>JAPMIB010000090.1:600000-763014 GCA_034770305.1 Trichogramma dendrolimi | reverse complement strand
GCAGCGAACGCGCGGCAACCATACTTTGTACATTTACTTTTGCAGTTCTCTCCATTTATTCTCGCGTGCCTTGGCGCACTCGTCTCTTCCAGTGTGTTGTGTGCACATGTATATGAGTCTGTGCAACATACTCATGAAGGTACGAGGTTGGAGAGGGTGGTAGTGGTGGTTGGTGCAAATGAGAGTGCGAGCGAGTGAGAGAGAATGAGAGAGCGATGGACTTGGTGAAAAGTGCAAAACGGATTTCTATTTGTCTGCTACGCCTACCGACCTACGTATACGTACGCATAATATATTTATCTCGCTCGCGCTCTCTCTCTCTCTTCCTTTCGCACTGCGTCTCTCGCGCTCCATCTCCAAAGGATGAAATGTGAGGGGGATGTAAATTAAGCCAATTGGCACGAGTGTTAAATGCCCCTTTTTGCGCTCCTCTCTCTTTTACCCCTTAGACTTGAAACCATTTCTCTCTCTCTCTCTCTTTCTCTTCCTCTCACTAGAACTCTCACTCTTTCTCTCTCTCGCTGACGTGGAGCTTGGAGTATATGTGTACAGTACTTAATGCTCTGTATCTGGGGTGTAATTTGAAGCATTTAACCTTCTTCCCTGACACACATGCACACTCACACACTCACATGGTCTTGCGCGTATTCGCGCCTCAGTTTGTGTAGGCGAAAAACAGATTTGCCATACGACAAGCCGAGAGTCGTTCACACACCTACACACATACCTACTCTTCTTCGCGTGCGCGCGTGTGTATACGTGCCTGCGTAGAGAATGTAGCTCGAGGATCGCAAGCGTGAAAAGGGTTGTTGAAAATCCGCTGCACAGTCGTGCGAATGCGCGAGAGAGCAGGTAGCACTGCAAGAATTACGCATTCTTGCTTAATGTCTCTTTTAATGGCTTTTCAGCGAGATGCTTCATGGACGTTATGTGTATAAATTGTATTTACATATCTCTACTTGAGTGTATGGACGTTTAATGTCCTTCCTTTCTCGCTTAACATCTCTCTCAATAAGCGTTTACTTTTTATCAGTATGCTTATGCACGAAATTTTCTCACTTAACTCACGTGACCTCAATTTTTTGTGTGCATTTCATCGCTGCGCAGTCCATGTGCCAATTTTGTATGGTGAAACAACTGTCGATTTCCCAGATGAAATTACTCGTAACTATATTCTTGTCATTCAAAACACTGCAAACTAAAAGTTTCTTTTCCAAACATATTCTTATTATCATGACAATGAGCTTGCGAGCTTTCGTGTACATTAAAGGCAGTTTTGGCCTAAGAAAAACTTGATTTATCTCTATATTTGCATGGAAAATATAATGTATAATACCCAGCAACATTTTATTGCACCTGCATGTGTGTGGGTGAGCGTACTACTAACAGTTGGTTTCAAACATTCGAAAGAGACAGGTGCCGTTGGAGAGAGCCAGCAAAAGCTCTATTCTCCTCATAATCCCTTCTCTTATTTCGTTGATAAATAACAATGCTCTTATATACTCGTGCGCATCTACATAACAATGTTTAACCGTGAAAACAAAGCACTTTATTCGTCCGACTCTTCCTCCAACATATCTATTCAGTAATTAGTTCTCTGTGTCAACGAGCTTTTTTGGCAATAAAAAATTCTGTACCTTTCGTTACGCATTATAGATCACTGCGACATAAACGGTCGACAATATAAATAGTCGCGCGAGCCTATCTTTCTCGTAAGATGAGCCTTTGGGCACGAGCGTAAAGCTCACGGTAATATTCACGGCTCACTTTTCGTTATTATCGAATAAATCAAAAAGTTATTTGAGAAAAAGCACTAGCGTTGCTACCGCTGCTTTGTTAGTCATTCTTTTCTCTTGTGCTACTGCATCTACTGCCGCCGCCGCTGCTGGTGCTACTGGTTCTGCTGCTTCGTTCTCTGTTGTCTTCGCTCGCTCGCGCGTATGCTTTTACATATTCATCGCCCCAATTTTTTATCCTTTCTTTCACTTCAGCTACCTACGCCTCTTATCCTCTTTTTACTCTACTACTACAGAAGCTACTACTATTACAACTACTGCTACTCGTGCTAACGACGTTTTTCGTGTTGGCACTGCTGATGAAAAGAAAAAGTAAAGGGATAGTACTACCCGGTAAATTCATGAAAACTTCTAAGCATCGCCTTCGGATATTATACTACACGTACCACATAAATTCGGATTCAATTAAATAAATATTGCTCCCTCCACATTAAGTATGTATTAAAACTTTCTTCTTCTAATTGTCAAAAACGAATGAAAAGTCGAGAAAACATGGAGAAAAGTTTTAAAGAAACGCGATAATTTCTATTTTCTAAAATATATTTTTAACCGATTATAAAGTATGATCTATAATTCTGCATTTAAACTAAAAATTCAAAACCTAAAAATAATTATGTTATCAGATGGACATGAATATGGATTATAAATAAACCGAAAGAAAGCGCGAAATGAAGAGGTAACTAACGCAACGAGCTAAATAAAGCAGAGCTCTTTTCAGTGATGTGTTTTCTCTCCCTTGTTCTTATCACAATATCTCTGCAAGTGCATACATCTATATATATATTCATACACGTTCAAGTGTATACTTATATAGTTTTAGCGTGCGAGCGAATATAGACCTGCACTATATGCTAAAAGGTTCGCGCAGAAAGCTTTGGTCACTATGCGAGTCTAACGAAAGCTAGCCCAGATAGACTTTCTGGGACGTACAGAGATGCACACGTTACTATCTTCCCTTACATCGTGTACGTATTTACGTATATTATATGTGAGTATGCGCAAGGGTGAGTGTCAATGGCTGCATCAGTACGTGCGCGAAAACCATACACTCACTCGCGTGAAATGAAAAAGAAAAAAGGGTATTCTTATGTAAGTTAGTCTATTGGCGTGCTTGTGAGCACTAACCCTAAATATTAAGGTGGCTTTACGTTCTCTGCCGGCTACTGTTGCTGTGAATTATACATTGCATTAAAACATCAGATTCCTAAGCAAACTATACATTTCAAGTAGAAATATATATTCGAACATGTATGTAAAAAATAAAGAGGCTCTATTTATAAATAACTGTTGCAATCACCAGATCATCCGCAAATAATTGATGTTATAGTGAAGATAAATAGACAATTTTAGAACAAAGATATTAATGTAGGTATTCATTAGTGTTAATCAAAAAAAAATTGTGTATGCAAAAATTTAACAATACCATCGTATTTACCTCAACCATCCAGTGAATGAATGGTTTCGAAAAGTGCGATGTAATTCACGTTATAAAAACCACAATAATTTTTTTTATTTTTGACGTAGATGATTTCCAGACTTCAATGCTCTTATTAAACAAGTTTAGATATTAATTTAACAATAATTGTTAATGTACAATGTATTATTTAATTAATATTATTTGAAAACGTATTTTACCAGTAAATGAATGCCCCGAACCAATGAATGAATGCTGCTGAACAAGTAAGTGAATGTGTAATATTGTCAATTTAATAATTGAATATTATGTAACCATCCATAAAATAACCGGGTCCAATTGAAGAATTTATATTAAGTAGCTTATTTTTAGTAGCTTCACTCATTAATGATTGTAAAAATCTTTCAGGAATAATCGATTCCTGTCGCTTTGACTCGATGAATTTATATCCTCTGCAACGAAGAAATCGTAGGATGTCTCTTCAATCACTGAGTAAAACATTGATTATACCTTTTTTACCCAGTGATTGAATGATTTTATGCACTCGCGTGTAATATAAATATATTTATTGATAAAAAAATGGTTTTAATTAAAATAAAACTATTGATGTTAAAGTGTTGTCGCCCAAGAAAACATAAATGGTTGTTACATAAACTATTATCACAATATTCATTATTTAATTAATTTAATATACTAGTCATTCATTTACTGGTCAGCTAACATTTTAGAAATATTGAGTCAAAATTAAAATTTAATTAATTCAGATATAAAATATAAACGTATAGTTATAGAATAATTATAAATATAATTGTAAAAGTAAATAATTTAACTATCAATTTGGATTTTATGTCTATGACAGCACGTCATTGAGAATAAATATTGAGTTTCTTATGTTCAGTAAAAAATTTTCGTTATTTCAAAAAAAATACGCGAAGAAAGAAAATTCTTTTACCATTGATTGAACAATTTTTTGTGCTAGTACAATAACTAGGGAAAAGTAAAAAAAAAAGTTGCAAAGTGAACAGAATAGTCGAAATATGTGCACAGTCTAAAGCACATACAAGTAGTATATATCATGGTTATGCCAGACACGAGCTTTTACCCTAACAATCGTACTATATAAAGCGATTATTGTAAATGCTCGTTGCTTTATGTGTAATTCTGAACGCTAGTCTCTCCTTACACTCTTGGTAGTTTTAGGGGTGCTACATATGCCTTCAAAAGTGACTATATATAGACGAGTTTGGGTAAAGTTTTTATGGAAATATTTTTCGGAAAGTATCTAAATATTCATCGCGTAGGGCGCGCGTTTATCGATGTACGATAATCGTGTTTTCAAAAAGTTTCCTCGACAATGAAGGCCAAACTCGCTTGAGAAGTAGACTAAAAAAACACACATGCATTTTAAAAGTTTCACGTTTTCTGCAGTATTGATGTTATCTCAAGCTTTTTTATTGGATAGTGTACGATTTACTTTGCACACATGAGGTTATAAGTACTTATTTACATACATTTTTGTTAAATATTGCATGAAATAAATAAAACTTGATTATTTATATTTTGAGTTGTATTTTAATTATAAAGTAAACCTTGATTATTTATATTTTGAGCTGTATTTTAATTATAAGGTTTCACTTTAAGATTAAATCTACGAAATATTATTAGAAATGATAAGCCGAAAAAGCGAATGAAATTTTTGAGGTTCATTTTAAAATATAATCGACATTTCAATGATTATTGTGGAATATCTGAATAATTAAAAAGAAAAAAAATAGTAGAATATCTAGTAAAATTCTACCAAATCCTAATTAATTATAAGCTATTTTAACTCTCAAACCAGTTGAGACTAAAATTGTGGGTCTTTTTTAAATCATTATTTACCATAATTTGCATGAAACCTTTAGCATAACAAATTTAATAATGTAATCCGAAGCATCTTGAATCACATCGTAGTTATGTTCACTTGCATGCTAAATGCAAGGCAAAGCATGGCAGACTTTAGTTATCAAGCTCGATAGACACTCAAAGAGCGATCGCAAACGCTAACTTTTCTTAAAGAGAGCATAGCGCGAGACGCGCTTTATGCCAACAGTTCATCTAAGGGTACTATAATCCTGCTTTATCTATGTAAGGGGTACTCTTTTAACTTTTTGCGCCATTTTTTGATCCCCTTTTAGTGAATATATGGCACATGCACTCTTACCTAATCAATGTAGCAATTTATTATAAACGTTCCTTTGAACTTAAAGATACATGTATTTTCGTCTTTTCTTATTATGTTTGTTCTTTTGTTATTAATTATTATTCTTTTGTTATTATGTTATTAATTATGTTTGTTCTTTAATATATTATTACTTAATCTTTGAAATAATTTAGATAATTTTAAATGTGTCCTACTTCTTTTCGTAAACTCTTATGAACTCATGACAGTGATTTCAAACGTTACAAATTCTTATATTCTCACATGGATGCATTTTAATTTTTAATTTTTTTAGTTCATTTCAACTTGACGTGAATAATTCAAAAATATTTATACTTTTTTCTTCCTTTTATTTTTTTGCTTCATGCTGACATATTTTGTCATATCACGATCATTCATCCATAAGATAAATGTGATCATATTTTTTTGTTTCCTTTTTCTTTCTACTTCTTTCAGATCTTTTCTTTATAACAAGAAAACTACATCACCCCAAAATACAGCTTTATGAATAATGAATCTTTAATGAATTTGTTACGCTCTGCAAGCCCGCTGGTAGCTAAAAAGTAACCATTTAAAATGTTTAAATTTTGATTATCGGCTTGCTTTTGGCGATTTTTTAGTTAAGAGTATGTTAAATATATTGAGCGCATTTTAAATGACCTGGAAATAACACTTTAATTATTTCAAAAAATTAAGACCAGTTTTCAAGCATTCTAAATACAATAATACCACTTTAACCCTCCGCTACTAGATGACAAGTATTTTCTTTCGTAAATCTGCAAGTGGTATAGTGAAAATAATTTTATAAGTCAGAGCATGGTTTTCAAAAAAATTAGTCTGATTCATATCATCATTTGTTTATACTCTTATTCATAAAAAAGGATTGTAGTAAGATCTATTTTTAAATGCAAGGATTAACTGTTTAAAGGTATTTAAATGATAATTTCTACGATTTTTTAAGTCTTAAGTTGAATAGAAAAATATGGTGTAGCATCATTATATGGTTATTAAATATTGAGCATTTTACCAGGAAACTGGTTATTTTAGTTTAATACACATTTTTAGGTGATTATCTTTAATGACATACTACAGCCATGGTTAAATTAAAAATTTTCAAAGAGGGTTTTTCCAGGAAGTTCCTTGAATGTACACGAAGGATTGGGTGCGTGTCATTATTATGTGATTTTCTAGACATTCACAGCTTTTTCGAAAGATATTCAGTGTGAATCCCGGCAAAATTATTCGATAATATAAGTTTAACCTTGGTCAGTATTTCTTTATGGTCACATTGTACAATGTCAATGAATGATTAAAATTTAATGTTTGTCCAGAAAGTATGTATCACTACTAGCTTATAAAGACATTATATCTTTACATAGAAGGTAAACTGCGCAATTGTGATCCTGAATACGAGATTATATGATTATTATAGCTTTAGAAGCTGCATAAGGTGTAATATAAAAAATAAGAATTCCCATTCTGAAAGCCACGAAAAAAAGTCAGTCGTATAATAGACGGATGAGCAGCAGCAGTGGAGTTCTGTAGAAAAATAATCTACCTATCGATAGGTCACCCTTTTTTTCTATCCGTCTTATACATCTTCTTTCCTAGTGCTTACCGATCTCCGCAAAATGTCTTCTCGTTACAATCTAAATTTATTCGCATTCATAAGTATAAAAGTTTATATGTTTACAGGAGAGTCTTGTAGAGTATTGATAAAATTCCATTCCAACCATTGTTATACACAGACAAGTGTTGAGGGATTTGGAGTTCAAATGTACTATGTGAAATGTAAGGGTGTATCTGTGTGTGGCCGATGCCTTACGTTGCGAAACTTTCTTTACATTGATAATAGTAACTTGAAAATTTCACATCTCCAAAATACTCAATATCTTTTAAGATGTAATTTTTTCTTATTTACAATTCCTTTACATCAGTATGCAAATATTTTACGTGCCAGGTCTTGGATAACTTTTCTGTTCGTTAATACTCTGTTTTTCAGCAAATATTTAATTTTACATAATTTAGGTGGCGTTGAAATTGACTTGAAAATATACTTAGATTTCAGCATAAACTTGATATCTCAAAATTTTAATTCTGTATTTTGTATTTTACGAGTAATTATAACCGTCGATGCACAAATGCGTAATTTATGAAAAGATGATTGTATTTTAAAAATTCCCTCACGCGAATCAAATTTGCAACACGTACGTGCCTAGTAGGAGGCCGATGACTTTTTGAATACTTGATAAATGAATTATACTTGAAATCAGACATGTATCTTTTTAAACCAGAGTTCGTTTATGCAGTAATAAATATTTCATATTTTGCAGGGTCGATGTACGAGGAAAACCCATTACCGAAGCTCGTCACCAATCGACGCTTTTTGGTCAAAGAGCTTATTTTAGGACGTCAATTCAAGAGCCAGCGGTTTTGGTGCTGGACGATATCAAAAGGCACGACGCTGCCGTGTATAGATGTAGGGTGGATTTTCATCGAGGACAATCCAGAAGTGTTCGATATAATCTTACTGTTATTGGTAAGCGGCTTTTTGCATTATTAATTATTATAATAACACCGCTTTAGTTGGCATAAAAAAATAAACTATTTATTCTTATTTTTATTTATGAATGCTATAATAAAATAAGTCAGCTATCGTAGAGCTTTCTCTGATAGAAGGCAAAATACATGATTCCAAAGGAGAGCAAAAAGCACGACTCATCATTTTAGATACATAATCTTTTTTCTTTCTCGACACTTATACTTTGCACGTGCTACGTAATTGCTCGTTGCACGTATGTACACGTATATAGATGATTTCGAAGCCCATTTAGCTAAGATATATGTACGCGTTAGCGTCGCTAAACGCTTGGCTGCTTCTTTTTTTCCCCACAACCGATCGAAGTCAGTAACAGCACATAAATCGTTTCACGTGCCAAATTGTAACGCGACGGCAGTTATGGGAGTCTTTACGCCTTAGACTGGTTATGATGTCGCGGAAGATGGATATTTTCGATATCATACTTTGCGTCGTTATATATATATATTTTTTTTATTTACGTTATCAACTTCCAATACGATTAGGATTGTGTTCAATGTAAGTCTGATTATGGTATTTCATGTCCATCGATTATTATTTTAATCGTATACGTTTTTTATCCTCTTATACAAAAATGTGAATGTTAATTTGAAAGCTCATTATGTCTTGCATTAATTATTCAGCAAATGACGATCCCTTAATTCGCTTCAATACGAAGTAATGAGATACACGTTTTTGTAATTCGTATATTTGACTTTCAATTTAGCCTGCCAACGAGAGCGAGCTGATAACGATCCCGTTAGAAATACTCGCTATCGAAGAGTAGATTCCATATTGCAATTTATTATCCATGAAAATTTCGCCCAAAATGACAAAAAAGGTATCGATGTAAAATACGACGACGCATGGTTGGAAAAAGCTATATACGCGAGGGCTCCGCGCGGGCAATATGATATATGCATTAAAAGCCCATAACTAGTTGGCAAGTTATACGGAACGGTGTCACAATATATATCTAAAACCAATTATCTATCTAAATTGAATTTGACAATTACACGCGCAGCGCACGCATATACACATATACACAGCCATTGGACATGGCTATAGTCGAATTCAAAGTGTTCCGCGTTAAACATAAGAGAGCTATCTGCATAACTACTCGCGTACACAGTTGAAGGGGTAGAGTTGAGGGGGCGAGGGTGGAGCCGCGGGGTTGGTGGCGGCAGGAAAATGGAGATGCAAAACTACATAATCGCCATTTAATACGCGAGTGTGCGCGCGGAGCCCAACATATGTGCAGCTACTGTCACGCTATACATGCATGCAGTCGCGAGGCCCTTCTTTATGAATTACTCGTCTACGAGAGTAACGAGTTGAGCATTGCAGCAGCAGCAGCAACAGCAGTGCAGTGGTGCCAGCGGAGCTTCTTCCCTTCTCTCTCTCTCTTTCTCTCTCTCTCTCTCACTTTGGCTTACCACAAAGTAAAGCATATATGAGCGTATACAAACGCGCGCGCATACACGCATGCAGCGGCGGTGGCGGCGGCGCACTGCAAGGAGAACGTGACACTCACAGCTTAGTTGGCTGCATAGAGTAGGTAGTGCACTGCACGCTATAGCGAATATGATAAAGCGTAGGCGTGCGCGCGTGCCTGCGTTTGTGTGTATATGCGTGCGCCTCGCAGCTGGCACTAACTGAACGAATTATTTCGAGGATATAATTCGAAGTCTCGCTCGCGGCAACGACACCGACAACGACGACGACAACGAGTCTCTAGCCGCAACGAGCTACGAAGCGTACCTGACTCGTCGGCGTCGTCGTCGTGCGTTCGCTGCAAATTAACCTTACACGCGTGTGCATGCGTATATGCGCAAGCAAACGAGCTGTGTGCACCTATTTGTGTGCATACGCGTGTGTATATATGCGTGTGCGAGGCGTATCGGTAAAATAAGCGCATAAATTATAACGAGCATAATAGTGCGACGAGGCAACAACAGCAGCAGCGTGGCGATGAACAGCGTAGCCCTGAGCTCGACTATGTGCGTCATATACTCGCACAAGGGTGCAGAGATGCAAGCGCGTATACGTATACGAGGAGGCATATAATTCTCTAGCGACTTGAAACGTGAATGCAGCGTAGCAGGGGTAGCACTCCTGGCTCGAAATAGATGGCAACAATACACAACGATGTAGGAACCAGCATAAACGGGGCCCCGACCTCGCTGTGTTTACATTTGGATCGGTTGCGGAATTAAACGCCTTATAGTGTGGGAAGCGTAGAAGAGAGGCGCACGCACCGCTTCTATGTACATGATACAAGACAAAAGCACCAAACACAGCGATTGCACAAAATTGCCTCGTGTGCATAGACAGGCGCTGCACACAATACCTTCGCAACGTGTAGTAGCGCGTCGATAGACGTTAGCACACGCGTTGCTCTCCCTCTACGCGAGCGAGTGCATTCGCCAACCATAAATTTTCGATATTGAATTCTAGTGGTTTTTCATTTTCACGTAATTGCAGTCTCGTTATTCAGTCGCCGGGGGCGGCTGTGAAAACGACGCTCTCTCTCTCTCTCTCTCTCTCTCTCTAGCTTGCACAAGAGAACGATGTGTATACCTATACGTATCTATATGTATACAAGCCCGACCCAAGAGAACAGAGAAGCACAGGATGCAAAATGCCGCATCGAAAAGCCCTTTGTAAGATATTGCCGCGCAGTATAGCGACGCTTAGAGTGGAGTCTCGACAGTTTCTGAAAAATATTAATAAGTCGAGACTTCGATGATGAAAGCGCCGCCCTCGATGTATACCAACCTATACATTATGTATATCTATATCGCATAAACCTTTTGATTCGATATTATAATGTATACATAATTACAATAGCTGTTGATGTTAAGGACTCGAGGGGTGTAAAGTTATCGTGGCGCGACTGTTTCGCTGATGCCGCATTATTAATTTTTAATAAACTTTTAAACTACTTGGCTAAAATTGCTTTTTTTTTCCTCGGCCGATCGTAAATTCTCGATTCATAACGAAAATACTTCTATATTCATCCGATCTGAAAGCCTATTGGACGAAAAATATAATTCATTTTCTCTCTAAAGTTTATACGAAATTACGATCAAACTAAGTCATCGAATGCAATACTTCAAGAAATTCGCTATGTTATTTAAGACTAGTTTCAAGTGCAGTAACGTCCATTTTTCCAGATAGATCTTGACACAGTCGAACACAACTCTCGAATAGTCTTCTCTAATATCATGTACAGAAAATTCACCATATAATTTTCTTCGACTAAATCATCAAAATTAAGTTTTGTTCTCTCCTCTACCTCTCCTCTAGCTCTTTTTAAAGAAACCAAGGGTAATTTGTATCTCTAAAATGACAAACTGAATTTCATTTGTACCTCTTGCGCTTGTAGCGGCAGCAATTGATGTGCGTACCACTCGAGACGATCGAACTTTCAACGTGGACATAGTAAAAAAAGTACAAGCATTTCTGTGAAAAAAGACTGATGGCTATTCGGCGAATGGTCGAAAAGTAAAATTGGGTGCTAGACGTGGCCAAGGATTTAATATTTCTACCCATGCATCTTGGCTTCGACTGAAAGGGTAAAAGTAGAAATAAAAATCTGAAAGTTACTCGATAAAACTATGGTATAGTAGCAGCTCGCGTAAGAATAAGATGATATAGTTCGCCTACTGACTTCCAATAGCTTGAAAATATTTTATTCCAGAATGGCTCCATATAACTCAACAAAAAATATCAGTTAAATATCTGATCGTAAAGTACTTTTTACATTTAAAATACTTCCAGATAAATTAGTTGAATTCAACTCTATATGAAATTGTGTGTGGTCACATTTTCTATACTAATATCAAGTAGATAAATCATTTCAAAACTGAAATTGCGAACTTTGGGCTGGGTGCACACAGAGAAACCTTTTTTAGTCCAACTGAAAATCGCATCTGCTTTTTTCAGTCATTTAA
This sequence comes from Trichogramma dendrolimi, assembly GCA_034770305.1. Classification (NCBI taxonomy): domain Eukaryota; kingdom Metazoa; phylum Arthropoda; class Insecta; order Hymenoptera; family Trichogrammatidae; genus Trichogramma; species Trichogramma dendrolimi. The sequence goes on along the minus strand of JAPMIB010000090.1, from coordinate 751,070 downwards.
AACACTTACATGAAACTTTTCTATTATTGGTGTAGAAAATTAACTAGATAATAAAAATTGGAAAAAAATATTGATGAAGTCTAGAAGCTCGGACTAAGACAAATTTAAAAAACTATAAAATAAAGTCAATCTTTCTTGCGTATACGCAACCATTCATGTTTCGACTGCAGTGAATATAGTGTGTTGTAGTACTGACTACACAACGACTAAAGATTCTGCTCAAAACTCGGTAGACATAGCAAACGTACGCATTCACACATATGAAACCATTGAGCCATATGACTCGGTAAAGAGTAAGTTTTATTCAATTTAGTCATGTGAAGCTCTCTGCATATGATTTGTTTATAATCGATGATTATTTTGAGCCAAAGGTTGTAGCATTACTCTCTACATTCACTAGTTTCTTGCCATGTGAAGACACGTACTCTTGCGTATTAAATATTTTGCTATTTTCAACTTCTCAACCTTGCTGCATTATGTAATGTGTTCCGGCAAAAACTACACTACCTTAATAAAATTGCTATCATCTGCGAGAAAGAGATGAGAGAGAGAGAGAGAGAGAGAGAGAGAGAGAGAGAGCGAAAGAAAGAGGGGGGCAGCATAATCAGGTAAGGATAATCAGCGACAATAACAATTACCTAAATGAATGCCTTTCCTTTTGTATAGAGTGTAGTTTTAATCTAAAAATATTTAGCATACAAATGGATTTTCGTGATAACGTGTATACACTCACAAGCATGAGATTCTTACAACTGAAAAGAAGGAAAGAAAGTTCTTTATTCGTCGAGTGTTTACTTCGTACTAATATTAAGAAAATTGTAAGGTATTATCAATTTGATAAAAGCAGCTTTGTTCATTAAACATTTGAACAACAATTGTTCCACGAACAATTTTAGACAATGTTTTTCTTTAGTGTTATCTTAAAGCAGTTTATTCACGTATTTTTTCGTATCAATAATGCACTTTTATATGAGACTAAATAAAAAGTTCAATGATTTACGGTATATCGAAATGCGTCGTAGTAACCACATTTTTGAATGTTTGTCATTAAAAAAGCGTGTTAATTTGGTATTTGAACTTGGAGTGATACCAATGTTTTGAATTGAATCTTTTATATTTTGAAACCTAGTTCCAAAATTAAATATGTTACTTAAAAACTCACAAATGTTAACTATATTTGGTCAAATAAAAAACGGATTTACACCAAGTGTTGTTTCCATATTTTGATGCAGTTAGAAAATTGTTTACAACAAAATGTTAAACTGTAAATATTTTTACACTAAAAATAAACTTTTAATTTTTTTTACACTAAGAATATAAAATAAGTTAGGTCAATAAATAAAATTTAAGAATTAACTGGCAATTCACTCAACTTTAATCGTACCGAACGCACTAGACCTCGCAGTAGACTGTAAAAACTCGAAACGGTAAAATCGATTAATCACAAACTCTCTTCACGCCCACAAAACAATCTATGGTCTAATTTGCCCTACGATTCTAAAGTCAAGTACTTAAAAATCCTCACTGCAACCTGATTTCTCTTATAGCAATTGAGTAATGATTTAAGATCATATTGCTTGATTACCAACTTTTAGATTTTTTTAATCTCAATTTTTATAGCTTCAGGAAAATTTTCATAAATTTTAATTAACCATATCTGGTCTTTTGTGATCGATAATTTTTCTCATGACCCAATTGATATGAACTCCATTGATATAAAATATTTAACAATTAGTTGATTAAAATTAACGCTTGATTCGGGAAAACTCTTTTCAATCAATGCCAAAATGTGAAAAATGTTGGCATTTATGGTCAACGTTCTTTTCGAGCAATTGAATAATCAAAATTCATCGTTTCGATCGTGCCGACAAAGGCGCAGCAAGAATTGAAAAAAAAGAAAATAAAAAATATATACGTTGAACTTTCTTTCTCTTACCCTTTGGAGAACTTGACATGAAAATCGTAGCAAATCGAGTGAAATGGAAAAAGAAAAATAAAAACGTCGGGACGCTGTGTGGTTTTAACCACGATTCGTTAGTGCATTCTTTCCAAGTTTTCCGAAGAACGACCGTTTGGCTTGCTCTGGCTGCGCTGACCATCGAGCGGTGGCTTTAAAATTAACTTAATTAGAATTGCCGTCCTCGCCGTAGCAGTGCCGGGCAGCAGTAAGAAGAACAATGGAAACGTATGATATTGCCTATATATAGAGATACATGCACGTCTATGTATATATGTACGATGACACCACGTTTAACGCTCAGGCGCGTTGTTCAAGTCTGTCGTCGTTGCGTCCCTAAAATTATCAGTCGTTTGAGCATAGGACCCATTGATCATCTTTGTTTAATTGACATCCTGAGTGTCGAGTGGCTCTATCCCTTTCTTCTTCCCTTTGCTAGCTCTCTACTGCTTCCTTGCTATCTCTCTCCTTTTGCTTTCACTCACACATTTCACGATATTTCGTGCAACACATCGACCATTGACATGAAGCGTTACAGATTTTAAAAAGATCGACCAAAACTACATTTACAGCAATGCTTTTATTAGCAAAAATGATTTATGTTTGTTTATAAAAAATCAATGCTTATAATACTAGACTGTACGCTTAGTTTGATTCCATGGGTTTCAGGGACTATTTTAAAAATTATCATTTTATATTTAAAAATCTTTATCATTTTACCAAAAAAATGTTAAAAGCAAAACAGTATTCAAATCATTTAAAAAATACCTAAAATTTAAATGGTCTCTATATCCCATTGAATCATTCTAAGGATGAAGTGGGGTGGAGGCCTATGTTATCAGGTACCAGGAGACAAAAATATTGTAATCTTGTAATGATATGCTGTAATTATAATTCAAAATTGCTTAAATTTAAGTTAAATCTGTAAAATTGCATAAAAAGTGCATCAAAGTGCATCAAAGTGCACGCAGATGCATTGACCAAAAGTATCTAAGCCTCATAGGTATAGGTGGTGTAGCAAAATAATAACTAGACGAGATCCGGGTAGAGCGTATATTTAATATTTAGCAAAAAGACAAAAATTCATGTGCATCGGCCGGGAATCGAACCCGGATCGCCCGCGTGGCAGGCGAGCATTCTACCATTGAACCACCGATGCTTCTTGGAAGATGTCAACGTATCGACAAATTTAAAGTATTTTGAACATTTCCAGCAAATACCTTTACTTTATTTTTTATCAAAAGCTCATCTTGATAGCCATTATAAAATATTTTATACAATGATAGAAATAATTAACAGTAATTTTGCATAATTGCACAAAAAGTGCATGAAAGTGCATTCTGCTCGAATGTAGAAACCATTCATATGATTTTTTATGCATGAGAAAAAAAAACACTAAAGTTTCGAAATTTATGTTGGCTAATTGTATAAAAAATGCATGTGATTGCATAAGAAGCTTTAGAAAAATTAATTGTTGGAACAAAAAGTTGCATAAAACTGTAGTTGCCACTAGTATGGTTTGATATATAAAATTAAGTTAATTGGTATACAATTTAGTGTAAAATAATCACAATGCCTCATGATAGGTCATTGTTATTTATTTAGCACATTTTGGCGAAATTTGTTCGCATGAAGAACTTTTCCGAGTGCATAACAATCATTTATCATCGAAGCTTCAAAGTTGCGCCCAATACATTACCCGAAAGCTCACATGTTCGCTCGGGATCTGGACAATATATCGCCTTGGTTGGTACGTCATGCGACTCGACGCGCGCCTACAACTAATAAAGCATCGCCAACACATATAGGAAGCGTCAATCTCTATGAGAGCCCATATACTGCATCGGATCCCACATATGTGCATAAGCCTTGCTACTGCCACGCGCTCGTCGATTAGCATCTTGTAAGCGGGTCAGATCGATCTTGTACCTGCTCTCCAGGCTGGTTTTCGCCTTCCTCGCGTCCATGTGTCTATGTGTGCGAGTGTGTGGCGTGTGTGTGTGTGTGTGAGTGGGTGAGTGCGCTAGTGCGAGCTCATGTGAATACTAAATCTACATGTCTGTGTATGCGTTCATCTACGTACGTGTAACTCGCTCATATAATATCCCTGCGTGAATATGTATGTGTGTAAACGTAATTGTGTGCAGACGACGTGATTTAATTTAACGATAAGCTACGGCCAATTTAAGCTACTTCCGTTGGTCACTGCCTATGTTCTCTCCTCCTCGTCCTTTCTTTCTCTCATCTTTTTCGCTTTTCATGTTTTCGAGCTACTCTCTTGATTGTACTCTCTGCGCTCCAGGGTTTCCGTGTAATAATACCGCGAATGAAATACAGCAGAGTGAATTTTTTTATGCAATATTCACCACCATATCATTTGATCGCAATATTCAGATGTATTGACTGATGTTATTGTATTTTTCTAGTTCCACCAGAACAGCCACAAATTTTTGATAAATGGGGCCGTACGATGAACGGGACGTCGTCGCCGTACGAGGAAGGAGAAACTCTTTCTCTTACTTGTCACGTAACTGGTGGTAAGTATTTATTTTATAATAAACCCTAACTAATATTTGTTATTTGTGGCCCTATCCTTTCCCCATCTATTAGATTAATTGAAATGAGTTGTTAGAAAACTAATTCTTATGTTACACGACTTACATGCACATACAAACAAGAAGGGACTATAACTTTAGTAATTTCAACTTTTACTTCTAATGAAGTTTCAATCATACTCTCATATCCTCGGCTTATTATATAAAGACAGTTGTCAGTCATTGGCATAGTGAATATGCCTAAGTGAAAAGTTTCATTCCCTTTCTCATTTCTCATCCCTGCCTCGTTTGGCGAGCATCGAAGTATATAACGAGGGAGATAGAAGAAGAAGAAGCAGAAGAAGACAAGTGTCAACGTTCTGAATTGAGAAATACCGAGTCGAAAACACTGTTCCCTGAAGCTTTCCGCTGTTTACTTAAGCAAGTAGGATCCAAATTTCTGTTTATAAACCACCGCAACTTTCACAACTTGCCTTGAAAGATTATTTTTCCTCTCTGCTATTTGTATTTCTTTCTCTTCGACATTTACTCTTTCATTTGTTCCTCGCTATGTCACTTAAAACTTTGTTTTCCCCGTATCCACCATCGCTGGATTTTTCTTTTTTAGTATAATTTATCTTTATCTACATTATGCAAAAATTAAACTTGGTCAGGGTGCAAAAAGTCGAGGATAGTGCACATTCAATTGAGACTGTCCAATAAAGTGCATGACCAAGTTTGATTAACATATGGGGTGACAGCTTCATTTAGCTCCTAAGGTTGAATTTACAAGCTAAGCACCGACGCTAGTCATTCAACGCGCTGCGCTGTACATAATTCTCATTCGTACTTTTGTACAAGCAACTGGAAGTTTAACAAGCTTCGCTTTGACTGTACGCGTACTAGAGTTCGCACGGTTCTTTCGTCGTTCCTTTGCTTCGCCTCCCAGTCACATAGTCATCTTCTGCTTTCCCCTTTTCTTCTTCTTCTTCTTCGTCGTCGTCGTCGTGATCTTGGCCGTTTTCATTCCGAGTGGTCTGCGCGCGACGCGGCAAGCTCTTCAAGCTTTTTTAAAGCTCGCGTACAGTTTAATCTGCAAGATTTTGTGCAAGCACTAAGCTCCTATCTCATTCTACTAGAGTTGAGAAGGTCATCATTTTGACTAAATATATAGATATAAGTACAAAGATAAATTAAAATTGACACCACGATTATTTTTTTTACGATTATAACGGAAATAAATTACCTCACAATTCCCTTTTTCAAGCGAAGGAGACAATATTATAATTTAAATGTTTGATAATTTGTAAGTTTGACTGCTTTTTCAAATATACTTAAAATAGTAAACAGTATCTAAAAGTATAATCCATTACTAAGATCTGCTAAAAGAATTATAACTATAACGAAAACGAAAAACATTTAAGGTTTAAATGAGCATGTCATATTTGAATGTAAGTACACACGTATCTTTAATTTATTTCACGTGCTCAACGCACCTCCTTTTTCTTCGTTGCCAGCGTGGCGCGCGCGCTAAGATATAACACAAGGCAACTACCGCTAGGCGAGCTTCATCTAATTAAGTATGCGGAGCTGGGTAAACTTTTCTCTTAATTAAAGATCGAGCGGCAAAATTTACTGACTGGTAAGGGAACACACGTACCCCTCCCCCCACGCAAGAGGATGCACACAAAGATATGTGAGACTAGTATGTGTATAAAGACATTCATCAAGTCGCGTCGAGGCTTTGTGTAGCCTCTTCTTCGTATGTACTGACTTATCGAAAGTTACTTTCATTTATTTGAATTATTTATTTGAACTGCACATAATTAAAGGGGGAAGGAGATAGTTAAACTAAGTCGATGAAATGAAAGTTATCCAGCTGAAGTTAGAGTTAGGCAAAGATCGGAAAACAAAATTATTCCAACTTGTCGGAAAAAATTAAAACTTTTTCTCGTGATGGTATTTCTAGTTCTCTCTCTCCCTCTTCCCTCTCTTACTTTTTTTGGCATACTTTCTTTTAAGTACGAATCAGAGCAGTAGTAGCAGCAGTAGCTCAGCAGAGTCCTTAATTAGAGGGGAATCTCAGCGGACGAAGCGTGAGAAAAATTACAACTCCGTGAGATACCTATTACTTTTACTTACACACGCACAAAACACTCTAACACAATCACACATGCACTTACAGTACGAGTAAAAAGAACGAGAAAATGAAGTTATTTTGTTTCAACCGAAAAATCCGATGTAATTAAATTTGATTTGGTAAATTGTGTTCCTGATAAGTTAATACTTTTTACATAGCTTCGTGTTTGTAAGAAATATATCTCAAATATCTTGAACTTATAATTAATTTATTGTTTTGAAATCTCCTTATGTGTGTTCAAGTGAAAACTATTATTAATTTTTCCAACAATCGTCATGGCTATTCTATAGCTCATATAGATGAACAATTTTTTTTTTAATTTACATTATCACTTCCTCAGCTGAGCTTAAGAATTTTAAAACTTTTCAATTTAAAAAAAATTATTAAAATAACATACATTTTTTCTGTAGCCCTGATAGAAATTTTAAACTTCCGGCTTTAGTACAGAAAATTAGTTATACTTCTCATGACTTATACAATTATTGTGACTTTGTCACTTGCAGATTTACAAATGAATTGGTAATAGCCATCTAGTGGTGGAAGGTAAAAGTGGTATTATCGTATTTGAAAATTGATCTAAATTTTTTGAAACAATACAGATTTTCATAATTGGGTTATTTAAAATTCAAACAAAATAATTTATGGTAATATATTTTGGAAATATTTTGAATTTTTGTCATTGCGCTATTATTAATTTTAAGCATTCCACCTGAGAGTTTCATTTGTTATAAACTGCATTATTAAAAAAAAAAAAAATTAATTATTCTCATGAAAAAAATTTCGTTAATGAGTTCCTGTTCTGTGTGATTTGTACATCAATAGATTTCAAGAAATGATTGTACCTTACATATTGAACACACATAATCTGCAGGAACAATGTACGTCGAAATGAATTCGTAAAAAATTTACGGAATTTTCATTTTTACACATGCTCAAAAAGAGACAGAAGAAAAAGCTCGCTCCTCTATTATTTTAAGAATCAAACGATTCATTACTTTTTCCACTTTTACAATAAGCCATTGTCGAGGCATGTATGTGCAGTCGTTCGGTGCACGTATAAGGTATCGATCGCGGGGATATGTATGTACGTATGCGCAGGCAACATGCACTCAAAAACAATGAAGTCAACTGCAAATGTGTACGCGTACGCATTCAAGCTCTGCTAGCTATGTTAGGACAAAAAAATTCTTAACTGTTTGCGTATACTTCTGGCTGTGTAAGCTCCGGCTGATAAAATACAAAATGAAAAACAAAAGGGGAAAAACTGGCGACTAGAAAAAAAGGTACAGCAGGCTTGCGGGGGTGTATGTGTACTGCTTGTTGGACTCGAAAGTGAAGATTATTCGAGTAAAAAATAAGTTCAGGAAAAAGAGATAATAAAGATAAGCAGGAGCAAATTTTTTTACGCTTCATATAACGGGACGCGGTGGTGTCGTTGTTAGGCTCTTGCTCGTGCGTATTGTGTCTCCGCACCTTTGCACATTTTTACTTTTATGTATATATCGCAGTTACTGCCGAGGTTCATCTCTTGCCACTACTTTCTTCCGCCTTTTTTCGTCTTGCCTTGCTGTCTTTAAAATCGCAAGCACGTCTCAAAAACAACACTGCCACTACTATTACGATATACTGCTACGACTACAACTACCCTTGCTACCACTGCGAGCACCGCTCGACTACGTAAAGCAAGCGTAAAACAAATTGTCTTTTTAAAATGCAAGTCAAGGAACTCAACGAGTGTTTCTCTATACGTATACATGCAGACATGTATTATAGGTACAATACATATATTTATGTGTGTGTGTGTGTGTGTGTGTGTGTGTGTGTGTGTGTGTGTGTGTGTGTGTGCTCGTGTTTGTGTGAGAGGATGCATGTTTACGTATGTGTGTACAGGAAAACTGAGTTAAGTTTCACAAGCCAAGAAGTTGGGTATGTTTGCAGCGGAGTGGGGATTGGGCTTTATGCTCATTGCTACGTATACTACCAGTATAGTGGATGTGGAATGACGCGCAACTACGGCGATGACGGCTGTAACGAGCTGAGAATATATCTTGGGTGTAACGAGTATAAAAAAGAATCTCTTCGCGGCATATGTATGTGTACGAGTCATTCAAAAGAAACTGGCAGGACAAATAAGTCGTAAAAAGAAATAAGTTGTACACTACGTCGTATATATACATGCACGAATATGTATCGCACGGGAGAAAATAACAGTCTTTCCGTGAAAATATCAAACTGCGAAAAAGCTCATGATAGACAGCGACGTTCTGCTCTACATTCTCTTCTGGCCTTATCATTAATTTTTCAACGAATGAAGATAATCTTTCAAGGTATTTTCGTTCGCTAACAGCGTAAAATTACACCAATGAATGAAACCGTGTCAATGCTGACCCTATCAAAACACTTGTCCCTGGTAAATCAACGAAATGAAGTGGGACTTTCTTCGCCCCGCAGCAAAGTGAGGTTTATTTGGGTAATTATTCCGCTGGTTGCTACTGCAAATGAGACAGTCAACCAAAGCCTTTTACTTGTTCTCTCTCTCTCTCTCTCTCTCTCTCTCTCTCTCTCTCTTTTCTAACAATACTCCATGTTCAACGGCCTTTCGGATTCGGTACTTCATTTAGTGGCATGAATTTGCAAGCTCCTATTACTATATACTGGCGTGTCGCTCTCACACGACGTTAGGAGTTGAAAAGATTTGTAAAAAGAAAGAAAGACAGTAAGAGAGTGAAAAGATAATGAATTTAACAAAACTACAGGTACTACAGATAATAGACGGGGTTTTCTATGCTTTTAATGATTCACTTAATAGAAAGAAAATATTTGAACTTAATTTTCAGACGTCAAATTGTGTGATCCCATTTAATACAATTCGGGATTCCTTCAAGTATTTAAATATCACTGCATTATTATATTCTAAGGAAAACTAAAGCTAATAAATACTTTGAAACTGCCAAAAAATTGACTCATCTCCAAATAAAATCTTAAATCAAACCTTTAAACTTCATATTACAAATGAAACAAAAAATTGTATGTATTCTATCGTACGAAATCAATTTTATCCTAACGTGTAGAATTCAACATTTCTTTTGAATTTTTTTGCTCTGGCCAACGAAAATAAACTTATCTCTAGCAGCATATTTTTTGTTGAGATACAAAACTACATCGAGCAATGGGAAAAAATATATTTTTTGCACAATCGTCTATTCAGGCAAGTATACATGTATTGGCAAACGTATTCAACGACCCTCATAACAACCATGATTCATACGTTACTATATGTATACCAGGTATACAGAGTAACATTTTCTAACTGTAATGCCTTTCTTGTTGCGTTGGCCCAATTTTGACCGAATCTCTTGTAGACTTCTAATGATGCTCTCAGCCAGTACGTACTAAACTTCAAAGTATCTTAGCTTCTGCCCATTGCAAGTTATGTTATAAAATTGATACGTGAATAAATTATTCTAACAACTCGAATTATATATTGCGACTTACAAACTGGGGCTAGTATTATTTTCATTACGCAAGTCGACTAGTAGAAACTCGCTCTTATTATTTCAGAGGTGGTTCGAGACTTTTATGAGTAGGTCTTTGAGCTGTCGATTCGATTCAACTCTGTCCTTGGCCGAATGCCTAAAAAGAGCATGATGCATTGCGTAAATCTTTAATTATCTAATCAGCTTATGACGAAATTGAGGCTACCTTACAATCTAAATTTTGTTTCTTCAACGCCTCGTTGCCTCGTTTACTAGACTCGTTCTTCCAGCATCTATAAACATTTATTCAGCTCCTCGTTGACCAAGGCCCTTGTACTCTGTCTAGCGTGTCTATTTTTGATCATCGACTTTTGCTAAAACCAAGAGGGCTCTTTTCCAAATGCAAGTGCATTACACTGCTCAGGCTCAAACAAATCCCTCGATCACTTGTGGTTTCGCGACTTTTCACGGCATCGCACTCGATCTCAGCGCGTGGATTTTAATACGCTCTCGCCACAGGTTCTCGATTGACCAGCTTTTCATCGAAACTCTTTTTTCTTGGCCATCGATCTTCTGTTTGCAAATTATCAAGCGGAGAAAATTCACATGACTACTCACTAATATCATTAGCTCATAAATAATCTTGTGCGATATATCTCGGGCGAAAATCATGACAAGTCCCCTGGTAGAAATGATCAACATTAATAATCTTTCTATTATTAAAATGTATACTTGCATAATTTTTTCTTTAGATTGATTTTCTAAAAACGGCTCTGTGAAGCCCTATGTATTGTTGCTATGAATAACTTCAATTTAATATAGGAAATTAATAATCAAAGTTATGCAAGAATACATTTTTAGGAATCAGTCAGTAAAAACAAGGCTATGGCATCGTGTTATTTATGGCTTTTTTATGGTTATTTTTCTAATCCAATATGATGGTAAAAATATTATGCGCTTATTAAATGACCAGATAATGTCAATTTAATTTTTTAAAAAATGTTGATCAATTTTCAACCACTTAATCTACGATGATATCACTTTAAGCCTCTACCACTAGATGGCGAGTATCAATATCTGTATATCTGCTAGTGGCAGAGTAAAAATAATTGTACATAAGTCAAAGCAATCTTCCTATCTGTGTGATTCTAATATTAGTATGGGAATTTTTTTCACGTTTTACTATTAATACAATTCATTTTCATAAAATGCGGGTGAGGATTTCTACTTTCCTAATTTATTTTGTTTGTGCTTTTTTGTATAAAAAAAAGAAAAAGAGGACTTGTACAGAGTACAGGTAAATTCATCAAATAAGCTATAATATGCAGAAACCGTCATTATAATACACACATAGCAAGAAAATGTTCTCGTACCACGGTACGTACATACAAAGGTAAATGCAGTATTCTACAAGTAGAAGTCTGAAAGGGAATCGACAAGCCAGCGTAGTATTTTTCGCTCGTTTCGCGTGTATCTCGTTGCCCCGCGATTGTTTCAACACCCCATTGTTAAGTATAGGCTACTGGCAAAAACACTTACCAATACAGCGTTTACATTTATACATGAAACTAGGGTGTAAGTTAGATACTGCATAGAGATAAATAATATTTCAACGGAAAACCACCCTAATAATTTGTATCGGTATCGCACTATTATTACTCGATTTATGCCTGCATTACTACTTTTTATCCACTATTGCAGTGAATATAATTATTTTTATTATCTGTATTCTAACAAACAGATATTTTTTCAATTTTAGTAGCTGCACGCGAATGAAATCCAAAAATTTTTTGAAACTATTCGGTCGAGTGTACCGAACAGAATTGTTTTATCAAAATTGCACGATAATCGTAGATAATAAACTCAAAAATTTAAATGTTGACATCGAGATCGTGTGAAACCACTCAAAAGCGGGAGTCTGATAAGCTCGCAGCTATTCATAATATAATGTGACACGGACGAACGTTTTGGTGAATTTATGGGGCTATTTTACATAAACATACGTATATTTTTGTGTACGTCCAAGCGCGTGGAATTATATCTTTTGCTCGCACGTATGCTCCTACGTGGTTTTTCAAAAAGAAAAGTTGAAAATGTTCAATAAATTATTTTCTCCTGATTATTATTCACGAGCAAAGTTGCGAATTATGTGGCTCATGATAAACAGAAACAAATTATTCAATTTGTCATAATCTAAGCGCGCAGGCTATTGTATAAATACGCAGCATATAAGCGACACCTCTAAAAGTTAGCAACATTAAATATTCTTTTTAAAACCCCCTCAAGGTAACATAAAACTTAACGACTTTTTAAAAAATGCAAACATTACTTGTTCTTTACACGCGCTTTCCCAGCGAGCTGAGCGCGCCACGCTGCCACTGCTGTTGCTGCCACTGCTGCTGCGTATGGGGCGCGACCCGAGAAACGAAACGAGTAAAATGAGAGTACAATATCCACTTTACGTACGCGATTATCCATTAAAAAAAAGGAGCCTCAGAATGAGATATGTGCGTATGAAAACCATACTCGCGCCGAGAGCGAAGTTAATGAAAGTTTAATTCCTAAAAGTGCTAAAGGAAACGAGGATAACCCGGCTGGCGTTTCGTCTAAAGTCACCGCGCGCGCTCGTACACACGCAGCCACAGACACACACCGCGCGCGCACGGGATATTCACAGACTAACGGCAAGCTGGGATAAGGGACAGAGAAAAAGAGCGAGGAGCTTAAGCGAAGTACAAAGGCTTGATATGTTTTTTAGATTACGCGAGGTGACATCGCGATGCGAGAAGGATCGCTGCTTTACTCTATTGCTACACATATATGAACCGCGTACAAACAGCACTGGATGAAAGAAAAACTTCAAGGTTTTTCTTTTTAAAATTTCAAACGATCTCTTTAGTACACAGCCGTAATTTTTACGCATCTGCTACTAGCATATGCGCTACGTTGCTGCGTTTTTCCACCGTTGCTCTCATAATTTTCTCTTTCGCGCTAATTATCGTTTCAAATCATTACATTTTTGCACTGACAGCTCGTAATAATCATCGATTAAAAAAGCCAATTTTCCCTACCGTTATATAGGGAGTGCGTGGCGTACACGCGGAAGTATCATCGCGCCATCACGCTCCGTTATTGTTGTTTTTTATCAAGTCCCCGTTTCAGAAAGCTAGGAATAATAGGTAAAATACGAGTTAGTGAAAGAACATTGTATACATGCGAGTGCGTCGCGTTGTTTGGAGGGTTAAGTTTTAACGAGTTGAATGTAAAAGCCGCTTTATGCCATTCAACGCGTTCAGCAGCAGCAGCAGCAGCAGCAGCAGCAGCAGCAGCAGTAGTAGTGGTAGTAGTTACACTAGTAACTGCTACAAAAAGGACCGTGCGGTAGAAAGGGAGAATTCCGAATGTAGCGCAGTGTGTAAACAAGCGCCTGTATATGGGAATAAACTGTTAATGTGTGCGAGTACACATGCGTGTGTTGGTTGTGCGGGAAGAACGGGGGAGAGGGTGTGGTGCGGATATACGACTGCACGACTGCTATGTAGTCGACTCGAATGAACCGCAAAAAGCGCCCATTCAGGCGAAGCACTGCGGGGGCGCTTTTTTGGGAGCTTTTATCAGTTGACGATCTTCCGTGAGACGCCGTTAAGATTAAATCGAACGATTACGTCGAGCGTGAAAAGCTGCAGAGAGCTGCAGCTCAAGTTTGCTTGTCAACACCCTCCAGCCCGACGATCTTTTTTCTGCCGAAAACCACGTTCTGTAAAGTACAGTGTATATAGCTAGGTGTACAGCGCACACCGCAAAGAGCCTAAATACTTAAGCAGTCGCAGGTTAAATTGACGATATTCCGGTTTAAGAGCTGGAGAATGGACGCTCGGCAGAGACATTCATTTGGGGATACTCTTTGATTACGATGTATATAATTGACGCATTTCGCCGAGTACAAAACAAAAGTCTCTCTCTCTCTCTCTCTCTCTCTCTCTCTCTCTCAATAAGCCCTGAAGAAGATGGAGTTGCGCGCGCGGAGCGACTCTCTATTCATACAGCGGGGCTAAGGGGATGAGGTTCACACAGGCGCTAGAGTTAACTTCCTCTTAGCACGTCTCGTCGCTACTTGCCTTCTCTCTCTCTCTCTCTCTCTCTCTTCTTCACCTCACGCACACACTATACACACTGACGCGTACATACACTTCTATATATACGTATACAGAAATAGCTCGTGCTCGTTCTCTTTCTCTCCGTCGTTTTCTCTATACATCGGAAGTACGATGGTTAGACAACAGGGGATAGACCGAAGTGAGCGAGAGACTGCTTAATTCGTAAGCTCGCCTTGGTCGTTTACGTTAGTACTTAAAGGGGTTGTACCGCCTCAAGCGTTGACTTTAACTCTCGGACTATATATAGTATATGCATGTCGTCCAAGTCTGGCTTCAACCAAACAGCTGGTCTCTCTCTCCCTCGCTCTAACTCTTTTTATTTCTTGCTCATTCTGTCGATTCTATCCAATACACCCTCATACACGAACGTGTATCTTATATCCACACCTTTACGTACGTACCATTGACTATCCGCTATCTGAGTAGGCACGAGCAGCGGATTTTGAACCCGTCCCGGCGGATACTAATGCTTTCGAAGCTGAACGCTAACTTTTGGGGATTATACACACGAATTCTATGCTATATACGCACTGCAACCTATCGTGGACTTAGTGCATGATCCAATTCTGTCTACATACATCCATGTTACCTTTTTGTGTTCACTTGCAGCATAAGTTCATTCGATAGATATCCGTGTACATTACATGGCTGGTTTATTGGCAATTGTAAGTGTGAAAAGAATAAATGACCGAAAGATAGTGGTATGACATGAACTAAAAAAGTGAGCTCAACGCGTAAGATTCTGAACTGGCTCTTGCTGCCACTGTTGCTACGTAAGTGTAGTAGGAAAAAAATTGACGTAAGGAAATTCCAGCATAAGCCTTGTTATGACTTCCAAAGTTTATGCTCAACTGCACGTCTTACGGAGGGTGAATTTTTTTATACAGATTACATTATATCATAGCTCTAGGAGCCTCGAGTGCTTCTAATGGGACAAATCTCATTTAAATTTCAATAAAAAAAGATGTATACAGCTTGATGAGTATTTTTGTGCGAATGTTTCACAACAACTCTTTCTACACTATTTTTTACCTCTCCAAATTATTGAATATTTGATTAGTTATACCGAATAAAAAAATTTTACTTTTAAAAATGTACACAATTTTTGTATCCTAAAAAATACATTTTGTTATTTTATTATCATTACAGGACGTCCTGAGCCAACAGTGAGATGGTACATAAACGGAAAACTCAAAGATGATGAATCTTACGAACGTACTGCTGGCGACGTTATAGAAAAAAAGTGAGTTTTAATATACCACTTTACAGCATAGCGTAACATGTTGCATACAATGTTTTATAGCGCGAAAACCTGAAATTAGCGTCAAAGTTGCGATTTTTAGCTTATAGTGCTATGAATAACTTTTTTTACATTTCTCGTGCATAACCATAATTTACTTTTATTTTTATAGGTTAACGGTAAAATCGCTAAATAGATCGCATCTCTTTTCCAATTTTACCTGTCAAGCACAGAATACTCATCTTGTAGAACCAAAGCAGGTGTACGTCATCCTCGACTTAAACCGTAAGTTATTCAATAATTACTTCCAGTCATTGTATGTAATATATTTAAAGTTAAAATGAAAGTAACACTTAAAAAAATTATCAAAATTACTTAATGTGTCTCTCAACCAATATAACGCAAAAATTATTATTTTAAGTTTCATTTATACTAGTTTAAAATTCAAAGAATCTTGGTACAACATTTTTTTTATTTATTTAGCGTTTGATAATAAATTAATATTTTTATGTAATATAATTTTTATCGGGTTGTTTAGGTATTATAATTTAACTGGACCATTCCCTTTACCACAGATATTTTAACAACATATTTTTTACTAAGACAGAAGGTAAAAATGGGTTTAATGAAAAATTCAAAAAGCATTGTTTATAGTTTTAATTGATATATTATATAACTTCTACAAAATATAGCAGTATTTTGAAGGCTCGTGCCGCTTCACGTTATCATTACATTTTTTATGTGTCATTGAAGTTTTTTATTAACTACCATAAATTACAAAAAAAAAATTAAATATACTTTCATGCACTAAAGATCAAATGCAATTTGCTATTAATTGACCTTCCTGTTCCGTTCGTTTAGTCCATGAAAGAAACTTTATTCACTGTTGAAATGATGATAAAAAATAAATCTATAATAAAATATGATTTTTGGCAAGTAAAATACACATTTTTTTATCGCATATAGCTTATCGCTTATAGGTTATTCGATTTGACAAAATCCAAAAGTGGATGTATATTCGTGACATTTATGTATGCTATGTATGTTCCACTTGCCGAGGGGTTGGGTAGAAAACAGTAACTAATTTTTTACCCCTCTATTTTCGCTTTATTAAATATCGTAGATTCTTGGAAGTATCTTTATAAATGAATAAAGCCGATTCTTTCAGACATTAAGAGTCAACATGTATTATGTAATGCGATTTTAACCAACTGGGTTGTTATTGTCCCAATTTCCGTTATTTATCAAATTAATATCAATATAATTAAAATAAATTCATAATAGTATTTTCAAATTAATATTATTACAATAATCATCTTTCAAAATACACCTCAATATATCTTATAAATCCCTTATATTATATATACTTGAATTAAAAATAAAATTACAACAGAATTTGCGAAATAAAGAAAATTTAAAGATTTAAACTTATTATACATTTTTTGATAATGTATCATCGATTTATTATATACTTTAAACTTCTCTTTTACAGTCAAGCCATTAACTGTTAAAATAAGGAAAAATATTGGGCAAGGTGTTGAAGGTGAATCTTTAAAAGCAGGCGAACGTTACGAAGTTGAATGTGAAACAACTGGATCACGACCACCTGCTGTCATAACGTGGTACAAAGGAAAAAGACATCTGAAACGTGTCAAGGTGAGCAAAAAAATTTATGTTTGACAGTTGCGATATTGATAGCTGAACTTCATGTGATGTGATGTGTAGAAAGGTGAAAAAAACAATGTACCAGTTAATAAGAAATATTTTCATTATATTATCAAAAGTTAATTGATAAATTCCTTGGTATTTTGAAATAAGTCTTTTATTAAACCGTTAAGAGACCAAGCTCATAAAGTATACTTTTGAGATAAAGCAATTCATAGGTGAACCCATAAAAAAGTTATCGAGTTTGCGAAAGTGCACTCTTTATCGTATCTCATCTGGAAACCTTGTGGCTGCATCGTTATCTCGTTATAGTTTTTCCTAGACTTTCTTAATGTAGGGTGTAAACTTATTCTTCTATCGACCTAATTATAAAATTTTTCGAGCAAAAAACGTGTAGCAAAGACGGCCAAAGCTACGAATTGGGCAGTAATACCAGCATTTTTCCAAACCATTTTCGATGCGAGAATTCGTAACTTACGAGGTTAACAGCACCTGCAGCGGGAGTGGCAGCTTTAGCTCCTGTGGGATACGATAACCATCGCAGTGTGAGCGCACAATCTCTCTCGCGAGATTCACTTCTTGGCTGGAAAGAAAGAGACAAGAAGGAAAAAGACCGCGTGAAATGATGGGATGAAAAGAGTGCGAGCTAGAGGGGAGAGTGAAAAAAGGGATAAAATAGCAAATGCAAAATATTTTACCGGAAATAACCTCGCGAATGGATCCAAGAAAGCAAAATACGACGAGAAAATTATTAACAGAGATATTTTCTCTTCTTATTTATTTAGTCAAAACGATAAAGTCAAAACACAATTTCTCTTAAAGTAAATTTTGAAAATCCTTTAAAAATAAGAAAATAAATAAAAAACATAATGGAGGTCAAATATATGAGTTAAATTTTGCGGTATAACATAAAAAGCCTGAGTCCTTGCTATCTCCTGGAAAATTCTGTATGATAATTGCTACTTGGTGGTTGGAAAACCATTACTCCAGTCCCAAGATATTTTTCTTCTTTACTGTTCCCCATTTACTCTAGAAAGCAAGCTTTTTTACCGGATAAAATTAATAATCGAAAGTTATGATCAAATGTCATGAACATGCGAATTAATAATAGCTAAATGTTTATGAAATTAGGTGACTGAATTATAAAATAGTTAACAAAAGAAGAATTTTTCCAAAATTGTATGAAAATTAAAAGGACACAGTTTTTGTTCCACGCAACATGTGTAGAGATTTTTATATTAAGCCCTTGATTGTACAAGGTATGTAGATACGAACATTCAACTCTACACAGATTTTATGATTTTACGATCCATATAATAGTACAGCAGATATGTTACAGTACATTCAGAATAATAAAAATGTACGTAGACATTCCCATTTACTGGCGTATTGGTCGATACCTAACGAGCTCAAAATAAAATTATTAAGAGGCTCGAGATTACGATTGAATAAAAAAGGATTAAAAAAGGAAAAAAAAATCCTCCATAGTGAAGGAAAAAACACATTACAAGCACGAATAGAAAGAGAATAAAAAAAAATTGCTCTCATACTCCGTTAGTGTATTACTAGTTCTGTACATTCATGTAAGCTTCATTCGATATTATCGATTAATCTCCTCACGCTTGGCAAACGCATCACGTAGTATCGAGTATGCATTAGTGTATTAAGCATTCCCTCTGTATTCCATGCGCAGACGAGCTCGACTTGCTTGCAGTGTGCGCGCACGAGGCGCGGCGAGCTTGACGAAGCAGAAAGTTATTTCCTCTTGCTTCTGCTGCTGCTGCTGCTCTGCCTCTACCTTTGGGAGCTAGAGAGTAAGAGAGACAGCAATGCGCACAACTATACCCATTGCTTGCAGTATTACTTATATAAGCGAGGGAAAACGTTGCAGTTGCCTTAACTGTGCGACGCGCAGCCAGAGATAATTATTCGAATCTTTGGCTCCGGAGCTTGCAACGAAATCGAAAATTTACACTTCTCTTTCTTGAACTAAAACTTGCATCTTCTCGCGTAGCTTTATCCCAAGGAATACTTGAAGCGCGGCTCGTCTGCAAAATGCTTGATCCACGAGAATGTGCGTAAGTGCGCCCTGTAAGTGCAAATCTGTCGGTGAATGTGTGTCGGTGAGTTAACGGGCGGAGAGGGAAAATGTCACAACAACTTGACTCGCTATCGCGTCTTGCAACTTTTATGCTGCCGTTACATATTCTTTTTCGTTTTTCTTTTTTCTATATCTATTTACAGTGCTGTACCAAATGCTGGATTTTCGTCTTGACGATCCGCGACGACGATAGGAATGGTGACGGCAGCTCGAAAAAACTAAACGCGTGCGAGATAAGGATACGTGCCGGGCCTCGCCGATGAGTCATGTGGAGTGAAGAGTCTTGTATAAAAGAGATTTTTCAAGAAACGGAAGAGCCAAGCCCATATTCGTATTTTTTGAACCTCGAATATTTTCTTTGCATACCGTCTTCCTGGGAATTCATAGAGCATACGAGGCATGCACTTTTCCACGCAATTTTTTCGTAGCTTCATTATTCCTTACTTTAGTTTTTAGAGTTTTAGATAAAAGAACAGAAATGTTATTTACTCATTTGTAGATTGTCTACTATATAATATGTTAGTACTAGCTGCAATCTTCCTTTTTTGGTACTGTATTAATTTTTACTTGAGATTCATTGGAATGCAGACGTTAATTAATTTTTTGACCAAATTTAATAATTGGAAATTGAAATAACTCGCAAAAAACTTGGAGCTTTATATACGTATATATAAGAGCGCAGAATTTTATATTCTTAATTTTAAAATCTACCTCTGGCTGGCTGAGAAAATCATTTATCTATAGAAAGAGTGAGTGAGAGAAGTAGAGAGTGGAAGAGATAAAACTTAATCCCCACTGCGAGATATCTTTTTGAAATATGTAGCGCGCAATTTTACACACCCAGACAGGACAGCCATGTAATTAAAAATACAGCCTGACTATTTCTAGGCCTTACTACTACTTACTGAGTTGGCAGATGCTCCTTCGACCTAACGAAGCATCTTTTTTATCCTACTACACGCACCTGTGCGCGAAAGAGTACGGCATTAATGAGGAGAACTCAGTGAGCGAAGAGAGTGAGGATGTTTACATCCTCGCACACACGCGCGTGCACGAACAGAATTTTTAATAGGCCTTGCTTTCGTACTCGAGAGATCATCTATTCGAAAATTGTAAAAAACAGCATTAAAAAATTCGGATTTTTGTTGAAGGAATTAATTGATCCGGAAATACTTCTGCTAATGTACTTGAATAATAAAAACAATCTAATTGTTATTTTTTTATAATAATCACTGTTTCGGCAAATCTCTTTCCTTGCATAAGAAATATCATCTCTTGTGCTAAGATAGTTATTTCAAAAGAAAAGTACGAATCCATTTTCTTGCTTTTTATTTGAGTTTCTAAGGCTTACTACCTACTAGCAGAGATTTAAATATTGATCACTATAGAAATAACCATTGCCAGGTGCTAAACTTAATACGCTGCGTCAGCTATGCAATCACAATGTATGTATAACTATAGCAAGATAGAGAAAATGAGAGATAGAGAGAGAAATAGAAAGAGAGAGGGAGCGGAGATCCGCGAATATTAGCTTGAGCAGGTGTGTATGTGGTCTATTCGTGTGTATGTGTGTGTGGGCGGGTGCATAACCGAGAAAGAGAGAAGCTGAGCGAAGAAGAGAAAATGAATAAAGAAAGAAGACAGATATTAACATAAGCAGATCTTGTAACTGGCGGATCACGTAGAGCAATTTTACCGCATTACCATTCTGATTATCCTCTGCAACCATCCACTCTTATAGTCTCAGACGTAACTCGAGGCAACGCCGTCGTAGTCCTCGTCGTCTTCGTCTTCGTCGTCAGCATCATCGTTTTTCTCTCCCTCTACTCGGCTTTCCACACGCAGTATCTCATAAACTCTTGCTCATTCCCTTTCTAGTCTTACCTTTCTCATTTTACTATAACATATGCATTCACATACATATGTGGCAGATTCTTTGCGAAATCAAATGGTCAAGAAAAATATTTTCTGCTGGCATTAGAAGCCTAATGTTTTTGATGTCATACATGTCCCCTTATTTGATTAAAATTTTTGAAACTATCAAATACCCTTTTTGGGAGGCCCAAAGATGACATTTTTTCGGAATCCACGCTTATGTGACAAATCCCTATTGAAGGATTTTCATAGTCTAAAAATTTACAGAGCTTCGGTACAATGTGTCGAGTAACTTCAAACTTGATTTAATTTTGACTTGTACCTTTCTCTTCACGATGGCAAGCTTTTGAAGTGTTCAAACTATCGTAGCCTATTTTTCTCAGTTCAAACAATTTTTAATAAAAAAAAACACGTTTTTTATCATTCATTCAGGACTGAGTTAGGAATTTTTTTATAATTAGGGATAACTGAAAATAGGGCATTCGATTTCGCAGAGAATCTACCATATATATATATACGACTGCTGTCGGCAGTAGTTGTGCGCCTCGTGCAGTTTTTCCTTTTCTGTATACACGCACACGCGGACGCGTCACTCGCTACAGGTGTAGTATTACATTCTTTTCCGCGTCGCTACTTCAACAAAGTAGATGCTTCATCTTGCTTTTGTACGTTTGCGCCAGTGAAAGAGCGCTTCCTTTTCAGGTTACAATATTTTCCTCTTTGATTCTTAAAACGAAGAGAGAAAGGGAGCAAAACCTGCGCGTGCACTGTATTTCTTTCTCAATTTCATTTTTTTCCCCCTGTTTATATGCATATCCGCATCAACATCCTGTGCATACAGCAAGGCCATTGATGTCACTTGAATCGCTTTGATTTGTCTCTGCTTGCATGATTATTAGAAAAAAATCAAAGATGATGAAAGTGAAGCTAGTTAATATGTAATTCTATATTTTGTTTTATCTATCACTAAAAAATTTTATATTTTAGCTAGATAAAACAGTTATTGGAAATTCATTTCGAAATTTAAGCCTAACTAAATAATAACTTAAAGATTATAATAATCATTTGAACTCATGTAGGTTATTCAAGGTAAAAAAACCTAAACGCTTTATTCATGTAATCATTTTCTAAAATAAGCTTTATAACTTTTTTATACATTTTGTAAAATTTCATAAATATTTTCATTAAGTATCAACATTTTATAAACTTTATATGGAACCAAACACTCATAAAAACGCTGTAAAACTTATTTTGAAAATCATTTAGAGGCTTTTTCATACTTGGGATGTTTGGAAAAAATGTGGTATGCTGCGCACGCATTGTATATCATAATACCCATCGTTGTATTTTTTCTTATAATTATTTAATTAATTTGCATGTTATTATTTTTTTTTTGCACCGAACGAGACGCCTGAGCTGAGTAACACAAGTAGTTTAATAAAAAAAAATAAAAGAAACTAGCAGCGTATCTCAATTAAAAGCTCAGGCTCCAATTACCCGAAAGTACTTGAAACGAACGAAAGGAAAAAACTTGAAAAACAAAAGTAGCAAACCATTACAACCGCAGACCAATGATTTCTCTTCGAGACGAGTGGTGCGTCGAAATCTAAACTCGTCCGGTGTACATTCACGCGTGCTGCAGGTAGATATAAGCTCTCGGCTCGCCCCCCGTCAGATAAATTGCAAATGTTTAATAATCAGCGACGTAAACGTGACTCTGCCGCTCGCAGCGCGCGTCTCTATAGATACAAAACAAAGCAGATTTTTATATAGAAAACTGCAACAGTGCATTTCGCGCGCATTCACTGACCTAGGCTGCTGCATCATTTTTTATTTCTCTTTTTTTCCCAACGTGCTCTATGCACGGCTGTTACTGCTACAACTAGTAGTAGTAGTAGTACTACTACTACTACTACTGCTACTACTGCTACAACTAAAACTACTACTTCTACTACTAACCCTACTACTACTACTACTAGCGCTGCTTATTCTTTTTATTTCATGAAATTTAATTAACGTACGATGCAATTAAGGTCGTTACACGCTTCTACAGTTATTTTTCATTTCTCATTTGGCTCCCGCACGCGCAGCTTGCATTTCTTTTCGTTCATGCAGCAGTAGAAGCAGCAGAGGCAGCAGCACTAACACATGCATAGGGCGCGCATACACGGACACGTATATTGAGTGCGTAGTCTAAACCCACACTTACTCGTTCCTTTCCTCCGGAGCAGTAAAAGTTTTTTTCTTTTTTTTCTCATTCTATCTCTATCTTGTGCTCCCTGAACTCTATACGTACCTGTCCTTTTAAATCAGGCTAAGAGATGGATACGTTCATCGTGGAAGCGTAGCGCACGACCGGCTGTAACGTAGCAGTAGAAGCAGCAGCTGGTGGCCTCGTTGCTTACGGTCCGTCGACTGGCTGCCGCTGCTGCGGCTTCCTTTTATTATTGCTCGAAATTAAGAATATGGCAGACGAATGAGAAAAGGCAGTTACACTCGAAGAAAAAACGAAAGAGAAGGAGCCGAGCGCAAACTCGAAGGCGGCAAAAGAAAGAGCGCAAAAAAAGGATTTCGCGAATCTGCGCCAAATAATACCGACAGATTTGCGCGCGTTTGCTTCCTTTCGTCTGCTGGCTACGATTCCGTCTTTATAATTTGCGACACTGCTGTGTCGAGATTCCTCTCTCTCTCTCTCTCTCTCTCTCTCTCTCTCTCTCTCTCTCTCTCTTTCTCTTGCGTAATATTTGTTTTTTCACCATTTTTCTTCAAGCATCTTCGTGCTCTGCGCCGCGCCGTACTACAAAGAATACATTCAAACTTGTTGCGAGAATATAACGAAGAAATGAAATTTATACATTGATAATTGCACAAGAAATAAAAAGACATTTAAAAAAGCGCCGAATAAATAACAAGATATAACTGCACTGCAGCGACAACATGTACTTTTAACCGTGTAAAAAATAAATGATAGAGGAAAATGAGCGAGGGAAAAAGTAAACAAGAAAGAAGAAATGAGGAAAAGCTGATGTCAATCACTAACTTATAATACAAAATTAAAAATGTCGAATGAAGTTGAATGAATACCTTTGATGATTAGTAGTTTTTCAAAGAGGCTTGAGTGCAAAGAGTTCATAATATAGATAGTATTTTTTCAATAAATTTGATGAACTGAATTATATGGTCACGTTATACTTCGCTGTTCATGTGGAAAAATTTGAGATATATCACTTGAAAATTGAACTGAAGAATGCATAAACTCATAAAAAATTGCATTCTTATTAATTTTATGTATCAAAATACTTGTTTACGAGGAAAAACTTAAGAATATCCACATCATAAGGGGAAAAATAACGTTTTTTTCGATAGTAAGCAGATATTAAGTTGCGCAATGCGTACTGTGATGTGATTGTGATTAAAATCATGTGATAAAGCTCCTGTAGTCCTGTGTTCTGTATCATAAACCTTCATTACGTAACGCTCTAGACTTATATGAAGATAAAGTAAACCTTCCAGTTAATGAATATACTATTGTTTTTCAAGATTTGATATCAAAAAAATTCAATGACTGCCACTGAAATAAAAGAGATTATCGCATAGCTATAATTAAATTTTCAATAAATAAAAAATGTTGAAAAATCAACCAATCACAATAAATTTATGTCAAAGAAACAATCTAGCCATCACTATTTTAAGAGTAGAATATATTTTATAAAATTATCAATGCGACTGCCGTAATTATTTCACTACCAACTAAAGCTCCAATGACTAGTTAAATTTCAATCCTTACATTACGTGTGTAACACCTACTTCTTTGGTGCGAATTCAGAATTATATTTCTTCTCATACGTCGCATGTATGTGTAAGTAAATTTTGCTACCACTACATACATTGTAATTCGCACTACATAGCTGCTTATGGCAAGTCCTACGGTAGAGGGGGCGGTATCAATAAGGAGCTGACGAAATCTAAAATTATCGACCAAATGTGAAAATACAAAACAAAAATCAAACCAATGAAATAAATAAAAACATATTCATTGATTATGAGAGCAAAAATGTTGAGCCTGGATTGAAGTCTTTACTAATAACCATCTGCAAAAAGATTCAAAACAAATAATCACATGAGTACAAAATGTGTCCAAAAACTTTCAATCAAAAAGCGAAAATCATTAAGGCATTAAATCATATGAATGTGAGATTTGTCATAAATTATTTGGATACAAACATAACCTTCAGCGTCACATTAAAGTAGTACATTATAGCAGTAAATCTTTCGAGTGTGCGTACGTCAAAAATTATTGGGATCTAAGAGTGCACTTGATAAACACGTATATTCCGTACATTATCCCAACAAACCCTTCGAGTGTGAGATTTGTCATAAATTATTTGTATACCAGTATCTACTCAAAAGGGACATAAATGGAGTACATGATCGTAACAAACCTTTTGAGTGTGACATTTGCCATAAATCATTTGGACACAAACATAACCTTCAACGCCACATAATGTCATTCCATAATCGGAGCAAACCTTTCAAATTTGACATTTGCCACAAATCATTTGGATACAAACATCACCTACAATATCACATCAATGGAGTACATGATGGGAGCAAACCTTTTGAGTGTGATACTTGTCACAAATCATTTAAACAAAAAGGGACCATCAAAGCTCAAATCAATATAGTACATAATCGCAGTAAAGCCTTCGAATGTGACATTTATCACAAATAATATAGTTGCAAAGACACTCTCAAACTTTACGGATTCATAGTACATAATCAGAGCAAACTTTAGGAGTGTGACATTAGAGGAGGTCACGGGCCATTTGGACGCAATGAAAACATGTAAAAGAAGATGTTTATGCTTTGTCGCTTTGTAAAATCTTTCACATAATTGTGCGTTATTTTTGTGAAGAATAATAAAATATTTTAAACTGTTATTCATTTTGTTGGGACTGTGAAAAACCTTATTTTCACCTTTTATACGTAAATTAACATATCAACACATAAATTTTCAATCAACTCTTCAAATTGTTGCTGAACAACAGATAATTTCAACCAATTATCATTTGACCTTTTTTTTAAGTATCTGATCCCTATTGTTATTCAATTAGAAAATCCTTGAAGCAATAATTGTTCATCGCTTAATAACCCCGTCAACTGATTTTCGTACATACTGAAAATGCAATGGCCAATAAAAAAGCTCTGAAAGTAGTGAACATTTAACTTACTGCAAATATTCGTTCTTACTCCAAAAGCAGAATATAATTTGAAAAATGTAAATCAAACTTGGACGTGAAATTTTAATATTTTCTACTTAATGATATCGTAATATAGTAAAAATATGTCTAATTGTCTTTATTATAATTAACTCAAATATCGAAAAAGTTCTTGCAATAATAGCATGGTTCCTTTTTTGTATATGGGTAATTTTCACGTATCATAATGTCGAAAAACATTTATTCTATAATTAAGCCTTACTAGATAATATTTCGGTATACATGCAAATAGCTCTAAAAATCGTTATCAATATAAATATTTTTATGTTCTATAATGTTTTTATTGAGATGTTTAAAAAATTTAAGCAAGATTATGAGGTTATGTTATTATACTAGAATAAAGTTAGGACCATATTAAAAACGATTAGATAATTTTTAAAGAATAAAAAATAAAATAACTTGTGCCATTTTATTACAGGAAGAGAAGAGCACGATCAATACAGAGAATCGTACGATCAGTAGGGTGGAATTCGAGCCAGGCGTGGATGACGATGGAAAATCGGTGACTTGCAGGGCGGAAAATCCAAACGTGACTGGACTGTTTCTAGAGACCTCCTGGCGGATCGACGTCGTGTGTGAGTAATTTCAGATTCTCTACGAACTAAATCCCCGTTTCGTGGCACAGGCTACGGTCAGCATCTTCTACCGGTCGTTCTTCGACCAATTCCTTTAGCTTTTTCGTTTCTTTCTGTCGTCTCTCTCTCTCCGTCTTTCTCTCTCTTTGTCTATACGGAGACACACACGTACACACCAACACGCACCGAGCCAAAGTAAGTCTAGGCCGATTGCTTTTTTTTATGATCGCTACACGTCCTAACGCTGAGGACTCGACTTCGAACCAATCACTCGCAATTGCTTGTCAATCCTCATTCGTCATAAAGAGAGAAAAACTTTAGCTTCATAAAAATAGAAAAGTCTACAAACGAATCAAAAAGCTAAAAGCATAGCTAAAATTTTAAAATGCACGAGCTTTAATATTTATGCCAAGCTTAATGCAAAGTATATTAACGCGGATTATACATGATGGATGCGACACAGATAAAGTGCTACTTAAGGGGGGGGTAGGGTCTCATTTTTGCAAAATAAACATATTTTTAATAATTTTTTTTGAGCTTATAATTAATTGCATTTATTAGCAAATGATATACCTAATAAATACTTATTCTGAGAATATTCAGTTAAATTTTTAGCTCAAAATAACGAAAAATAAACGAATTACAGCTAATTTTCTCATACAGCTATTTGAAAAAAATTTTTTGCGGTGGACATCATAACTCGACACTGGATTATCTGAAATCAAAAAACCAAAGTTTTCTGGTTAGTTTATAACATTCTTAAGGTAATGACGTCGAGATTTTTAAAAAAAAATGATTTTTGAGGTTTTGGCGTAAATTTGAAGTCAAAAAAGGCTATTTTTTTTCAAAATTGACGTAAAAACCATTATATATAATTTTGTAAAACTTTTTTGACAGCAAAATATTAAATTATCTCGACGTCACTACCTCATATTTAATGTCTTAAAGTACTGTATAAAATTTGAAGAGGATCGGTCCAGTAGATTTTGAGTTACAGCGTCCACCGACTTTTCAAAACCTAGTTTTGAGAAATCCGCGTTTAAAGTTTTATAGATATTTTTCATGCATTCTTACATCGAATCATCAATTCCGGGGCCATAGAGGCAAGCGCTATCTTCTAGAATATCTTCTGCACTTTTTTTAGCTTGTCTACGAATAATTCTGCCTTCTTTAGTTGCATCTGCAGTTTTTTTATCTGCTCTAGTGATCCGATGCATGTCTTGCAGGCGCGCCCACTCGTGCGCACTTGGTCCGAGACTGACACACATCTCTTCCAAAAATGCCAGTAAAGCAAAGGAGCCTTCATTAAAAACACATGATGCTACATTCGCTGCTATTTCTACAATGTTTGATGTACCACTTAATATTTTTGGGGTTATTTTCCAAATTATTTGATTCAGACTTTCGTTGTTATTTTGTGTAAACCCTCCGACACATCGCTCTAAAAGTGAATCTTTACTCAAGTCTTCGTATATGGGTTTTATTGCAACTAAAACATCAGTAGGAAGAGCGGCATAACTATGTTTAAATGATTTTAATTCGCCTTTGATTGAGGCTTTTTGCCATTCGCACCAAGAATTTTCATCACGCGGACAGTTTTCATGTTTTGGACTATCATTAGTTGAGCTGTAGTGGTAGTAGGTTGACCAAATGGCTTTTTTCATTTTTTGTACAGAATCGCTATTTCGACGAATGGCCAAGCCATAGTATACAGATAATTTATCAATCATCTTTCCGGTCAATTTACCTTTCCAGAAAGAGATTTCCTTTTCAGTATTTTTCCAGATTTCGATACGTATCTGTTATTGAATTTTTACTAAATCCCGCAAGCGTTTTCCATCCTCTCTGCACGTGTCCCACACATTCTCTTTTATTAATTAAAATCTTTACCGTAAGGTTTCGAAGCTAATAAACCAGTATATGTTTTGGAGTCTCCGTCTCCGATATAGTTCTATACTTTACGTTATGTTCCATTGATCGTTGGAACATCGATTTAATCGCATCTACTTCCATATTCCCAGATGGACCAACGTGATTTACTTGTGGCTTCTATCTCTTCTTTAATGGCAGAAGAAAAAAAATTTTTCGATACTATTTTGACTTTTGAACATATGTTTTTATACACGTACTGTAACTTGATCTTGACAAAAAATTATTTTGAGATCCATCCCGCAGAACTTGTCACATCCGGCTAATCCAATTCCGAGGATTCGCATAACAAAAGCAAATCTGTAGTTTTTTCATATGATCCAGTCATAATTCTTTGGCATGATCGAACGTATCGAGGAATTTTGCACTTTTCACACGTAATTTTAATTTTAAATCCTAATCCTTCCATACTGCATGAGGAAAATTCCACTTTACCATTGCACTTAACACATTTAACTAGTGTTGAAATGCTGGAAAAAACTAATAAAAAGTCCACAATTCGGTAATATTTATCAGAATTTTCGTTTATACTTTGCTGCGTTTCCACTCTGATTTTCTTCGATGACGCGCTTGACTCTAAATCGTCCCGTCGGCGTTTATTGGTGGTATTTTTTTTCTCGGACGATCTATCCT
Source organism: Trichogramma dendrolimi (assembly GCA_034770305.1). Taxonomy (NCBI): domain Eukaryota; kingdom Metazoa; phylum Arthropoda; class Insecta; order Hymenoptera; family Trichogrammatidae; genus Trichogramma; species Trichogramma dendrolimi. The sequence goes on along the minus strand of JAPMIB010000090.1, from coordinate 721,509 downwards.
GGAATTACTGTATCTCGTCGTTGTCGCGAAATTTTTTTTGGCATTTAATTATAATGATTGCAAAACTGTAGGCAAAACACAATGAAATAATATTATAACGTATATATATACTTATAACGTTCAATGACGGCTGCTTGCTAAGGACTGAAATAACATATTTATACTCTAGATTCAAACAATAATAAACATGGTTCAAACACAATCTTCTCTTTAACTTCAATAATTCAATTAAACACGCAATACATTTAAAATTAATGTTTATGTTAGACAAGGAGAAAGAGACAGCTCACGCGCCGCTCGTACGATCAACGTTCAATTTCGGCTAAAAGCTGAATCGGAAGGAGATACATTCGAAGCGCTGTATCTCCGTCAATTTTTTTTAATCGACCTAAAATTTTAGGAGAATATTCTTGAAGATACAAACAATCAAATTAAACAATAAAAAAAATTTGCAAAAAAAAAAATTTCAGACCCTACCCCCCCCTTAAGGCTCTTGTATAACGAATTACTACACATACTTCGCACTGTATTTTTTCGAGTTAACTGTGGATCTAACGATTTTTTGCATTTGGAAGCATCAGAGACGCAAAAAGTCACCGAACTCGCAATCATAGCAGGCTTACCAAACCGAGAATCCAGATCAAGCACTCGACGAAATATCAGTTTGAAGCCATAACAATCCGGTACTCTCTAGCATTAATTGAAAAGCTAACGCGCCGACAGAAAGAATTTCCGTCTATAAATTTAACTTTATTTAACGTTGCTCTCTATGCAAAAATAGAATTTACCCAAGCTTTCTTTTATACTCGCACGCATATGTTGTTGGGTAAATTTTTCGTTCGATCTTTTACGGCGTAACCAGCAACAAAGGTCAATTATATACACGTGTATGTAGATGAGAAAAATCAAGCTCATTGATGCTTTTGACGCATTGACGGGATCCGTTTGATGAATTCTTTCGCTGGCAATACCAGCAGATGCACGCGTTCTGTGCTTTATTCTTTTCCTATTTTTTTCCTAGTTTTTTTTTGTTTTTGCAATTCACGAACAATCCATAACCCTGAAAATTTTTCAACAATGCACCACGCAAATACACGCGCGATATTTTTTTTATTTATTAACCGGTAGCGCTGGATGGTGTGTGGTAAAAAAAAGATTGATTTCGTTGTTAGGCGCGTGAAAAATACCAGAGGCGTTGAGAATATAAGAGCAATTGACGCGCGATTGTGGCGAGGCCTGTGTGAAAGCTCGAGGCTCGCACAGTGCGGATATAGCGGCAAAAAGGCTTGGGCCAAAGCAGTCCCCTTAGTGCGACATTGACTGTCCACTGCTGGTGCTGGTGCTGCTGCTGCTCGCGACGATATGCGTCCACATCCGTCCGCTTTTATTGACCGAAGAAATTTATCACGAAACTACATTCATCCGCAGGCTCGTAAAACCTGCGCGTCTGGCATACCGTGCGATGCCACTATGGCTGAAAAGTTATGACTCAAACTTTCCCTGACGCTCTCTTTGTGCGATGGTTTGTTGGCTAGGCTGCGCAGATAGAAAGAGAGGCGAAAGAAAGAACAAGAGGGAGCGAGAGAAAGACAGGCGTTCGCGGAGAGGTAGTGATAGTGCGCCAGCACTATCCTATATCTATCGAACTCGATTTCAGGAAGAGAGAGAGAGAGAGGGAAGGAGGGAGGGAGACGGCTGGCTGCAGCTTTTTTGCTCGCCAATGACGATGAACTGCATATATAAGAAAAACGCTCAGTCGTAATAAGATTTGTCGTAAAAATGGATGGGCGTAAAGAAGTATATAAGGAATATTCTCCAATAGCGCCAACACGCGACTCTCTTTTTTTCCTACCTCTCTCTCTCTCTCTCTCTCTCTCTCTCTCTCTCTCCTTTTCTTATACAATGCTCCAGGGGCAATTACCAGTCTATATGTACGAGGCGAAATTCAGCCGAACGATAATGGTTGCAATGATAAGACATCACTTGACTCGTTCGCGCGCTCCGCTCGTCGCCCCGGAATAGCTCGACAAAATATTAAGTCTCGTTTTGACGCCGTGAAATATCGACGACCATCAACGCGGCTATAAGCTACCATTGTTAAAATAATTCCTCCACCTCATTCTCTTCTCTTTTTTTTTACAGATGCGCCAATAGTGTCGTTGAGGCTTGGCTCGACTCTGAACGCCGAGGACATCAAAGAGGGCGACGATGTTTACTTCGAATGCCAGATTAAAGCCAATCCGCCCTGGTCGAAGCTCACTTGGATACACAACGTAAGTGTTGCATCGACAAATACCTCAACCTTTTTTATTAATCGAGTCATGAAAGAATAATAAGAAAAATGGTCGAGGAAAAAAGAATTGTAGTTTGAAAATGCAGCTGCGTAAGAGAATTTATAGAGATAAGCTTCGGTAATGAGCTCGAGTCATTTTCTCACGTTGAGCGGCAACGCGCGCTGCTGCGCCCTAGTGCCGAGCGTTTCTACAATGGACATGAATTATGCAGTATATTTCTTGCCCCGACCGGCGCGCAAGAAAAGTGTGTAGCTGCTTTATACATCCAAATGGTATGGAAGTTGTAGCAAGCGGCGAAACGTTGTTAAATATTCGGACTGTTAAGTAAATGACTTTTTCATCGTATCGTATTTATCAACTTTATAAATTTCTCATGAACGCATAAAAAGCAAATTTTCAATTGGAACAATTTGCCCCCGCCCCCTGGCTCAAACAGATTTAAACGATGCAAGTGCGGCAGGAATAAAATCCATACACAAACACGTATTTTCGCTGAAATTGTTTCGCCCATATTAGTCAAATTTTTCTCCCATACTTACGAAGAGTATGGCAAATCTTATTCATGTATAAACATACTTTCTTTCGCTCGACTGCTTACTTACTCGCCTTACTTTTACAGTAGAAAAAAGAAAATCAGTTAAAGAAAACTTTTTTATGCTATATACATCCTCTCAACAACTTTGCCCTCGGTTCTGTGACGAGTCTTTCAGATCCCTTTCCACATATTTTACCTTTATTCATGTAGTGCTAGGAATTATTGGTGTACATATGATAAATGTGTTTGCAAGTTTACTCCTATATATCACTTTTACCAATAAAGAAGACTACGAGCTTTTCATATTTATATGCAGATTGTACCTTTGAATGAATGCCTTTTTTAGTAAAGAGAAAGACAATGCCAAGATAACAATGAAAATTTAAAATCCAATTTTGAGACCTTTACAAAATCTCAATTATAATTATGAAAATTGTGACATTTAAACTTGCAATATATGATCAAAATCAAATGTTTGGCCGCTGTTAAATTTGTCTCATTTACCCCAAACTCCTTCAATTTTTTTCGTCTAAAATTAGATAAAACATGACGTTTCACAAGCTCTGGGAATATCATTATATTTTACTCATTACCGAGATAACCTAATACTGTCGATATTTCACTAGTAAAGGAGTGTTAGGTCATCGCTCTTAGATTTTTTCAAGAAATAATAATGATTGGAAAGATAGTTCAGGATTTAATGTAATGTACGATTTAAATTTAAATATCTATGTATATCTGAGATCGAGCATTTTAGAGTGCTGCGTTATTGGCTTCATGGTTGTATGGGTGTACATAGGTGCAATTGACACATGATATTCGCAGAGCATCGAACGCATGCTCGCTTATATATACGTGTATACATCTACCCGATGCCGAGCCACAATCTCCTACTTTTCCCTTCCATTTTAATCGGCACTTCTCACGTCTAGACGCTCCATAATCGCAAGCCATTAGATAAGTATCGTGACATCGACAAATATCTACATACACACACGTACAGGCACACCCACACATACTCCCTCACACACACATTTGAGAGCGCAGGTAGCGATTATACTATTTCTGTTAAAATCGTAGGAATTACTTGGAAGGACGTTATATAAACGAGCACATACTGATAAGCTCGCTGAGTCGAGCATTTATAGGCAAAAGATATACACGCTAGTAATTACGATTGAAGCTGGATGTAGAGGAAAAGCGTCGATTCGACCCTGGCGCACCCGGCGTATATTCTACTTCGCATTCAAGCGCATTTTGGTCCAGGCTAGGTATGCCGTATACATTGAAGTGCACATGCGCTCTCGTGTACAGAGACGTGTATACCATAGCACTTATATATGGACAGCTCTATGCTAAATCGAATAAGTAAACAGTTTTTCCTTCTGATATGATAAACTTGTTGTTTTTCATGTCATACATGTCTTCAAATTATATTAGCATTTTTAGGACCATTCCGTTGTCGTGTTACTGTAATTCATCGTTATCACTAAGACTAGAAGAATTCCTACCTCAGTCCTATCGAACTTTAGGAAAAGAGAGCTTTTATTGCCGATTGCCTAAATTAAAAAGAAACTTCTCTTAGAACGTCTCCAATTTTTCGTTAAGATTCATTATAAAAATTTATGAGGGATCTGTTGACATTCTGAGGAATTTCTGTGAATTTTATGCTGATAAAAATTTTGATCGAACTCAATTAGATTTTGACCTTTACGCTTCTCTGTATAATAAAAAGCTGCCAAAATGATCAGATTCTTTTAATGTATTTTTTTCTACAAGTTAGAACAATTTTCTCTTTTGTCTTTCCCTACATAAAAACGATCCCAAAAACTCTATACAACTACAATTTAGGGGCACGTATGACATTGAAAACAAGTTATTCTTGCAAACGAAAAAAAAATTTTTGCTTATCGATTTTACATAGAACTGACCATATATGTAGTATATATGTAAAGTATATATGTGTATGTTTACATAAACACAGATCGCACTAGCTAAATTCCCTGGAGGATGCCCTCTTCTCTTTTATATACATATACACAGGGAAAACGCTTCAACATGCGGATAGTCGAAGCGCAACTCTTCTGCCTCTTCCAGCTCTTTCCCTCTCTCCCCATTTCTCTCTCTCTCTCTCTCTCTCTCTCTCTCTCTCTCTCTCTCTCTCTCTCACTCTCTCCCGCAGAACCAATCGCATTCGGAAATCCCGGTGAGGCCTTAAAAAATCGTCAGAATCATCCTCGTCGATGTCCTCGCTCGCTGCTTTTGCAGCTGCTCTGTTGTTATTGCTTCTCTATTCCTCCCCGGCTGACTTCTACTCTATACAGTCTACGCAAAGATCGTAAAAAGTGTCGACGGAATTTTTGTTATATCGTACTAAAAAAGAAAAGAAGAAGAAACGCCCCAACCGAATGGAATAAGATGCCAAGTCGGACTAATTTTAGCAGGAAGTGAAATGGAAGCAGAATCGAGCACGGCACCATCGCTGCCACAACGGGGTGTATTTGGGGTAGCTTTTACCTAACGTATTATATAATGTACACAACGGAAAAAAGTAAAAACGATAATAATAGAGAACGGGTGGATATAACATCTACATTATATATCCATGCGGCTAAATAAACTCGAGCTCAGTGAAATGTTGCAACTGCGATCGTCGGTGGACTACGTCGTCGTACAGCCCGAGGAGAAAACTTACCGACAAGCCAATTGTGAGAGCAGATTTTCATTATATACACCTACACGCGCTGCTCAGCTCGCCCATACCTCCCTGATTATATCTCGTTCGATCGCCCTTTTCAAGCCGAGGGATTTCAAAAGATGCTCAAGACCTTATAATTTCATCTAAGTGGATTGCTTTTTTTACATTTAATGCCGGCGCCGAACTTTCTATGAATTTTATATGTATAGGCATTATATAGCGCAGCCGTAGTACGCAGGAAGGAAGAAAAAAGTTGCAAGCACGTGAGGAAACAACGCTAAGCTTTCAGTATCAGACTATAAACGGAAAATGAAAAAATCTGCACGAGATGGTTGTTCAAGGGAGAACAAAAGACGCGCACTTATTCTAGTTTAAGCCATCGATGTAATCGTGGGATATCTACGATGTTATCCATAGCTGGATAAATCAGAACGTGCTCTTCATCATTATTTTTTTCTTCTTTCATACATCGGATGGAGTCAGTTCCATAAAATAAATATTAATAATAATTATTATAATTCGATTAGTAAGAGGATAAAGATTTTGATGAAGATGAGAGGTCCAATCGTTGAAATGTACAACATTATATCGCAGCTGAAGTTTTCACAGGAGCGTTAATGAAACATTTCGAGCAGCTGACAAAAAGCCTACGGAGCCAACTAGCTGAGAGCTCGCTGCAGAGGCCGCAAAGGCAACGTCGAGGTTCGCCGGGCTTTTGTTGCAGGCCACACATGAATAGGCGGCGGCCCCTGGTAATTCGGGCGTTGATGAAGAGATACATATCTTGAAACTAATCCAGTTATACGTTTCTATGTGCGTCGGCGCGCGCTTCCAAACGCTTCCCCGGCATTTTCATAGTCCCATTTTCGAGTGATGAGGTAAAGGGTAGGCTAAAGGTATATATATGTATAGCTGCAGCTGCGACTGCGTCCGTGCCGAGGCACCTTGAAGATTGCTCGTTTGCATATATAAGCTTAAACCCCCGCAAGGCCTGCGCGCCTCGCAGCTGTATTACCCCCAGCAGCAGCAGCAGCTATACGTATATATACGTATGGAATAGCGGAGAGTCGCGCGAGGAACGCGAGGCAGCTCTCCATGTGCGTGCAGTAGTGGGTAGCAGTCGAGAACTCATACGTATATATATATAGTTGAGAAGCGATGTCGAAGTAGCGATGGTGCAATGGCAGCAAATCCTTGGGAGATTCGATCTGGCTCGAGCTCGAGAGCGAGCACGTGCACGTGCTCATATACATGTGTGAGCTTGCAAAGCTCGAGCGCGCGCGCTCGGATCTCGAGCAGCTCGAGTGTCTGTGTGAGTGTGTGTGTGTGTGTGTGTGTGTGTGTGTGTGTGTGTGTACATATGTATAACGCTCGACTCGCGCGCGCACTACTCTGCTGTATGCATTTCCCGACGCTCAGCGGCAGCGGCGGCGGCGGCGGCGGCGTCTGGAGGTTTCGATTCGATAAGTTTAACGCTCTCGTAATACCGAACCGACGGCGGTTGAAAAGAGCGAGTTTTCAGAAGTAGGGCGACTGCGCGAGAGGGACTCGGTAGTATTTCGTATGTTCTGCATATATACATCCACACCCGGCGTATATATATATAGCTATACAAATGTATCGGAAACCCATATATTGATGAAAAGCCGAGGCGAAGATAAAGATTGAGAATCGGATTGATGGAGAAGGAGTATAAGGAGCAGCGAGCAACGGCCAGGCTTGATGGAAAAGATGAAGCGATGTAGAAAAGGAAGTGGGAAAATTCGTGGTCTTGGTGGCGCTTGCTCTCTCTCTCTCTCTCTCTCTCTCAATGCGTACGCGCGCAAGCCCCCGAGAAACCGAGCTTCGAGGTGCAACCAAGCGCGAATCAATCTATTTTCTCGACTCGAATGGCCGACTCGACAACACGATGCATCGATTGCACTTTTTTACACGTGTCAACAAATCTTTTTTTCAGCCTATCGGTTCAAAAATTCACTCTTCGACACTCCACGAGCTGCCTCCTCGTTTGGCGATTTATCAATTTTTCAGAGGCTCGCCCGAAGTGACGAAATTTTAACTGAGACAATGCTCCATATAATTCCGTCGACTGGTCCAAGTTCAAGCGCGTATATAAACAGCCTCGTTACGAAAAGTTACTCATTCGAATAAGTGGCAAAGTCAGACAGACCGGGTGGGTGGAGGAAAAATAAATATGAAAACTGCGAGCGCTTAGAGCAAAACAAAAGAGAAAGTAGAAGGCAAAAGCTCCAAATGGAGAAAAACGTTTTCTTCGTGTATTTGTATATGTATAAGCGGCACGGGAAAACGTCAACGGTCGCTTGCTTGCTTGCGCGCGCTAGTTCGTGCATTTTCTGCCTCAGTTCGTATAACCCAAGTTTCTTTTTTTCTTCTTTTTTTTTCACTTTGTATATATACGTACGTAAAAGTACTTGAACAACGATAATATATCACGGGCCAAGTCTGCGAGAGCTCCCCGTCCCAGTGTGCCTGCGAACGGGTACACATTTATGCTACGATGTGCGTTGGTCTGACCACTGTGCGGATGTAGCCTCAAAACGAATACAAACGTGAGTTTTTAGATTTTTCAGCTTCCTTCAGTTACTACCAAAATAAGACTTCAATAATATTCCCTGCGGAAAATATCTATGAAAATTCAAAGGACTTACTTCGATCTGTTATGAAAAATGACAAAATTACTATCTTCTACGAAATTGCGTCAGCAGCGGTCTGTTCGAGATTTTCTACAATTTTATTCTAATTTTGCCTAGCTGGTATTTTTTGTTTATTTAAAAATTAAAATTCCTCGTTTCTCAAATATTTTTTACACATGAAGTATATAGAGGTAGAATATTATATATTTCAGAACTAAGAGTAAAACAAGTGAGCGTGCTCAGCGCCAAATACCACGGGCTTCCTCGGAGAAAAGGCGAGAATTTACTTTGTGGCATTCAAAAAAGAATGAAAAATTGCCGTCGCCCTAATACCTTAATCATATTTTTAAATCTCAAAGAAAATTGAAGGATCGAGACCGCAATGTCATTGTTAAAATATTTGCATAAAATCAAAAGAAATTTTACTGATTATTTACCATTGAAAGTGTGAGCTTGTAGTGTAAAAGTATTTAAACGAGCTTGCAGAAGTTCGTGCGCTTTACTTGTTTGGTTCATTTTTTGTGTTGAGCCATGAACAACACGGTGCAATGATGGTAAAAGGACGAACTAAATGAACGCGTGTATGCATCTTTACGCCATTGTCCATCACTTCAACAACTCCAACCCAGGTACATACGCATTACGCACGTACCATGTTTATTCAAGCACGAAGTTGTAATGCGCGCAGGAGTCTATTCTAGATAAAGTAAAATAAAAATTTACGCAGCCAACGGGAAAGATACTTGAAATGCGCTAGGCAGGATTTTTTCTTAAAGCCCTGCTCGAGCTTCAACAGACTGACTTGTTTCGATACACGCGTAAAATTATATGATGGCCTGCTCGCGCTCGAGTTCACTCGTTAGTAATGGCCTTTTCTGCAGCCCTCCGAGTGTATAAGTCATATTTTCAACGACTCATTGCTTTCAGTCACGTGCGACAACTCGGCACACGTATACTGATTTATTTTATCGCATTTGCTCAATAATGTATACGTATAAAAAATTCAAGTGCGAGGATGGAAGTGATGAAAGTTTGCAGAATAAGTTCAAGTACAAACGGAAGGTTTGGTGGGTGGCCGAGTGTTTTGTGTATTGCGGTTGTGTGGGTGTGTATGTGACGCCGCTACTGGCGAACGAGTGCACGTTGGGGGAGTCCCGGGTACTAGACATAAAGAGAGCTAGAAAAGTGAGAAAGAGCAAAGCATCGCGTCGAGATTATAAGTATATAAGGGAATAGCGGCGGTAATACGGCAGCTCGCATAGCTCTTGAAGCTTGCAACGTTCTCTAACTCTCTGTTTCTTACCTACTCTTTGGTCTAGTGCAGCCAGCCATATACAGCATAGCTTCCTTTTCTTCTTCTTCTTTTTTTTTTAACTCTGCAGTTTTCTACTGCTAGAGCTCCAGTACGCAGCCGATACTTACACACCATGTCTGGTCATAAAAGAATGAAATTCGTTGTGTATAAAGGAGTAAAGCTTGGTGAATGCATTTCCGTGTACTTGCCGTGTGTATAAAATGTATAAGAGGGAGGAAAAAAATAAAGCTGAAAAATTGAGGCGAGCTCTTGAGAAAAACAACTCGAGCAATGTTACGTGCACGAAGTTACGCGGCAGCGTGTGAAACTGCCGAATTAATTTTTCGCGCAGCAAACGTTATTAAATTTAGCAAATCGCACGCTGTAGCACTAGTGGAGAGATTTTAATCATTTAAGCATACACTTTTGCCGCTCCATTCATAAAAAAAATTTTACTATATATTTTATTATTTCGCTCAAAATTCAATTTTACAATGCCCCAGCTGTTATACATGAGAGATTATAAAGAGTTCAGAACAGCAAATCCAAAGAGTAGTAGTAGTACTTCATGCTCGACAAAACTTCCAAGTATCGCGAAAGTTCACTTTCCGTTTGAACTTTTCTTAAGCGTGAAATTACTAACAAGAATGCATTCTCATATAATAATCGTCGTTCTGCGAATGCGCCAGTGAGTGTGAATATGGATATGGTCGAATACATGTTTTTCAAACAATAAAAATAGGAACAGAATAATTCTGGTGCTTGTTTGCAGTGCTGAAATAAAATAAAACCAAACGAGTCCTTCATCACACTGCTCAGCTCCTATTTTTGGAATTCTCCAGGACAAAATGTCACCAACGACCGAACTAATAACAAGCGTAAGTAAAAAAAGGACAATCACAGTGGGAGGACATAGGTAAAAGTTCAATAAAAAAAATCCCCGTGTATCGAGCTTACACAAATCGTTCGTACATACACACACGTAAGGGAGGAAGAGCTAGCGCGAGCTCGAGCAAAGAGGGAACAATAGGGTGGAATCTGTTGCTCGAGCTTGTTGGCAATTTTTCAGAGAATCAGTGTGTTACCACCTCTATGTAACTCGGAATGCACACCCTCGAGCAGTGACAATTCTTTCTCCTTCCCCCGAGTTGGGTGTAAGCGCCCTAGCAGCTACTACGTTCATCGTCTTCCTCTTTGGCAAAGAAAAGGGCATGGCATTAAACGAGTACGTAGAGTGAGAGAGAGAGAGAGAGGAAATTCTGAGGTTTTCGAATCGTGTGCACGATCGGATTCTCTCTCTTCCTCACGGTATATACCTTATTCAAGTGCTTTGCCAGTGCTGCACGATAAAAGAAGAATTTTATTATCAAGCCAAGGAGAGAAAGAGACTTTGCGATCACGTGTGTATAGCTCGCTACTCGACGAAGCAATGACAACTCCTAACACCTAGAGCAAAAATGTTACTAGCAATCTGCTGAGTATCGCTGTAGATTTCCAAACAAGCCATGCATGCAACTACGCAACTTTTACGTTTAGGTGTTTTTTTCGTGCGATGATGACTTGCTTACACGTACACGCAGCTTTGGCCAATTTATGCACTCACGACTCATCCCGATTGCTTACATGTATTACGTACGTTGTTTTTTTCATTCGAGCGAAGGAAAAACAATAGAACGGAGATACAAGGATAAAATTGAAGTAAAAGATAAAAAAAGAGAGGGAGAGAGAACGCAAGTTAACCCGATACAGTCGTGTAGAAAGAGCTAAGAGCGTAGAAGTAGGTTGCGCGCGAGAGCGTTACAAATTTTCCAGCCGAGCTAGCACGGTTGCGTGCAGCAGGTGGAAGACTAGATTGGATATAAGAAACAACGAAAGACAGAGGAAGAAAGGGGGATGAAGGGAGGCAAAAATGGGGGGAAAAAAACGTGTAAAAACGAAACAATAGGTGTACATGTTCATGCGCTAGTAGGGTAGACTAACTGAAGTACGCGCGCGCGCGCGCCTGCTTATTCAACTTCAAGTGGCATAGCAGCTTTACTCGGCCTCGCAGGCAGATTTAGGCACGCGCTAGCGGCCAGAAGTAAACCCTCCCTTACGTTTACCCTCTTATCGTTAGCTCATGGCTCTCTGTTTGGGCCTTGCACTAATCATTCATATTTGTTGCCGGTTATTTAATTGCGCAAGAGGGACGAAGAGCTAACGATGCGTCGACTATGCGAGAGCGGAGAGAAGAAAGAAGGGTAGCGACAAAAAAGACCGCAGCTCCCGTGTGCGCTCGGTCTGCTTCGTAAAAGCATTGAACTCGTGACACTCTCTGACGACTCTACTATAAAGAAAATACGCTGCGAAGACGATGGCGATGACGACGACGGCAACGAGGACGACTACAACTGTCATTTCTCGCTTCGCGGAAAGTCTGAATAGTTTCTCTATACCATAGAAAGAGATAAGGCAAGAGGAGGACACGCACCAAGAGCGCATCATCTCTCTCGCTCCCTTTCCTTTCAACCAGTAGCAGCAGCGGCAGCATCGAAGGAATTTTGCGAGTAGTTCGCTCGTCGACGATGCCTGCGCACTGCCAGGCTAAAGAATCTTTCTTTTCGTCTTCTCTCTTGGCTCCCGTAAGAGAGAGAGAGAGAGAGAGAGAGAGAGAGAGAGAGAGAGAGAGAGAAGAGAGTGAGAGCTCTGGCGCAGCCAAGAGCGCCAGACACTTTTCGTGTACGCAATTTCGTCCTCGTAGTCGTAGTCGTTGTGCCTCTCTCTCGCGTACCTATATAAGAAAGAGACGGAGAAAAGTACGTCGATAGTCCTTGAGAATTCGAGACAGCAATCAATGTTAGCCTCTCGCTCCTGACTCCGTGCAGTGCTTTTCTTATTTCTCACAACTAGCTGCGAGTGCCAAGACAAACCTTTTAATCTTTTCGAGTTGGCAGCTGGAGAGAGAGAGAGACGGGAGAGAAATATCTGTTAATTGCGCTCCCAATGACGAGTAAATAATTTGATCAAAGCTCCGCTCAACTATTTATCCTCAGAGTCTTATGCACTCCTGCACCCTGTCTCAAGTTCTCGATTAACGTCGCGTCATTTTTTCTTTCATTACGCGCCAGTTCGAGTGATATAATTAAATTACCCAAGCTCGAGCTTCAATATATACCTCGTTAAATGCCGTGTATTGTCAACTTCTTGTTAAAAGCAGCCAGATCTGATTGTTCTATGTGTCTATCGGGATCAAGCAGTACAATGTATCTTTTTTTTCTTCTTTTACATTAGATCTTACACATCTATCCACAAGTATGACACAATATACATTCAAGTTATGAACTAAATTTTTTTCACCCTTTTTCTCAGTATTTTACGAATTTCTCAAAATATTTTTGGGAAGATAATTGGTCTCTACATAGAAAGTGTACATTTGACCTAATAAAACGACTTAAGAATTAAATGTTGAAAAATTGAGATAGGTAGGATCTAGTGCAATCTCATAAAGAAAGTTATAAATAGGCTGCATCATGGCAAAGCGAGTCGGGGAAGATGGTATAGAAGCGGCAGCACAGTTGTTTAGTAAGGTACATGATCAACTTCTCGGTTTGGTTGGTGTAAGACACCGAAGCAGTCGAAGCACTTGCGAGCTAGTTTGTACATAGGCTGGGCGAAGACCACACGAATGGCAACGCAGTAGTCGCGCTCGTTCCTCACGGCTCACCCCCGCGCGCACGTACGTACGTATATGTAAAGGACGAATCCTTTACTCCGTTTCTGTGCAGCTCCTTCGTAACCGCAATAGTCAGACGTATAGAGGAGGAAGCGAGCGGCGTAATCGAAGGTAAACCCCAGGATTTAACCAAAGGCTTAAGTTCTATGCTAAGCACGCTAAAACCGCCTCGATCGCAAGACTCTACCGCATCGCCGCCGCCGTCGCCGCCACCGTTACCTCCTCTCCGGAGCTCCCTGAGCTTCGTTGCATGTTGGCCATGCTGCCCGTGCTATATGTAGCGGCTCCCGAACACACGTAGATTACAATTTACTTTAATCAAGTTAGTCTTGTTAATAGCTCGAGAAATACATACCGCCGGCACATGACGGACCTTATGAAAGGGCCCTACCGCTACACATTCGAAGCTTCTTCAACATAACTTTTCCACCTTTTTCCTTTTAATGGCACGCATTTAAGTGTACGATGCCAATATAGCTGACCAGAAAAATTTCTATTATAACTTGCACCTTTTTGCGAGTGCGCAAACCATACCTTATAATCGGTCTTATAATGTAGGAATTTAAAAATTCGCGCTCAATGAATCGCACGCCATCTGCAAATTTAGAAATATATTTCTCCGGTGTGTTAGTTTCTAAGCATATCGTACGTACGAGTAAGAAAATTTTTTAGCTCGATGAATGAAATTTTCATTGTAATTTCGGTTTAATTGTAAAAGTGTGCACAAGTGCCTACGCATACTGCAGTACATTATTTCGCATGGCCATTCGACAGTAGAAGTAGAAAATATCGCCTAGCAGCTATCACAATCGCAGGATAACGGAAAGTCTCTCTATATTCAAAAGTATTGAGGACTGAAAAATTACTAGCAAGGAATTTTTCGATGAGCAAATGTTCACAAATTGGTAAATTCGAGTTACAAACTTGGCTACTCGACTTGTCTAACCTCAAATAATTTTTCAGTGTGTATCGTATAAATTCACAGTGATTACATAAAATCAAGCGAGTAAGACAAATAGTTTAGTAACTTTTTTTGTAATATAATAATATTTTTAAAGCGATACCTTCAGTAAATTATTTTTCAGGATGAAGGAAGAGCCGAACGATATTTGGCCAGATGCAGCTGGCAATTATAATTTCGATTTGAAGGAATCTTGCGAAGTTAAAAATGTTAAAACATTCGCTTTTGATAAATCATCAGTGAGTTCAATGACTTGCATTATGTTCTGTTATTCTACTTTTAATAACTAGTACATAATTTGAATTTTAGACCAATAATACGAATGAGGTTATGGAAAAGATAGATACAAAAATATTCATAGATGTAGAGTGCAAAAATGTCAAACCTGAACTTAAGCCTTTACCGATGATCTTCTGCAAAACTAAGCATCAAAGTTACTTACCTATTGTCAAAATAGAAAATCCAATTCAGACTAATTATTTGAATGATAGAGATTTGATAATTTTGATAAAAAAAGGATTCAATTATGATAATAACTGTCAGTTTCAAGGAAAGTTTCAATCGAAAATGATCAAATATAAGGAAGTTGAAATATTTAAAGAAACTACTCAAACCAAATTATTATATGAGTGCAAAATGTGTCGAAAAACTTACAAGAGAGAACATAATTTAAAAAGACATCAGCACGACACACAAGAACATCAAACCATATGAATGTGAGATGTGCTATAAATCATTTGCACGTCAGAGTAAGCTCAAAGGGCACAAGATGACAGTACATGATCGGAACAGACCTTATGAATGTGACATTTGCCACAAATCATTTGGACTCAAACATCATCTCGAATATCACATAAATGGAGTACATGTTCGCAGCGAATCTTTCGAGTGCGACGTTTGTCGCAAATCATTTGGATACAAGAGTAAATTTAATAAATACGTACATTCAGTACATTATCCCAACAAACCCTTCGAATGTGAGATTTGTCACAAATTATTTCAATACCAGTATATACTCAAAAGGCACACAAATGGAGTACATGATCGGAACAGACCTTTTGAATATGACATATGTCACAAATCATTCGGACAGAAAGCAAACCTCAAAAGGCATATGGTAGCAGTACATGATCACTGCAAACCCTTCGAGTGTGGGATTTGCTATAAATCATTTGCGAACCAGTATAAACTAAAAACACATAAAATGGCAGTACATGATCGGAACAAACCCTTTGAATGTGGCATTTATCACAAATCATTCGCACAAAAAAGTAACCTAAGAAGGCACATTATGACAGCACATAATCGTAGCACACCTTTCGAGTGTCCGATTTGTCATAAATCATTTGGATTCAAAGGAACCCTCAAAGTTCACATAAATGCAACACATGATCATAGCAAACCCTTCGAGTGCAAAATTTGTTACGAATTATTTGGATGCAAGGGTCACCTGAATAGACACATAAATGTAGTGCATAATTGGAGAAAATTCTAATTTGGTGAGCAACAATAAAGTATGTTATATTGGCATATTAATTTTGCCGTGACTATGTAAAGTATTTTTTCAGCTTTCTTCCATTACCCAATATATAAGAAATAATTTAAAAGTACTTATTTTCTATCGGTATGTAGAAAACCCTTACCTAAATCAAGAATTTTTTCATACTTACCTCTCTAACTGATTCCGGTAAACGTAAAATTTGAACATCAACGAAAAGCTTTGTAAGTAGTGACAATTTTGCATTTTTTATTTTTTATTGGCAGGAGCAAGCATCACTTTTTTGAGAGATTATTGTATTACATTTCAAGCTGAATTGTTCTTAAACCTACGTGAAGTTCTGTTCCGAGTTTAAAATCGACTTCAGCCAAATTTTTGTCAAAACTTTATACCATACAGACTTTGAACGTACTTAAAAATGATAACGTGAGCTCTACTAGATTTTCAGATCCAATTTTTCCTAAAATGACGTCAAAAATTCCTGTCTAATTCGTAGGTGTAGCGCTGAGAACCTAACAAACCGGTATGGATCACGCGGACTAGACTGCTGCAATAGCGCCACGGATTTTCGTACATTTTTTCTAGTACTTCAATCGTTTAACAAATAATCCAAGCGTATTCAACTGCCGTTGTATTGCTGTTTTTTGCTGCGAGTGATGTATCACGCGCGCGTAGGGTAGCTAGGAATGAAACAATTTTATTAAAAATTGCAATATCGCACGTCGAAACGAAAAGCGCGTGCATAGGATCCTACATGCAGCGACCGTTTCTCCCCGCATCTTTTTCTCCTTTTTTTTTCCCATTGAAAAATGAACGGCCTGTTCACGAGTTATCGATAAATCAGAGTTTATTGAACGAGACCGACAAATTTTGACCGATCTATTACCCGACAATAATATCCGCTTGTAAATGTAAATTCGCGGAACGCGATGCGTGCATGTATGTATGTACGTACGTACGTACGTAGGGGGGCTTCGAGCCTGCCCGCGCACGTTCCAATCGGCGTCAACAACAACATGCTTTTCGCATTACACTATTTCTATGTCGCGCCTGCTGCTCTCCTCGCTGTGGAGCATCAATTTATTCCAAAGCCATCGTTACGCGTCAATGATTATTATCTATCGGCAATGGAACACATGAGCCCAGCGGCTAATACGCAATTATTTTCAATTGATTTTACAGGGTGTAGTACTGACGCACAACACATCAGCGAGAATAATATGGTCCAATCAGAGCCTGGTGCTGCAGAGCGTCACGAGGAACAGCGCCGGATTGTACGTGTGCGCCGCCACCAACAGCATCCAAGAGACCAAGAGCGAGCCCCTGGAATTCCGAGTCAAATGTAAGTCATAATATTATCATGAAAGTGTATACTCGTTATTATATTGAGTCGCGAAAAGTCTATGCTTGGTTTTAATGAAGCGATCCAACGAGGCGAATAAGCAATAACTGATCGCTTTTGTTTGACTTAGGCTCCCGAGCCCCTTTTTTCATCGTCCTCTTCCCCCTACGATCCCATCGAAGTCTCCGATGATAAGAACAGTGCATACACGTGCAAAGAGATCCGGGTGATTTTCCATACTCTCTCTTTCTTTCTCGAATAACTGCATCATGATAGCTGGGCTAGAAAAAATCTTGCGACCTAGCGCCGCACGCGCGCGCAGTGTAAATATTTGAGACACACTCAGACCCCTATGAATTTTTGATATCCAATTTTCTGTTATGATTCGCACGGCAGCCCTTATAGATAACACGCCCATACATATATACATGTATTCGTGTGTCTTCGATAAGAATATCCGGCTCTCCTTCACCGAATCTTATTTTTTCGCGCAGGGAAAAGATTTAGTCAAAATATACATAAGGTGAACGGCAAAACGTAAGCCGTCGTCGTCACCGCCGCCGCCGCTCGATACCAACGCGTCATATATGTATAGGTCGGATCAGATTTACAAAAGCTCGTATAGATTGGCAATAAAATACTAATGAGGTCGGCAATTTGATGACTGAACATAACGCCGACTCAATTGGCCTTTTTATTTTTTCCACTTTGTTTTATGCGAGGCGCGATACTCGCACCGTCGTCTATCTTATAGGCGTATTGGCTTCCTTTTTTGCATGATTCAGAGGAGTAAAGCGTTCGCGTGCAGCGCGCGGCGAACGTAAGAGCGACGACATTCTCATAAAAATCTAGTCGGCTGATAAAACGCTGGAGCTTGCGCATACGCAAAGCCATTATAATCGTATATACGCGCTCCTCGATACGACGCAGGTATATAGAGCAAAAAAAAGTCCAACGCCCAGATTGGCCGCGTGCGCACGAGCCGGCGCGTCTAGTTAAGCATGCATCGCCTTGCTGCACTGCTACCTATAAATGCGCGCGAGGGCGTATTGGTCAAGCCTCGGCGCGATTGCACGCGTGTGCGTATACTTCGTCGCTTTTATCGCTGCTGTTCGCTCGCGTATGGGCATCGTAAATTCACGCGCATAACTTTCAATATCGGCGCGAGGCTATATTGATATTTAATGATCCCAGTAGCGGCTGGATGCATAATAGTACGGCGTATAGAATCGACGAAAAAAAAAGAATATTTTCTCGGCGTTGGTGAAATAACGCGAGAAGAGCATTTCGTTAGACCGGATAACGACGTTGAGTTACGCGTTCGCGAGCATTGACTAAAAGTCAAGCTGCAGCAGTCTTAAAACCATGAGAGCGAAATTTCAATTAAATTTCCTACACTTTAAGCGAAGCGAGAGCTTCGTTAAGAAAAAATGTAATTTAAACAAGCGTGACAAACAACAAAGCTTCAAGCTCCGCGTTTTCACGCTTGAAAAATTTTTTAGGATGGAAAAAATTTACATAATATATGAATTTATGAATTCGCTACAACTGTGCGTAATACAAAATAACGAGAGCAGATTGCGAACGCACACGGGGCGAGAAACATCAACGCGTTACGACTCTCAATGACCGAAAAAAAGCTCGGCTTGCGTACCTATAATCTTGTATTGCGCGTCCTTAATTATCTTGTTATCAAAAAAATTTTGGTTTTACAACATTCGGATGAAAAAAATTAAAAAGAAAAAAATACGTATTACACATTTTGTCATCTGTATTTTATTGTGGAATGATATTGCTATTTACTATAATAAATTAAAAAAAAATATCTGAAGGTTTAATTTTATGATTCGTGTGCATGTTTTCTATTTTGAATTAAATTGAAATACAGTTTTAATACTTCTCGCGTGACAAGCATGCCTAAAAAATTGAATTTTTTATTTAGAATCGAAAAAAGGTGTTATAAATGGTGAAGTATTTTTATGCCAAGAAAAAAATGTGTCACGAGCGATTTCTATAATGTCACTTTTTTAAACGTTTCATTACAACGAAAAACTATACGAAATAAGTTACGTTTTCTTACTGATTTCCTGACACAGCATAAAGTACATTATGCTGAGTAAAAAATGAGATCCATTTTTATGATTAAAACATTTCGTTTCAATAAATATATCGATCGATGTTTTCATTGACAGACGCACCAGTTTGTAAAGAGGACAGGATAGTCGTAGTGGGAGCATCGAGAGGCGAATCATTAAAAATAGCCTGCAGAGTCGAAGCCGATCCACCAATACTGAGCTTTCGTTGGAAATTCAACAATAGTGGCGAGACACTAGAGGTGTCTACCAAACGTTTCTCCGTCGAGCCGAGCAAGGGTCTCAGCGTCCTCACTTACGTACCGAACACGGAACTCGATTATGGTACCTTGTCCTGCTGGGCTGAAAACGTCGTTGGTATTCAAGCAAAGCCTTGCCTTTTTCAACTCGTTGCTGCCGGTAAGATATAATGTTCTTTTTTTATGATTGCGTTGTCAAAAATTAATCAATTTTTTTTAAATTCGATAAAAAAACTCGTTAATCGGAATGGTTTAAAATAGTTTAAAATAAAATAATCCCGATAGTCATAACCAATGTTTGGCAAAAGAAAAATTTGCTTTGACGTAAAAAGGCGGTCAGAACTGGACTTTTACTCATTATAAGTTAAACGTCTTTTACAACATTGTAAGGTTATGTACTGCATTTATATTTTCTATTAATAGATAATTTTTTGAATACACTAGTATGTTTCAAACGCGCTCCGCGCGTGTTAATTTTTTTATTCGTGTTTCAAGGTTAGTTTGAGATTCAGAAATAGTAAGTTTTCAACGTGCTTCTCGCGCGTCTATTTTTTTCATTCGTGTTTTGAGGTTACTTAAGTACTAACTGTCTGTTGACAGTTAGCAGCGCAGGCGCTCGTATCGAGTCGGCTTGCATCGGGCGTCGTCGTCAGTGTCAGCCAATCAGAGGTCGTTTTACGCGGCTTCACTTTTCGGCCGTTCTCTTTTTTATAAGTATTATTTATTATATTTATATTGATATTATAATAATATATAAATATCCTCTCTTAAAATATATAATATAAATACAATACAATAATAATAAAGTCATCAGATTTGAATTGAGACATTAGTTCGCGGCATGTAGGGGTCGCTCTACTTTTAGTCTTAAAGTCAAAGTAGTCGACCAATCAGAGGCCGAATAGATTGGCTTCACTTTTAGGGTCATCACTTTTTTAAGAAAGGATACCATTTCAGTACACTATCAATATTGGAGTGATCATACTGATATAGAAACCGGGTCTTGATTTACACAGTTATTTTGACACTGTCTCTTAAAGATTTAGAGATTAAGGTACTCACCATCTAGCGGTGAAGGTTGAAGTAGTATTAAAGTATGTAAAGTAATTGGAAACTAATTTCAATTTTTTGAAACTGTTAAATTGTTATTTGGAGATCATTAAAAATTTTCTTAATATTTGTAACATAATTATAACATAAAAATCACTAAAAGCAAGCCGATTAAAGTTCGTGTACTTTAAAACATTTTAAATGATCAGTCTTTAGTCATTAAGCCATTATTAATGTTGAAAATTTCTACAAAGGTGCTTTCTATTAAAATAAAAATAAAATACAAAAAGTTTTATTAAATCTATTTATCTTCGCGAGACCTTGTACTCGGTAAAAAAAACTCACAACATATTAAATCAGTAAGAAGATTAGAGTAATGCAGCCTCTTACGCAAGCCTCTGACACTTTAGTTGGTTGCGTACAGAAAATGATCGTCTCGCCGCAAAATGAATAAACGCAAAATGTGAGCATCTAGTGACTCGTCACTCAACTCTTAAAAGCCAAACGCAATACGAAGCCCGGAAAGCTCGGTATAAATTACACCCACAGTAAAGATGTGAAGCCACGCGTAATTCGACGCGGTCGAAGTAGCATCTTCAACAGCCTGAACAGTGACTTGACACGGTTCGATGCCAACCAATCTGACGTGACTTTAAGGACGTTTTAGGCATATTCAGCGGTTAAAGCTTTCCGAGTTTTGAGCTTTGCAAAAAACTGCCGTAGATAAGAACCTTTCATGCCAGTGTATTTCTGACTTGTAATTAATTGCATTCAGCGACCCATCCCAGTGACGATGGCGAATAAATAGTTATTAAATCAAATTTTAAGTAAATTTAAAAATAATTGTGCTTTTTAAGCGTTTATTTAATTGATAAGCAAACGTGTGGCAAATCCTCTTAACGTCGGTAAATAGTATAATGAATGTCGAGAATTCGTAGAACAACGTTAGCGCAGGGCCCGGCAAGGTAAACTGAGACATTTAGATATTTCAAGGCAAAGCGAGCGAGAGAGAAAACCGACGGGACAGAAAATAAAATAGAATTATATGGCAATCTCGCTGGTCCTTATATTGCTCGCTATGGCATTCCACGGATTTTATACGAAGAATAAGAGAGAAGATATTGGAATTTTTGCAAACGCCGCACTACAGGGTCACCAGCCTCGCGCTGCGTTAAATGCGGTGTGTTGCTCGATCGCGCGCGCGCGCACGTGTGCCTGACATGTCGTGCATGAAAAACAAGCTGCACAAAACTCCCAAACGAGTGCGCGAGCGAGTGAATCCGATCGATAAGCTGCGATGTTTCTTTATAATTTTGAAGGAGCCGCGCGCAGAGGTAAAAATAAAAAAAAAGCACACGCACACACACACACTCGCGCGCGCGGCAAATTTGTAAGAAGATCGTGCATTAAACGTACAGATAATACAGCCCGATGAACATGCTGTATAAAAGTCCCGTTGCTTGAAAAATCATGCGAGCGCGAGTACCTACGAAATCATCGAGCCGTAAAGTATACACCGATAATTTGCGCGAGTTCATCAATTTTACGTCTTGCACATCCGATATAAAAATATCTGCGGATTTGACGGTGCGCACGCGCGCGCGAGTCTCTTTCTCATTTGTGAAATTCATTTTCGCACACACACACACGCACACACGTGAATTGTTATTGTAAGCGTGTATTTGCATTCATGAAGAAAAAAAATTGACGTATGAGCTTACGATGTAACTTTGTTTTTACATCAAATATTTTTCAAGCTCACACAGTATTTAACATGAACTTTTTTTGCGCTGAAGTAAAATGGAAATATTAAACGAGAATATTTTTAAAAAACTTTGCAGGTAAGCCATTTCCTGTGCGGAATTGCAGTCTAGCGAATCAAACGTACACCAGTGTGGAGGTCAAGTGCTACCCCGGCTACGACGGCGGCCTGCCTCAAGAATTCGTCTTGGAAGTCTATCACGGCGACCTCGATTCCTTAGTGAGATTGAGGCCGCTTTACAATGTTACGGCAAAGAACGAGCCGTTCTTCGTTCTGTCAGGTCTTCAAGCCTCGGTTGACGCCGGAGTTCACGTGGCGGTCTATGCCATCAACGCCAAAGGACGCAGCGAGTCCGTCGTGCTGGGCGAGGTGACGTTTCGCGACGCCGAGAAGCGAACCGGTGAGTCAATTTTTTTCCTTGCAATATAAGTATTTATGAGAATCGCGTTTAAATTTAGATTTCATCGGGGAGGGACTCGAGCTAGCCGAGAAGTCGAAAAAAAGTACCATTAGAAACGCATCAATGTTCGTTCGTTAAAATTTTTTCCACGAATCGGATCTTGCCCCGGACAGCTGAATTGTTGCGACGCGCGACGTGAGAGGTCAGACGAGAAACGATTGACGAAAAGATAATAGTTCCCAATCGCTCTAAGATTAAGGAAAAAGGCGCCCCTCGGCCATTCGAACGATTGACAGAATTCGGATGCTACCACGTGCACGCACGTAAATGTACGTACGACGGTGAGCTCGAGCCAAGCGCCGCG
Source organism: Trichogramma dendrolimi (assembly GCA_034770305.1). Classification (NCBI taxonomy): domain Eukaryota; kingdom Metazoa; phylum Arthropoda; class Insecta; order Hymenoptera; family Trichogrammatidae; genus Trichogramma; species Trichogramma dendrolimi. Next base: position 698,613 of record JAPMIB010000090.1, on the reverse strand, counting down.
CGTGCTCCGTCTCTCGTTCTCTGGCTCTCCTCTCTTTCTCTTCTTTTTTTTGCCTTCGCTGCTTTGCTACAAGTTTATATAGGCGTCTGTGTATAGCTGCACACAGAGTGATTCATTCATGTGTTGCTCTAAGGCAGGAAGGATGGGTGGTGTCAACGTCTGCGAGGGCTATAAAAAGAAGGAGAGCGAGAGACTTTTGGTAAGCAAGACTGATCACCGCCGAAGCTACACAAGAAAATGTACGCCCCGAAGACGCAGATGTACCACACCCAGCTTATACCCTTCTCTACCTTGTATTTATACATGTGTGTATGTATATAAAATACTCACATAAACTTTGTTTATTACGCGTCTGCAAATCAACCTTGAAATCAAGAATAGTGGAAAATATTTCTTTTCATACGTAAAAGTCTATTTAAATCAACATTGTTGTTATCGATTTTTTATCCAAGTTTTCTGGCATTATTTTGGATCATTAACAGTAAGTTGATGGGTTCCAACGAAAGCAGGAAATTCTTCGCGAATTGTATCGCAGTTAATTTCAATGTCATATATATTTATATCAGATGCAAAATTTCAAACGTAACTGGGTTGTTTCCCTGGGCTAATTAGAACAGTATGTCAGGCTGAAATTGAACGAGAGAAAACTTAGTAAAATAAACGCTGACGGAAAGAGAGCTGAAAAGATGGCTAAAAAAAGACAGAGAGTATATGAAAAACACAGGAGAAATTCCTCCTTCATCTCATAACGAATGCCTCATATATACTTTTAGCGCACTCGCGGAATACTCCAGACTAAGAAAAAGAAGGAAGAGGTGGAGAAAATTACGCAACCTAGAATGGCTTAATGTCCAAAAAAGGAGAGCAAGAGGATGAGAGAGAATTAGAAGAAAGCACACCGTGGTATGGCCATCGTCGTTTTCGGCGTCATCGTCTTCGTTGACGCTCCTTCCACCAAGCTAAAAAGAGAAAGAGATAGAGAGAGAGAGAGAGAAAGAGAAAACGGAAAAGATGCCGCCGGCGAGCAACGACGCTTAATGACCAGACACCTTGAGACCCGCCTCCTACTTTGTGCGCGCAAGCACACACACAACCCTTATGGTTCCTCTTTCTCTTAATTTAACTCCATTCCCGCACCGTATTCATAAATATCTTTTTTATCTCCTTGCCTCTTGTTATTCCTCTCTTACGACTTCATACTACTTTACGTAATTATACCATGTATTTTATGAAAAGACGCTCAAGCAGCCGGTTAACGCTCCAACTGGACCGCCAACGATTATTTAGGCAAAGCCACATTCGTGAGACCTCCTATGAATTTATCGATCGAAATAATATCTCCGCATTAGATTTTCCTCAATTATTGCAGGACTTCAAAATTTGTTGTTCGATTGTTAATTTTATAAAAATTTTTGTGCAGATATGATTAATCTGTATGACCTAATGAATGTCATGTTAATCATAATTAATATTTGATTTTATTTTTATATTAAGACCACAGTGTCATTTTATTTTCTAGCTAGTGATAGGCTATGATAGCCTATGATAGGCTTCAAAGTCAGCTGACAAATATTTCAGCTCTATGAGGGCACGAAGGAAGGCAACGAGTCTTAGTCATATTTTTAAAGTTTGGTCATGTTTAAAAAATATATTTCTTGTCCAATGCAAAAATATTTACATGTCTGATATGAAGTTTAATCAAGTTAGTTGCATATTTTGCGGATGTTTTAAGAAATGAATAAAGGTCAAATGGTTCTCTTAAAGATAGGACGATTTCTTATTTCAATAGCATTTACACTGAAAAGTAGTATCGATTACTTTTTTAGGAAAAAGCTCTTTGCCAATGCATTGGCAGCGGTTTCTTCTTTTTATAGTCGGCTCATTTGAACTTCAACATAGCACATTTTTAATTTTTTTTTAGTCTTCTTCACTTATTTAAAACTGAAATGTCCTTATCATTCCAGTTGGCTGGGTGCAAGAGTATTTCTGCGAACTTTTACCTGTAATTGCTTCCTTAATTTAACGCTTGTTAAAATTTCTTGTTCATAAGAAAAAGAAATAGCTATGCAAAGTATGATTTTGTTCTCAAACCTAATAACTGAAAGATTTTTTCTCGACTTTTATGTCCCCATTTCACTTTATACTTATACATCATTTAACGTTTTCTTGAAAAAAATAAACTCGCTCAAAGATTTTCCATAATTATGAGTGACAAAGTCAATTGAAATCATAATTTCAGTACAATGCCGGTTGACAAAAACTGATCGAGACAGTGTAATTTACCATGCAAGTTAAGGCTTAGATAATACAAAAATAACTCGCAAGCGTGAGGAAATTATTTGCTCGACTTGTATTGCAATGGATTAGCAAATGCTGCTACGTTTGTACATGAGAGCATCGAAAAGCGAGAGAAGCAGACAGTTTGAGATAACCGCAAAGCTGGTGCTCGGATATACGGCTATAAATGCACTATATAATCATTATCGAATCGAATGATTGCCGCTGCAACGGAAATAAATGCGTCATTCTCCAGGAAATTATTCGTGTCATAGATAGACGGGGCAACCCATAAATAAATTTAATCTTATTTTGAAAATTGGTTAAATATGAAGTTATGCAAAAACCGGTTTCATCTAGTTTTATTTTATCTAGTTTGATGGGTAAATTAAAAATCACAGATAAGGGACGACTTCATGAGTAAATAACTAAGTAAAGCCAAATGTAAACACTCTCCTTTTTGCTCTTATCAAGGTTCTGCATCTACCCCCTCCTTCCTGGTCGAGCACGTAGAGTCCGGGTTCATTGTGTCAGTACATACTTTGACATTTTTTCGACCGGATGACTTTTTTTCACGAGCCTATCAACCGGCCGGCTGTGGTACCTCTAATTTCCTCTTGGCTCGGAAATTCCTATCCAAACCTTTCAAATCTTCATCCTATTATCGTGTCGTACGAGGTGAGCAGGTGAATGGACGTCTCTTTCATTGACTCACACCTCCTGAATCTGTCGCCTACCGTGAAATCTACCTTGTGGCTATGGTACTTATGATTCTCATGGTCTATAATAATTTGGATGAGAAGTACTGTAAAATATTTTACTCTTTCTGTAAATGCCACAGCCAATAACTGTTAGGCTTTAGGCCCAAGTCATTCATTTCAATCTTCTATAATAAGTTTTGTCATGAAATAATACAAATGGCGGTAAAATATTGTAATAGTTGTTTTATCCCATTCGTCATCGCAATCAGAATAAACTATACTTGAAAAGATGCGGGTACATCAGAAATACGGGTAGTAAATCAATTTACGTACATGTATTGTACAGCTCACAGTCTTGTATCCTTAGTACGTAATATAAAAAAAGTTTCTTGTGCATGAGCCTTATGAACTTGCATTGAGCAATCAATGATTTATTTTTAGATGGTGAATTGGATATGTAAATACACATTTCTTTAAGATATATCTATTATACTTCATAATATTTCGAAATATGACGAAAAAATGTTACCACCCCTTTTTTGATGATGAATAAGATATACACTTTTTATTCAATTATTATTTTTCGCATGGAGAAAAATTTTATTATCGAAAAATGCAAAAAATTGTCTTAGTACGATAGTCCCTGTATTTTCAAGTTGGCGCAATAAGTACTTAGCTTATTATGATTGTTTGTATTAAATAAATTAATTTTTTCATACCATATATTCATTTTTAAAATTAACTTAATCAATTAAGACTTGACAATCTGAGTTTGAATTCTATTCTCGAAAAATATTTTAAAAGTAAGGAGGAGCTTGAGAAATATAAATCTAATACATTGGACTTGATCTCGACTAATTATTTGGAATCGAAATTTCATTAAAATCTACCTTTATCAGTCTCAATAGCTGCATCATAGATGTAACACACGGCTGCAGTTATAGCTCTTAAACTATATTTTTACCTTTATATATATCATACACTCATCCGATTTTTTAATTTAATCCTTTTTAGCGTGCTCTATACTATAACGCTGAAAAGTCACTTAAAAACTTTCAAAGGAAACAAAAAAGTTATAAAAGTAGCGCTTGGCTTGCTTGCTCATGCAGCAGTAGATGGTGAAAACAGAAGAAGTGTACAGTGGCTTTTTCTACATTACATTCCAATAAAAAGAGCTTGAGTCGACGTTCTGTCTCTTTCCCCTTTTCGTCTTCTTATGTTTCGCCAAACCCTCGCTCCTTCTTAAACTTGCTCGTGTTTGCCCTATCTACCGAGTGAAGCACTTTTTTCAACTCGCATCCCTCTTTGCCCTCCCCACATCTCTGTCTCTCTTGATTCTCATGCACATCTTTCATCGAATTCGAAATTAAATTCAAGCTTTTCTCTTGTTTGAGTCTATCTTTCGTTTGCTTCAAACTATTTTGAATCCCTTCTTTAACTGAAAAATAGGGGAAAATAGCAAAGAAAACAAAGAATATGAGAAAAAAATTGGAAGGTCAGAAAGCAGCAGTTGCAGTTACATACGTTCGCAAGACAAAACACTTGGAAGCTACTTTTGCAAATTGAAATCTTTTCTTTTCCAAACGCTAGTGAGTAGATAAGTAGTCGAGCTTGTTGTTGGTTGTTACTCTTGAACTGTTGTACCTTTTTTTGAAATAATATTTAAATTTATTGGAGATTTAATATAAAACCTGACGTTAAGATTAAAATAATCGATACCACATCTTATTTAAGGTACTTTTACATACTTTTTTTTTTAATTAAATGTGTTAGCACGGGTATTTTTTTGCATTAACTGTATGACAATACACGAAAATGTAATTACATAAATTATTCTTAAAACAAAAAGTAACCAAAAAGATTCAAATCTATACATGAATTTAAACATTTTGATTAAGATTGCTAAAAATAATAAATGAAAGTGCAATGGTACTTTAAGTCAGAATCCACCACTAGATGGCGAGTACTTTCATCTGTAAACCTGCAAGTAGAAAAGTAAAAATAATTGTATAAGTAAAATCATTGTCCAGTTGATAAGCTAGTAGTCCATGGTTCGCTCTCGATGAGAAAAAATGAGCTTGTGAACGAATTAAATTTTATTTAAGATAAATTGGCCTTTTTACCTAATCGTCAAACAAACAAAACAAACTTGATGACTGTCATCAAGGAAATTAACAAATTACAGCCTACGTCCATCCGTAAGTCTCTGTTCTTGCGTACCCCGCGCTCTTCACCTTTTATTGGACTATTGTCCGGTGGTGTATGCATTAACCCCAAGCGTTTATGCTTGAGCAATGCGGCCTCCGAACGCTAGGCCGTTTGGTAATATCACGAAGGAGGTGAATTGACACTATTTTGGAATAACTTCGTTGATATCTAGAAAACAACGCAATCTTTTTAATCAGTACAATATACTATAAGACACACGGAAAAAAAAAGCTCAGTAAGCGGTACGAAAATGTTTGTTATAACAACAAAATTCGTTTTTGTTACCACAACTGACATATTTTAGTTACGACAACTATTTTCCCCGTTTGCTACAACAAAATGGACTTTTGTCGTCCTTACCGAGAAAATAGTTGTCGTAACTAAAAAATTTCGGTTGTGATAACAAAAATGAATTTTGTCCTTGCCACTAACATATTGAGTTCCCACGGTTTACTGCAGACTGAAACAAATTGTATACGTAAGTCCAGCCAAAGTCGACAGTTGATCAGCATAAAATATTTTGCTGTGGCAGCCAAAATGTTGCCAAAACACTGAAGAGCACTGTCAACATTTTAAATCGAGTTCTAAATGCGAAATTTAGACTCGTTCGGCTGCCACATTGTAACACCTACATGAGCTCGAGCAGTTGGCGGCTGCTTCGATGCACACACACACACGAATCGACTCGCGACCCATCACCAACATCACATGCTGAAACACATGAAAGTAAACACATGCACGCACACATATTCACGTATACGAATGTGGTGGGCACAGCGTAGCACTTTTGGCCGTCTGAGACGGTATTGTAACTTGTAAAACCGAGTTCTAAATTCACTCGGCAACATCGGACGTTGAACTCGCTGAACGATTGTACACAAAAATCACACAACTGTTGCAGATGCACAGCTCGTACTCACACGCGTACGCTTACGTGTTAATACGAATGTGAAAATTTTGAATATAACCGTTACCGAAATGCCGAAGAGTAAGATTCGACATCATTACGTCGCAGACTGGAACGCACACTGCACAAACAAACACATGGAAAGACGATGCTCCGCTGACCGTTACACGAAGGGACACACACACGCACACACCAATCAATGCGCGGACAGCCGAGTAGACAGCACTAGTATCTATGCAGCAAGATGTCCGATTCCTAAAAACGGAGAAACACATAGTTTAGACTTTTGTCGGTTACGTTACAACGCATTTGGAGATTCAACATGATGACATCATGATGGCTGGTGTTGTAACGTAACCCACAAGAGTCTTAAAACTATGTGTTCCTGCATTTTAGGAGTTACGACAGACTTGCTGGCCGGCTGCTCGCGCGCGTGTTGATTGGTGTGTGCGTGTGTGTCCCTTCGAGTGGCGGTCACTAGTCAGGCGTCAGCGGAGCATCGTCGTTCGATCTGTTTGTTTGTGTAGTGTGCGTTCCAGTATACGTCTGCTTTCGCATTCGTATAAACGCGTGTGAATACGAGCTGTGCATCTGCAACAGTTGTGTGATTTTTGTATACAATCGTTCAGCGAGTTCAACGTCCGATGTTGCCGAGTGAATTTAGAACTCGGTTTTACAAGTTACATTACCGTCTCAGACGGCCAAAAGTGCTACGCTGTGCCCACCACATTCGTATACGTGAATATGTGTGCGTGCATGTGTTTACTTTCATGTGTTTCAGCATGTGATGTTGGTGATGGGTCGCGAGTCGATTCGTGTGTGTGTGTGTGCATCGAAGCAGCCGCCAACTGCTCGAGCTCATGTAGGTGTTACAATGTGGCAGCCGAACGAGTCTAAATTTCGCATTTAGAACTCGATTTAAAATGTTGACAGTGCTCTTCAGTGTTTTGGCAACATTTTGGCTGCCACAGCAAAATATTTTATGCTGATCAACTGTCGACTTTGGCTGGACTTACGTATACAATTTGTTTCAGTCTGCAGTAAACCGTGGGAACTCAATATGTTAGTGGCAAGGACAAAATTCATTTTTGTTATCACAACCGAAATTTTTTAGTTACGACAACTATTTTCTCGGTAAGGACGACAAAAGTCCATTTTGTTGTAGCAAACGGGGAAAATAGTTGTCGTAACTAAAATATGTCAGTTGTGGTAACAAAAACGAATTTTGTTGTTATAACAAACATTTTCGTACCGCTTACTGAGCTTTTTTTTTCCGTGCATGATACCAGGATCCAAAAAATTTTCTAAACCTGGATGTAGGTTTTTGGAAATTAAGGGCTAACAGGGGGCTTAATTATTTTTCATTTTTCAATTACAGTACTAGGCTGTAAAATAGAAAAGAAATTTTTTTTTCAAGAACACGCATGATAACCCTTTTCAATACCCTATTTGAAAGTATTTTGTCCAGTTAGATACTTAGAAACAGTTAAGTACATTAATAATGAGTGTGTTGACCCTCAACACAAGCTTTAAACACGTCTAAGCTACCTGTAGTAGAAATCCAAGAACGAGCATTAATCTATTGTAGCCTCTATGTGGTTTCATTTTGTTCAATAGCCAATTGGCCAAGGTGGCAACCAAAAGCTAGACATAAGATGAACTGTAGCTACTCGTGTGTACTATTTTCTAGAATTTAGTATTCATTTTTCATCATTTTCCATAAATTAATTTCATTTTGCTATATGTACAAGTAGCTAAAGTTCATCTTATGTTTAGCTTTTGGTTGCGACCATGGCCAATTGGCTATCGAACAAAATGAAACCACATAGGCTACTTTAAATTGATGCTCGCTCTTGGATTTCTACGACAGGTAGCTTAGATGTGTTTAAAGCTTGTGTCGAGGGTCAACACACTCATTATTATTTTACTTAACTGTTTTTAAGTATCTAAGTGGACAAAATACTTTTAAATAGGGCATTACTATCATGTGTGTTCTTGAAAAAAAAATTTTTTTTCACTTTTACAGCCGAGTACTGTAATTGAAAAATGAGAAATAATTAAGCCCCCTGTTAGCCCTTAATACCATTGTTAGCAATAAATGTGATGTATTTAGATTCATTTCTTAGTGAATCATTAAGGATATTTTCATAAATCCGAATTAATTGAATTGAATTCAAAAAAAATTAATTTTAATGATTATGCATCAAATGTAATTCATCTACGTAAAGGTAAAAAACTTCCTCTACTTTTCATTAATTTTAACAGCGTGCGCCAATACCGAAGCTCTATATACTCGAGCATATTTTTTAGCTTCATTCCATATAATTTTGATATCATCAATAGAAACGAGAATATAAAACGATTCGTGATCATTCTTATGCGCTTCAACTTATTCAAATATGCAAATACTGTGTGCATGTGTGTATATTCGCATAAGAATTATCGAAAATAAACAGATACAATTTTGTTATATTTATAATTTAAATATAAAGTTTAAGGTTATGTGCTTTCTCCGATCAGCTTGAAAATCATACATTCATTAATTTCATAAAGTAATTTTTGGTAATGAATTCGCAAAATCAATAATTCTCAACATCTATTTAAATGTCGAGCATTTCGAACTGTACACCTAGTCTATTGACTATTTAAAAATCCAAGTAAATCTTTTTCCCGTCTCATAAAAGAGTAAACTCAAGTTTAATATCTAGTTGTTTCTATTATAATTAAAATAAAAAATCAGGTAATTTTATACGTAAATTTTTGCACTTATCATTGCTTTATTTAATTAAGTATATAAAACGTTTGAGTAGCGCAAAACGCGCGCATAATGCGTATAGCCAGGCATACACATCATAAACCAAATCACTCGCGAATAACGCGACTCCCCCGCGCAATATAATTAAAAAAAACCTCAGCGCAATTATTAACATATGCTTTAATTAAAACGCTAATTAAAGTGCCAAGTGAACAGAGAGAAAAGTAACACGCGACACGTAGAACGTAAATTACAGAGCCCTCGCGTAATGTCGCGCGGTATATAGGATCATACTACTGACTAGCTATAGGGTGTTGAAAAAAAGTAGTCGCCGCTTTGCGCTCGCGCGCGCACTCACACACACACACACACGCACGCACGCACGCACACGCTAGAACACACAAATATTCACGGCAGCCGGCATTCTCAGTTGTGCGCTGCATGCCACGTACGCGATTGGCTTCGTATCATAGAGCGCAATATATATCGGGCGGCTGTTTGAGCTCGAAACCGCGGAAAGAGCTGCAGCGCTTATGCCCCCGAGCTACGCTTTTTTTCTCGCCCAAATATTATGCATTGCCTTTTCTATTCTGTTTATGTGCGAATATGTACATCATTTGAGTAAATAAGCGAGCTTTCATATGTATAACAATAATATAATGTTGTTTGCATTGTTACATTTGTAACAATAAGATTTAAATTATAACTTTAAATGGCCAGACGAAATATATACACCGACAGGATTAAGCTGCGAAATAACTACTTCTACCCTGTTTGTTGAGCGTATAACTTTGTGGTACGTCTATATATTATGGTATATATATGGGCTGTACCGTACCAACAGTAATACCACCTAGAAATGAAGAATTATATTCTGTTATAGTTAATGAAGAAATAAAAAGATCTTAAAACTCTTAAGACTTCTCGATTGCCTCTTAATTGACCTATAAAGTCTCAAAGTTGAATTTTTATTTTTCAATTGTTTATATACATTTTCAGATCGCTCTAGAAATAATACCAAAATTTTAAAAATAATAGATGCTCTATCATATTTATGCAGTTTCTATACTCATATCGTATTTATTCTAGAACTATACGAGCAGAATATCCAACTTTGGAATATTAAACATTTCTCTCTATATTATAAAAACATATCGCCGCTGCTGCCGCCTGTTCAGAAATATGCAAGGTGTTATGGGTTAAACAAATGGGAGACCTTGTACTTTTTCCTCCAGGCCAATCGGTAAAGTGATTATTAGTGCGGATACCCAAAAAAACCTATTCTTATATTGTTTGCTGATCAAGATCGTTCGAAATTTATTCAATAATTATATTTATTCACTGTGCAAAGGTACTAGGTATTGTAGATTGAATAATTGTATTTTGGCCTCCAACAAAATGTGCAAGGTGTTGTGGGTTAAACAAATGGGAGACCTTGTATATGGGTCAATCAAATGGGTGATCTTGTATTTTCTTGCCTCCAAGCAAATGTGCAAGGTGTTGTGGGTTAAACAAATGGGAAACCTTGTATTTTTGCCTCTAAGAACATGTGCAAGGTGTTGTGCGTTAAACAAATGGGAAACCTTGTATTTTTGCCTTTAAGAACATGTGCAAGGTGTTGTGGGTTAAGCAAATGGGAAACCTTGTATATGGGTTAATCAACTGGGTGACCTTGTATTTTCTTGCCTCTAAGCCAATGTGCAAGGTGTTGTGGGTTAAACAAATGGGAAACCTTGTATTTTTGGCTCTCAAGAACATGTGCAAGGTGTTGTGGGTTCAACAAATGGGAAACCTTGTTTTTTGCCTCTAAGAACATTGCAAAATGTTGTGGGCTAAACAAATGGGAGACCTTGTATATGGGTTAAATCAAATAGGTGATCTTGTATTTTCTTGCCTCCAAGCAAATGTGCAAGGTGTTGTGGGTTAAACAATGGGAAACCTTGTATTTTTGCCTCTAAGAACATGTGCAAAGTGTTGTGGGCTAAACAAATGGGAGACCTTGTATAGGGTCAAATCAAATGGGTGACCTTGTATTTTCTTGCCTGTAAGCCAATGTGCAAGGTGTTGTGGGTTAAACAAATGGGAAACCTTGTATTTTTTGCCTCTAAGAACATGTGCAAAGTGTTGTGGGCTAAACAAATGGGAGACCTTGTATATGGGTTAATCAAATAGGTGATCTTGTATTTTCTTGCCTCCAAGCAAATGTGCAAGGTGTTGTGGGTTAAGCAAATGGGAAACCTTGTATTTTTGCCTTTAAGAACATGTGCAAGGTGTTGTGGGTTAAACAAATGGGATACCTTGTATTTTGGCCTCCAACAAAATGTGCAAGGTGTTGTGGGTTAAACAAATGGGAGACCTTGTATATGGGTCAAACAAATGGGTGATCTTGTATTTTCTTGCCTCCAAGCAAATGTGCAAGGTGTTGTGGGTTAAACAAATGGGAAACCTTGTATTTTTGCCTCTAAGAACATGTGCAAGGTGTTGTGCGTTAAAAAAGGGAAACCTTGTATTTTTGCCTTTAAGAACATGTGCAAGGTGTTGTGGGTTAAGCAAATGGGAAACCTTGTATATGGGTTAATCAACTGGGTGACCTTGTATTTTCTTGCCTCTAAGCCAATGTGCAAGGTTGTGGGTTAAACAAATGGGAAACCTTGTATTTTTGGCTCTAAGAACATGTGCAAGGTGTTGTGGGTTCAACAAATGGGAAACCTTGTATTTTTGCCTCTAAGAAGATGTGCAAGGTGTTGTTGGTTAAACAAATGGGATACCTTGTATTTTTGCCTTTAAGAAAATGTGCAACGTGACGTGGGTTAAAGAAAAGGGTGACCTTGTATTTTTTACCTCCAAGCAAATGCACAAGTTTCTGTGAGTTAAACAAATAGGTGATCTTGTATTTTCTTGCCTCCAAGCAAATGTGCAAGGTGTTGTGGGTTAAACAAATGGGAAACCTTGTATTTTTGCCTCTAAGAACATGTGCAAGGTGTTGTGCGTTAAACAAATGGGAAACCTTGTATTTTTTGCCTCTAAGAACATGTGCAAAGTGTTGTGGGCTAAACAAATGGGAGACCTTGTATATGGGTTAATCAAATAGGTGATCGTGTATTTTCTTGCCTCCAAGCAAATGTGCAAGGTGTTGTGGGTTAAGCAAATGGGAAACCTTGTATTTTTGCCTTTAAGAACATGTGCAAGGTGTTGTGTTAAACAAATGGGATACCTTGTATTTTGGCCTCCAACAAAATGTGCAAGGTGTTGTGGGTTAAACAAATGGGCGACCTTGTATATGGGTTAATCAACTGGGTGACCTTGTATTTTCTTGCCTCTAAGCCAATGTGCAAGGTGTTGTGGGTTAAACAAATGGGAAACCTTGTATTTTTGGCTCTAAGAACATGTGCAAGGTGTTGTGGGTTCAACAAATGGGATACCTTGTATTTTTGCCTTTAAGAAAATGTGCAACGTGACGTGGGTTAAAAAAAGGGTGACCATGTATTTTTTACCTCCAAGCAAATGCACAAGTTTCTGTGAGTTAAACAAATAGGTGATCTTGTATTTTCTTGCCTCCAAGCAAATGTGCAAGGTGTTTTGTGAATTAAACAAATTGGTGACAACAACTTATTCTTATTTTACCTTCATATCAAAATTATTCAAATTTATTCAATTATATTTTTATTCAATATTCACTCCTATCAAATATAAAATTATCCCATGTCATGGTTTTATTAAGAATATTGAATTGTATATATCTTCCTGGCAAATATGCACGGTAGTGTGGATTTAACAAATGGTAGACCTTGGTTTTTCCTCCAAGCAACAAGTGACGAATAATTTTTTTAATACCTTTTATTTATATAATAAAATTTATTTCAATAACTAAATTTCTACTTTTATTTCGAAAAAAGGGGGTTGGTGAGCGGAGCGAGCAGGGGGGCGAAGCCCCCCTAGTAATAACTTAAAATTGATTTCATATTTTATAATTGATATCCAATATTCAAGATTAATATCCGGTTCCGAATTATTGAAGGTCTTAGTATGACGTGCAGGGGTTGACGGAATCGAAGCTTTTTACTTATCAATTGTGATAAATTATCGTTTCGCTTCTTTCGTAGACAGTACAGATGTCTTTTACATCTCAAAGTAAATCAGAGAGCAGCAGATTCATTCTTATAATAGTTCAAAGCTCACAGACATTATTTTACTTGAACTCTCATAATCGATTTATATCAAGTATGTAATTGTACATTTTATACTTCAATATATTTTTCGAGGTACAAGGGGCTCCATCGCACTTCATTCGAAAAGATAAGCGTTCACGAGCTTTGGTAATTGCTTTCTCGATTTTCAACTCTTAAGAACTCGATAGAAATGTAGTAAAAAGGTTTGATCCAATAGAGAGCGCTTCTCACGCAGATGCGCATCGGTGCGATGGAAAAAGCTCGCGCAACCAAAGAGTGATCGCTAATGAATGGATCCCGCGCAAGTACGAGCCCGCAAGGTGAATGTCGGCTATAGCAATGTAAGCGGACTCGTATACAATTACATGGCCATGGCATGCAGTGTCTCTCGGTAGCGAGGCTATTCATTCGCATTCATCCTCCGTCAAAGCTTCTGTTCAGGCAGAGCTTAGTTACAACCAAAGAGGACTCTCGTGTGACAACTTTGAGATGCACCGACCGCTATTTCGAATACATTTTCATACAAATTTAAAAAAAAAAATTTGAAATGAAACGTACAAACTCATCGCAAAGTTTTTGTTTTATTAGCTGTAATTGTTTCATCAAATTATTAAAAGAAATATCTAGCTCACCGATCGATATAGTTCAACTGCAACCACAATCGTAAGATCAATAAAATGGCATTCTCAAATTTAATAAAGGATTATAAAAAAATGATTGGTGTTATGAATTTATTGCGCATCCTAAAATTTACATCAAAATTTCTTGTAATAAGAAACGGACTCTTGGAACACAATATTGTAAGATAATAACCAAGTTTCAGAAGAAGAAGAAAGTGCGAATGTGAGGCAGTACTTCAGAAATAGTCACCGAATGCTCGAATCGAATAGAAGCTAGAGTTGGCGTCTCAGAACGAATCTCGACGTCGTATTGCAAAAGCCACGTCGAATTAGATGATAGCTGTGATATTAATTTCGCGAACTCACAATCATTTGCCGGAGACGAGCGGTGCGAGGGAAACTTCGAAACAATCTACAAAATACAGTTGTCGACAGCTCATTGCTGCATGTTTCTTGATGTTTCTCTATTCTCAATTATTTTCCACCGCACTCTAGCTTGCAGCGGAGCTGCTGTAGTTTGCTTGTCATCTTAGCTTCTTATTTTCTTCATCCCTTTTCTGCTCTCACTCTCTGTCTCTCTCTCTCTCTAGCAGTCTCCGAGTCGGGTTCCCGCGCCCGCGTCATGCGCAAGTATTAATTTCGAAGTGACTCGCTCGCTCGCAAGCTCGCGACGATGCCCAGAGGCGTTGCTCCAAACTCGCGCGCGCGCGCGCACGGCAGTGTTGAGTTTTGTTTGCTTTTCCTACTCTTTGCGCTGCTTTCTAACGATCATTTTTCATTAAAAACTAATCTTATTTTTCCTTGCCGAGGAGCGCATCATCAGCTGCAGCCCCTGCGCTATATACGCACGAGCTCGAGCTAGTTTTCAATTTATAATTACTTTTCGTTAGGTTAGTCATTCGCACTTGTCACTGCATGATCTCTCCTGTCCATTGTGATCGCTGCTTCAAGCCAAATACAATGAGATCATCCATAGTCGGTTATGCAGTGACACAGCAACTGTTCAGTCGATTCTTTGTTATCCGTTTACGTATTTGCGTGCACGGGGTGCGGACAGTAGTATAGCCGCAAGTCGTCAAGACGTTGGCGAGCCAAGCGAGCGGAACAATGTGCGGGCGCGCGAAAATACGCGCGTTAACTTGAGATATCCAGCGTTCGTGCTCTCGCATTGTTGCTCTTGAATGTATAATACTCGATGTAAGCGAGCAGCTCCTGGCTTCATTGCCCCGCAATCCACGTAACGTATATATATAGAGAGAGAGAGAAAGGGAGAAAGACGCGCGTGTATATATCAGCTATGAACACGAGGATGGCTGTCTCTCTCCCTCTACTCTGCGCCGTGGCAGTGAGCTCGTACTCTACTCGGCGAAGGAGCGGCTGATTAAACTCGGGTTTTACGGGTATTACGCGTGCCTCATCGCGCGCTCACTCATTTCTCGCAAGCTTGAAATACGCGCATGGCCCCAAGCAGAGCCAGGCCAGTAGTGCCAGCGGCAACGGCAGCTATACCATGAGCTACGCGATACTGGCAAGTGCACGCGAGGCTCCCTGTATTATACCTATAGTATAAAGAGTCTTGAAATTGTACCGTACTCCGTTCTGTATTTTAGACGTACCGCTGGCGCGCGCGTAAATTTTACACGCTCCTGCCGTTAAGGCGCACCGAGGAAAAAGAATTTGCATTTGATATCTTGAGTTTTTATTAGGTCCAAAATACTTGGAATTTTTTAGGTGCAGCGGGAAGGCATTTCTGCGGCATGTTATACGTTCCGCGCGTTACAATCATTGGGAGGATCGCGCAAATTTTTACTGTACAGCGCGGTGATAAAGCGCGTGCGTACGATGACTCGCATTAATATTTTGCAAACGAAATAAACAACGCCGACACGCGGGAAGCTGCTGCTGCTGTGAGAAGGGGGGACGAGGAAGAAAATTATATGACGCAAACGCCAAGCGTAGTAGGAAGTGTATGCTATGCGCTGGCGCTCGTCGAGAGAAAGATGGTGGCTGGCGGCGCAAGAAAGCGCAGTTTTGTTAATTATACCGACAAAAACAGCTTGCCTGCGGCGCTTATATTGCCCTCTCATTCTCTGCTTCTCTCTCACTCTCTCCCTCGCACTTCTTTGTCCCATATATAGACGTAGATGTGTGTGTGCGCGCGTACGCGTACATAGGAGAGCGAGTAGCGATGTAATGAGAGAAAAAGAGCCTAGACTAAACGAGCATAAGTAGCGCTCTTGGCCCCTGGAATTCTGTAGCTGCTGCCTCTCTCCGGCCCCGGAGCTGCCGAAAATAGTACAACTCCCTGCAGCGAGCGAGCGCCAGAACGCTTTAATCTGCCCCGCGCGCGCGCGTTACTATATACGTAGAGCCGCGACAGCCAACTTTTACCTCTTAACCAGGTGGGTTTCTCTCATTAACTCGTCGCGCTAAAATTATTTATTCTAAAAGCCTTCCTCTCTCTCTCTCTCTCTTTCTCTCGCTCACTCTCTTTCCTGGCGGGAGCCAAAGCGAAAATTTGCTGCCAGCCACGAGGAAATTGCGACTCAACGGACGCAAAAGTTATATCGTTTCATTGTGTCGCCCTCTCCTCGACTTCGTCTGCCTATCTCTCTCTCTCTCTCTCTCTTTCGCTTTTCCACGCACAACTAGCGGTACGGCTGACTTTTTGGTCGGATGTTTGCAGCTACAAATTTAAATCATTTATTTATATCAGTATTAGAATATTATATTTATCAGAAAATGTATATGGAAAGCAATGATTATTCAACTGCTTCCGTTCCATAAAAATCGTCTGAAAGAATATTCAAACACCGTTATCGAGGGAGTTTTAATGAAAAGTACATAACTTAGAACTTTGCATGGAGGAAAAAAAAGGATAGAGTATGGTTTAGTTTGGGTATAAAGCTCTGTGCATATCGAAAAAGGGGGAGAGAGTAAGGAGCACAGAAGGGGGCAAGCTTACAGCGCTAAGGGTGATTTTCCATTACTAGTCCTGAACATTGGCTCAACAAAAACTTCTTTCCTTTGCTAGTTCGAATTTATAAGTTATAAAGGTGTTTTTATAAGTTATTATGTATATAGAATGCTCGGCGTATATATTAAAAGATTGATGCTTCTGTAATTAAGTCGCTAATAATGAAAATATTTTCGAGCTCGTTATTTCTTTCAAATGAGGAAATTAATTATCATTTCCATTAAGACGTAGCGGGATTATTTCAAAATAAACACAAAAAGTCTTGTCTTGAGAGATACGATCTCTCATTACAATTCGAACATAATTATGATCAATTCTCTGAAACGATGCGTTTTGTGTGTTTACAGGTCAGGACGCCGGGATGGGCCTGTCGCCGCTGCTGGGAGTGCTGATCGGCGCCCTGATAACCCTCGGATCGATCGTGCTGGCGCTGATCGTGCGCGCGAGGCGCGAGCGCGTGACGGCCGACAGCAGCGACAAATCAGCCGCCTGCATGACGGCGTCCGGCTCGTCGTCGCAGGCCACCATGAGACACGAGAAGTCGGCGGCCGCCGCCGCTGCGGAACTCAGCGATTTCCCGTCCCATCATCTTCACCAGCATAATCAGTATCAGCTGCAGCACTCGCACCAGTACCACAACTCCAACAACCAGCAATATCAGCTACAGAATCAGCTCGAGATACAGCTGCAGCAGCAGACCATGGAGACCGATCCCGACGTTATACCCACCAACAAGTTTGGTAAGTTGTCCCTCGAGATGCTTTGTATATATCAGCTTTCTCTCTCTCTCTCTCTCTCTCTCGCTCCCATCCCCCCGTATTCCGCGCACATAGTAGAGTCGAGAGTCCACGTCGGGCGTCGCGACACCTTCATATGCCGAGGCAGCGCAACAACAACCCATGCCAGCCGAGCGTGTGCATATACACACTCACACTCTTATGGCCAGATGAATTTACCATCGCCTTGGTGACTCGCCGTTTAATATGTCGACGCCAGGGGAGTATAAAGACAACGACTGCTCGTCGTATTATAATATAACACAAACTAGGAGGCCTTGGCAATACCTTGTCTCGAACTATTTTAATTTTGTCATTCCGCAGCTGTATAGGCAAGGGCAGAAAGAGCAAAAGTCTCATTTAACTTCCCACTCCAACTTTATTAATTATGCATGAGTTTCTATATTCTATATCTGCGGCTATCGCTAAGTAAAGAGAGAAATTTCCTCGCTTATTGCGCGACTGAATACTTTTTATAGGCAATCGATAATTTCCATCCTTCCATTGCCAAAAAAAAAAAGAATGAATTACAGGTCATTGGCTCCTTTCGCAAGGAAATATAAACTGACTCTCATAATTTCGCAATTATTTTTTTAATAAAAATAACGATAAATTTAAATGAAGTTTTTTACATTTTTCGCGTGCACATAATAACGTGGCGCGCTACTATCAAAGAGATGAATAAAAATAAGTGTCATTTCATTGAAAATCCCCGTAAATCTTGAAAAGTATCAAATATACGTTCTCGTAGTAGAGCATCATACACCACAATCATGTGTTTATATCCCTCTGTCTCGCTTTCATTTCGTATTTTTATTATTCCCCCTTATAAAATCTAAAGCTGATATGAATTCATAGTATGGACACACAGCTTAAAGAAACACCCCGTATAACATGCGTCCATACGCAATCGCACACACCCTCGCTTCCCCCGTGGTCTCTGACCATTCTCCGGCATTATTTCCCTCCTCGCAATCTTTGAAAAAGCACATGTGCACGGGGGCCGTCGGTAGTTACACGCGTGAGAAAAATGTATTCTCCTCTCGAGATTCTTCAGTTTATGTATGTGCACCTTGGATATCAGTGGGAAAAAATGTGTAAGAAGGCCGCAATAACCTGCGAGAAAAGGACAATTTCGAGAAGCTTATGCATCTCGCAGATGCGTCTGTTTTCATATCGCAGCTTGCAGCATGAGAAACTCATGAATTCATGAGGGAGAGAGAGGAGAAGAGAGAGAAAAAGAGAGAGAGAAAAGATTGCTCATACAGCTTACTATATTTTTCTCTTTCACGCTCGCTTGAACTCATATTAAATTTTGAATACACTATATACCTATGGCAGACAGATGAATCTCATAAATGAACTTGATTAAATAGCGACGCACGTGTACATGGACTGAATCGCGTCGGGCAAGCTAGGACAAAAAATAAATTTAAACTTTATAAATATCATTTTAAAAAATAATGAAGAGCGAAGATTCCGAGAATTTTAAAACTGTGCTTCATATCCTGAATAAAAAAATAACCGGAAAAAAATAAAAAATGGGCCTTTGATGAGTAAATTCGGCAGCATTTCAAACCTGTTGACTACAAAATTTCACATACTTATGAATCATACAACATTCTTGAAAATAAACTAAATCATCTATTTCAAAGAGCTCAGTTCTAAACATTTTTGAAAGGCTAAAAAGTTAATGTTTCAAATCCTTTTAAACAAAATTTTGGGTATTCTTTGACATGGAACTTGATATTTTCCATACATTTTTCACTACTCATTCTATAATCAAATTTCAATCTGAATTCTCGAGAGAAAACAAAGGCTTTAATTTTCATTCGTTATATTGAAGTAATTTCTTTAATTATATTTCATAATAATAATTGATTTATTTTTGATGAAATTTTTAACATAAATCGTTTGAATTAATTATACAGAATCCAAAAAACTATATGAGCTCACACAAATATGCTACATCTAATTTGATACGTCTTATGTTCGCAGAAGGAAACCTAATTGAGGTGAGTCCACCGAGCTATCCGGGCAGCATCGGCGGGAACGAGAGTGGCTACTCGCTCGTCGGCCAGTGGGTAACACCGGGCCCGACCCCGAGCATCGACGAGCTCTGTCACAAATTCCAGGGCCGACCGACGGAGCTGAGGCTGCCGAGCAGAAGCGCCTCGGGCAGTTTGATGGGCGGCGGCGCCATCACGACGACGACGACCTCGACGACGAGCAGCCATCATCATCAGCTGATAATGCAAAAGCTCCAGGCGGCACCAAACGCGACGTCGCTCACAAACGTGTCCAACAGTGCCGGTGGACCCTGCGTAGTGGTCGCCGGCGAATGCCTCGACGGCGAGGCCATAAAGCGTCGACTGATGGCCAACAGGCTGCCCGAGAGCTGTGTTTAAAATATGCTCTTTTGTCAGCGACCGGACTAGCGCTGCAATTATGTTGTGAAACGAATATGAATATACATATATACACTGTCCTCTCGTACAAATGTGTGTGTCAGCATTAGCGCAAATAAGTTTTTATGTGAGCGTGTCTGCGTTTATATACATTTTTTATACATATTAGTCTCGTGAGCGTGGGATAGACATTATGCGCACGCGACCTTGTTATTCGTATTTTAATTTCGATCTTTTTAACATGAAAAAGTATATAAATAATGTACACTAACTATAAATACATGAAGTTTGTATAAAAGTGGCCGATAAACGTTGAAATTTTTACGAAGGTGTAGATAAAATTGTTTAGATATACGTACAATAACATTTAAGTAAGAATTAAAACTACGGACTGACCTTTTTCTCTCTCTCTCTCTCTCTTTTCTTTCATTCAAGATAACAAGAATGACAATATCATTGCCATAGACCTACTACTATAAATACGAGTATATTCTAATTCGTAAGTGTGTAACAAATTTTTTTCGCGCAAAGAAAATTGTAAAAAGGCGAAAAAGAGCGAGAAGCAGGAAAATGCCACGGCACACTACGCCGCAACAGCTATAGCAATCGGACAGATTGAAGTGCTTGCTGATGCCGACTATGAGTATAACGATCGAGCACTTGATTTAATCAACGAAAAGTCATGTATAACCGCCGAACTAATCGTGTTTAACCTCTATCGGTACGCGCTCGTCTTTCCTCCTCTTTCTCTCTGCGGATTATGCCTTCAAACTCTATATGTGTACGTTTCTATACATATATAGGTTTTAACTGAGAGAGAGAGAGAGAGAGAGCGAGAGCGAGAGGGGAAGAGATTGAGAGAGATTCCTTCTTTACTTTACGAGAATGCACAAAGGCTGCAGAAAACTACGACTACTGCCATCGAAAATTCGAGTAATCCCAGAAACTCACTGCTCTCTATTTAAGAAAGAGAGCTAGAGAGATAGAGGAAAGATAAGGAAGAAAACAAAACCAAAGACTCACTTGCGTCTATCTCCTTCCCGTCTCATCACAAAAAATTTAATAGCGCTTTCTACCCTCTTTGGTCGACGCACGAGCGCTTCCATTCTCTCTCTCTCTCTCTCTCTCTCTCTCTCTCTCTCTCTCTCTCTCACTCTCGCTCTCATTCTTACTCTCTCGTTTCTCCGTCGCACTTTGCAATGGATATGAAGAAAACGTCGCGCGCGTTGGTGTTAAAGGTTCGGAAAGAGGAAGACGGCAAAACTCATTGGAAAGTAGTCACGAACGACAAAGATGACGACATTCTGCTGCAGAGGCAGCCTATACCCGAAACTTTTGTGCCTCGACGCTAGAAAGAGAGAGAGAGAGAGAGAGAGAAAGAGTGAAAAATAGGGTGAAAGAGGAGAGAGAGAGGAGGTTCAATACGGATTAATTAAGGCCGAGAATTGAAAGTGCGCGCCGCACATTACGCTGCAACCTTACGACGACTATTACCAAGTTTTTTTTTATACGAAACGGTATATGCACAAATACTCACACATTCCCTTGTGGTAGATGATTATTGCAAATATCTTCGAGCATTTGAATGGGTTTCGTATCTAATTAGAAGCTTAGTATGCATATCAAATATGCCGTTGCCTTTCACTCTCATCTAATGAAAAGAAATTCAGCACTGGCGAATAATATTACCAAGATTCGGGGAGATAAAATTTTCTGCCGCCTACGGTTGGTACGGGACTTGCTAAATTCTGAAATATTTCGCATTAATCGTTTTTAAATTGAAATTCGCGAATCAGCACGCTAGCCGGGTCTGACTCAATAACTTTAATTTAATCATCAATGGCAATGATTCAAACGAAAAATTCCTGGTCTGAACGTATTAATATGTATTTCATCGTATATTCTGCAGAGAAATACAGAACGTCGCGCAGTATAATAAATTCCCTGTAATGATATCACTCGTTTGTTAGCTACGTACAGGTATGCGCGCGATAGACTTTTTTATTTAAAAATGTGTAGATATTGTTTCTGGCTCGCTCGCTTCGCTGCGAAGCACTCATCAATTACAATGTCCGATAAGTCTGCATAAAGGATTGTGATAATAACCTCGGTGACAGTTTCACAGAAGCAGGGGGAAAAACAAGGGAAAATGTCTTTCTCGCTCGTTTCATCCTATATACATTCAGTATTTTTTCGTATAAAATATAGCCCGACGTCGTCGTCGTCGTCGCAGAGGACGTTTTCATTTATATATCTATACACACTCGAAAATCTCGACTGAACTGGATATAGTATATATAATGGAGGAGCCCCTACTCTCCTGGAACACGCGCGCGTTTAGCTGTGAAATCGAGTATCGCGCGCGCGCGCTCCAACGCTGTAGTCTCGTTAAAAGACGACTCGATATAATATCTACCTATATAAGTGTCAGAAAAGCTCGTGCCGTGTGAAAGGTAACGCGCGCTTCGGAGTCTCTCTTTTTCGCGCACTGATGTTATTTCCTGCCGTTCCTTCCTTTTTTTTATTCGTTATCATCATTACCATATAGGGATTATAACGAAGCGCAGCAGAGCGAGATTCGGAGTAGCGACTTTTAGAGCACATTATCGAATACTCATTTTCAAGTAGACCGTGAACTGTGCCGTGTACATCGCTGCGGCTGCGTGCTCGAGCTTCGGAGGGGCCAAAAAGCCAATCGACGCTCGAAACGCAATCGCGAAAGAAATATATCGCTCTTCAAGAGATTGCACTGATTGATAATTATGCACCTGTGTGCTGTGTACACGCGGCAGATGCATAAATTAAAAAGTAAAAAACGAAAATTCGCGTATACCTGCGCTGATAGTATATTTCAATGGAATTGTATGTTCCTCGGGGAAAGGGGGAAGTGGAGGGAGGAATTCACGAGCTCTTCAACACTAATGTATAAATTCCACTTGTATCCCTCTCGATGCAAATGTATATATATGTAGGATACGTACAGGGCGTGCAAGTAATAATGTGTGCGGCTGTGCGTGGATGCATGTTTGTGAGAGAGCAAGTCAATGTATATATAGTTACGTAATGCACGAGGCTGCACGAGGTGCAGTAATGAATGCAAATACGCGAAGGGAGAGAGAGAGAGAGAGAAATATTATATAGATATAGATAGATACTGCGTAGTAGAGCTGCCGTCGAGCGAACAATCGTGTGTGTGTGTAAAAGTCGAAAGTCAGAAAATGATGAGTAAGCTGTAATTATTATTGACTATATATGTTCTATTAACGAGTCAACGCGCGGCATTGTGTATGTTAATTTTCGAATATCGCGGCACGCGTTTTGTGCATTCGTATGTTATACATATAGATTTATATACAAATTGTAGAGCGGATGCGTGCGTATACATACACATAGGTATGTATGTATATGTGCGCCAAAGTACGTGACTGTGTGTGTATTATATTGAACCGTCCTCTCCCGATATAATGCGAGATTTCAAATGTGTATACGCGCCAGCCCATCCAAGTATACACAAAACCCAACACCGCGCGCACAAACGAATGAAACGTTAACGATGGTATTAGGTGAGTTTCGACTCGCGCCTCTCTAAAGTAAAACGATAAAATGAATAGTGTATCATATCAATTTGGGAGCGAAGCCGCGCCGACGGATGTGCTTCTATTATTGTTGTTATTGCCGTTGTTATATTGTTGTTGCGAGACTGTACATATCCGACGAGTACCGAGTGTTGTGTATAATTAGTTAGCCACGTGTACGTGTATAAAACATATCCAGTCCATGTAAATTTTCAGGGGATAAAAATTAGATTGAATGCCTGCGCGCATGTGTGTGTGCGATTCTATACGAGTGCAAAAAGATAAAAGAGCTGGGAGGCCGATTCTTTCATATCTAGCATTCATATCGTCTTATCATTCGTATGTATATATTACACATAAATTATTGATTATACAGTTTTGATTCTGAATTAAAATATTCATGTATCAGTACTGCGTAATTTTAAAACAAAAACAAGTTGACTCTTATTCATTGCATTACCCTTCTTACCATCCATTAACACCATAATTTTATTTTTCATCTGTACAAGAACGAAAAACTGGTATGTATATTTCCATACGTGCAGTGAATATTATACTTACAGACGTATATTGCGCTTCTTCCACGAGCGCCAAAACCAATCCTCGAATTGAAGAATCTCATGGGTGACAGCGTACACAAATTCTTTCGGATGCTACACCTATAGGTGCAATACAGGAGTTTACTTGAGCGAAAATCTGTGAGTCAGATAGATCCTCCCCTGTGGATTTTCCAGCAAGAAGACAGATGCCGTTCTTAATAGAAAATTAAGTTTGAGTTGGTACAAAAAAAGAAAGGCAGAAGCTGGGGAAAAAATAAAAACGAAGAAAAAAAGAGGGGGAAGTAGTTGGAAATCGAGTAGTAGTAGTGCAGTTTCTGAGTGACGCGCGACAAATGAGCCGGGCATATATACGTATTTTTCTTTTACTCTTTCTTCATTTTACAGGAGAGTGAAATGCCGCAGTCGTCGTGGCAGGCCGTTGACAAATGACGAGACAAAATTCCCCTAGCAATAGCAAAGAGCCGGACCCTAGAGGAAAAACGAGCCATATAACGACCTGAGGGTGGAAGCAGTATATATAAGCGATTCGACAATGCTGTATAAGTGGCAAGACGCTTCTCTCTGGTCTTTGGTTCTTCGACCGCTACTAGCGCCATTTCCTACCTTCATTTCCGCTCTCGAAGCTTTGACCCGAGCTGCAGTAAAGCCTGGCAGAAGCAGTGCGACGAAACTTTTTTTTTCTCTCTCTCTTTCTCGACCTATACACACACTGCCTCGTGGCCATCTAGTCTCGTTCGGAAGGTTATAAGAGGCCCAACTACAAATCGTTTACTTGGCGATTCTCTGTATGTTGTGTTAGCCGGTTTCTTTTTTTTCTCCCCGACATAAGTTAAGCGCTCATTGCACCGCTGCAGAAGAGAAATTTTCACGAGTATTTTTGTTTGCTCTTTCTCTCTCTTTCCTCGGTATATGTGTTAGTGTACGAGTGGCTTTTCAATTAATGTTTCTCGAGCTCGAAGCTTGCAGTGGCTCTGCAGTATAGTATTGCTTAGGTACATGATTCGAAAGAGAGAGAGAGAGAGAAAGAGAGAACCGGAGTAGAGGAAGGGAATAGCGAGCAAATAAACAGAAAGACCCTAACCCCCCGGAAAGAGAAAGAGAAATCTGAGTCAAAAGTTCAGCGAGCTACACGTACAGATAGATTTGCCAGCAGTTTTAAGTCGTTGACGCTGCACACATACACAGACAACTTTTTAGTGCAGATGAAGTTGAGCGTCAACATTAATGCCGTTTTCCCGTTGGCTTTTCATATTAATTTATATGTTTAAAAATATTGAAACTACTTAAAAAATGCGAAAGATATAGGTATTCTCATGAAGCACCGTTATTAAAAAGTACAACATTAATTACATCATGCTCTGTGGATAATTATGAATAAATAAATTTTCAACTCGAGCAAGTTTATTCGCAAAAACATATTTTTTTATTCACTTGCTGTATGAATGAAATTGTGATAACTTTTAGCAATTCTATGTGTGAGAGCGCATTTTTAAAGCTTAAATTTTACAGCTAACATTTATAGAATTTTTTTACTTTCGTAATCAAAAAAGAAACATAAAAAGAGTCCTGCTTAGTCAAATCACTTTAACGTTGACAGATACCGTAACTTTAGTTTCTGAAGTTGAATAAAACATTTAAAAGTTGTCGAATGGAAATACCTTTGGATCGAAAAAAAATTCCGTGAATGCAAGTAAGCAGATAGAATGCGTTGCGCATTTTAAAGAGCATTATTTAACGTCGGAAATATTATGTAAAGTATAATAAGCTTAAGGACTCTTAATACCTCTGATAATTAAAAACGTTGATTTTTCGAATGGAAAAAAGGCGTAGGTGAGAAAAAAATCTAAAGCCCAGGAAAGAAAGTCATTAAGACATCTTACACTTACATCAGACAAAAGACGATATCGTGGTTTGTCTACCCAGAGGTGGACGAAGAGCTTCCGTCGTCCCAGAGGATCGGTCTCACAGATAAGCAGTTTTTCTTACACCTAAAGGTAGAAATCCCCGGAAAATCTTTAGCCGTTTAGTTCGTTGTTTCTACTGCAATATCTTACTGAGTTGGATAAGCTTTTAAAAATTTCAAATTCAGTTAGCTTTACGTTGCCGTAATATAAGTGTATCCTCAATTATACGTTAAAATTGTCAAATCTCATTAGTATTAAACAATGATGACAGTCGGACATCCGCTCCTGGGCTTTTGCTAAAATATCATCGTAAAATGTAAATAAAAATTTTATCTGCTCAGCTGTTTCTGCATTTAAACTTAACTGCACATGATTAAACATATTATTTTCATAATTGTACTAGCGCATGCTCCTTATACTAAATCTAAAAGCGCACTTCAGCAACAAAGTAAAATTCACTGTTTTTTAAAATAAAGTTTGAAGTATAAAAAAAAGTATTAAAGTGAAATTTTTGATAGGACAAGTCATTGCTTTATAAAAGTTTACAACACAATTTCCAAATCACAAATGATTTAAATAACAATTCACATGAAACGCAATTTTCACAGGTAAGCATTGAGTTGTTTTACGAGCAACTCACCATTTCCATCTACTTTTTTCTTCTATAGGTTCACACGGATGCAGTGTTTCATCTATTTTCTTGCCTAGAGCAAGTGGAATGCTCACTAGAACACCCATAATGGCCATTACAGCTCTGTTGTATGAATCGAGAATTTTGAATCTCATATAAGCTAAACTGGGCACTGAAAACTGTAAAAAATATTTCTTGTTGTATACGTTCAGTAAAGTATACAACGAAAAAAAAGGAAAAAGAAAAATTAAAAATATAGCCAACGTTATAATTCAAAGCAACAAAACATGGCGTAGTCAAATAAATATATTATACGCGCCTGCATGGCAACGAAAAGAAAATGTCAACATTTACGCTTTGTGCACTCGGCGTCGCAGCGGCAGCAACAACGCAGAGAAAGAGAGAGAGAGGCAAACAGCAAAATAAAAGCTTTTTGCATTTTCGGCTAGCAAATACAGCAAAATAATAATCGTTTACCTCGTCGAGGGACGGATCGTTGGCAATAGTCTCGCGCACCCGAAAATAAAAGTCCTCGGTGGCCGCACTGTCACCCCAAATTCCCTCGCTCATAGTCCAATAGCAGAGGCCGACGACGATCGCTCCTTTAGTTCCGAACACCGTCCAACCGCAGATCATCTGATAGGTCGTTTTTGGCGGTGGTTTTTGAGGACAGTCGCAGAACTGCGCAGAACGAGACGAAAAAAAGATTGTAAATAACAGAGTGCTTTGATATTGCACTTAAAAGGTAAATATATAAGCAGTTAGAGATTTATTCAATCATAAATATCTGAACATTTTGGGAAAATTTTTTCTTCTTATTTGATAAATATAATAAGCTGGTCAATTAATCAGAAATCGGGTACTAATTGAATTTTGTACGCGTCTATTTCGGGGAAATAATAAGTTAAGGTCTAGCAAGAGCTTACTGTTAGGGCATTCATCATTCACGTCTCATAGAATACATATCCATCATCGATTTTATTCGTAGAGATGTTAGTGTGCTCTCAGACGTACAATATATGTCTGTAAGTGCAAACTATAGATAAAATTTAATTTTTCGTTTTCCCCCTCGGACACATCAATCACTCTTAGGTAATCTTATTCATCTGTTTTGTCTTAATTGACAAACATATCGTGAAAAGTCAATCATTAAACAACTCACGAGCAAAGTCCATAATGAAAGAAAGGCCACTACGAAGGAGGCAGTAAAAAACGTGATATTATCATTCGCCGATCCGCCTTTGCAATAGCAGCAGTCGTCGCGCGGGGCGCCTACACAGTACTATTACGAGTTTATGCGGCATAGTATACATATTTAAGTGAGAGGTGTCAAGGCAAGGGGCAAAAGTTTTGGCTGCGCCAAGAGCTCGCCGTCGGAACTAATTTTAAATCGTAAACCCGTTCAACTCACTCTCTCTCTCTTTCTCTCCCTTTCGATGTCTATACATCCGCATATAGCTATACGTTTTATAAATTGGAATTCCAGACCATTCGATGGCGCGTATATAGATCTTGGAAATATGCGTATCCGAAGAAAAGCCAGAAGATGTGCCAACTTGTCGAATAGCAAGACGTCAGAGGCTGCAACAGCTCCCGCAAAGATTCAATCCTCGTGCCACCTACCCTGTCGATCCTTACACTGTATAACGAGTGCAAACTTCTAGGCGAATAATCGATGCGATTGTAGTTGTAGCAGTGGCATTGGCGGCGACGACGTCGACTTTGACTACTAAAGTGAAATAGAAAGAGAGACGCAAAGAGAGAGAGAAAGAGAGACAGCGGGGAAGGGATCAAAAGAGAGTGTGACTCGTATAGATGGAAGGTGGACCCGTTGGCGACAGCAAAAGCGAGATTCCATACGCTTAGCTTTTGCCACATTAAGCGTCTTAATTGAATTTTGCGTTTGGCCGAGTATCCTATTTGCCCTCATGCAATAGTAATTTATCGATGGAATAATTTTAACAATTCGAAGAAATAGCCTCGAATAGTAATAGCCGCTCAAGCAGCCAAATGAACGATGTACGCTTCGTGCACCATCATACACCTAATGAGCTCTAATGATGCTCGTGCGCACGTGCTCGAATATCAATTATTAGAAACTTCGGGGCTGCGTACAGCCTCGTCGTCGTCATCGTCTTCGGGGCCGTTTAAAATAAACGATCGTTTGGCAAGAGAGAGAGAGAGAGAGAATGAACGAGACGAACCTTGGGCGCACAAGTGCGTTCCAGATCGCTGCGCCGACACACGCGCACCGGTACGACGCGTATCGGCTCGCAAGCGCGCCGCACACCTTCCTCGTGCGGACAAGTTAGCGGCAGATCGGCGCTCACGAGCTTCTGCACTCGTCGAGGTCTGGCGCAAGACCTGGGTTCGGCCAAGTTGATCGTGCGACCGCAGCTGTGAACGAACTTGCTACTGCTGTTGTTGTTGTTGTTGTTGTTGTTTATGCTGCTTCTGCTGCTGCCGCCGTTGTTTACTAAGAGTTTTGGCAGCTTCTTTGACCATACCCAAGAGTGACGAGTTAGGAAGGGTCGCAGCGCCATCCCAGACACGTGTCCTTTACCCGATTGAGTTACACGGAAATTTTAGTTTTGAAAAATCGAAATTTTGATGCGTTACGTTGTCGCGAAAGACGCGCGAGGATAACTGACTGACATAACCTCGGTCGTTGGTTTTTCTCTTCGATTGTTTCCCGAATGCCCTTTCTGAAGATCGGTGATCTAAGAATCAAAAAATCAGCAATAAAAATTACGGAAATATAATTTGAAATTTGAAAAAGTTGACGATGTCTGTGTAATTTTCACAATATTTAGAATAGTCAAGTAGCTAAATATATATATTTCAAATTTCACGATCAAACGAGCATTCAAAATTGAAAGTAATGATAAATTTCTTCGTCTACGCGCGTGTACAAAGCGAACTCGAAGCTCCAGTCTCGAGGCTCAAGCACGAAATGGAGCACGTGAAAGGAGGAAAGACAGAGAGGCTCTTTGTAGGAGGAAGAGAGAAGTTTCTCTAACTAGCTACTTTATTTGTATCAGTCGGTGGCTGCGCGCAATTCAATTAGCTCGCTAAATATTGAATGACGCCCACGCGCTACCCATACATAGAGAGCGAGCGAGCTAGCTAGCTAGACTAGGGCCTCGAGTTCGCTCCGCATAATACTGCGCACATACGGTTGCTGCTATCGCGCGCTGCGGTGAGCTCGTGCCATTCTACTCTCTCTCTCTCTCTCTCTCTCTCTCTCTCTCTCTCTCTCTCTCTCTCTCTATACCCAATACACACGAGTCTGCGGGAGCAAAAGCCTATACAGCCTCGAAGCTTTATCGGTAATGCAGCGGAGGCGGAGGCGGCAGTGGCAGGGCCGCGACCGGGCGAGGGGTTCGAGGCAAAGTTTAATACTTGTAACAGCTTCCTGGCAGCGCTCACATACGAGATAAGGCGCGGCTGAGAAAAGGTCGAAGACTTAGAGCAACTGTTGCCGCGATGTTGCCGAGGGAGAGAATTGATTCGCGCAGCGAGTCTTGAATCTCGATCGTTACTTTTCGTTACTTTTCGTTACTTTCACTCGCTCGAGTAATATGTATGAGTTAAAGCTCTTGCGGCGGCAAAAGAAAAAGAGATGGTAATCGCGCGTGTTCAAGCTTCTTTTCTCTAATTCTTCTTTTCGAGCAAGCGCAAGCGTGCCTTACTGCCGCTGCTCTCCACTGCCGCCGCCGACGAGAAACTTTTCTAACCGACAAGAGGCTAACGCGCCGAATTAGGGTAATTTGTCGAGTAATGAAAGTTTGCTCCCCCCCGTGAGCTTGTGCCTGCACTGCTGTACATGCTACTACTACCGGCCGCTGCTGCTGTTGCTACGTCTCTCCGTGAACTTGCGACTGTAAGCTTTTAAACTTTCGTTTCTTTACCTCTGTGTTTTTATATATTGTATATTTTCTTGTCCTTCTTTCTCCTCGTTTTTTTGGAAAAAAAAGAACTTTATGTTCGCGTTATGCTGTATGAATTTCAAAATTCTGGCGTATAACGAAGCCGTGACGCGCAAGCTTCTGCAAAATGGAACTTTGAAGCTTTTTGCGCTTGTCTATGCTCCGCTGCTGCTGCAAGTCGATTGAATAGTTATGTTCCATTATATAAATGTGTGAGTGAGTATAATATATATACACAAATATATGTATAGCTCGATTTGTGCGCATGATGGGCGCCGCTGCTGCTGCTGCTGCTGCTACTGCAGCCGCTGCACATAGCCATCAATGAGAATCCAATCAGTCGGCAAACTTGCGGCACTCCTGCTCGAAATTCTAATCGGCAACTCTTGACACTGCTGCTGCTGCTGCTGCTGCCGCCGCTGCTGCTGCTGCTTCTGGCCTCTCCAAACCTAATAACTCCATGACACGCCATAGCTATATACGTATATGTGTGTATGTATGAACGGTTTGCATCTCTTCTGTTGCTCTTCCCTCTTCCTGCGCCGCTCTCTCTCTGCCCCTCGCACTCTCGCTCTATCCCCCTTTCGATATGTATATATAAGCACTCGAAAATACGCGAGAGGAGCTTGGGCTTCCGCTGCTGCCGTCGTTGCAGTGCTTTTGATTAATCCACCCTTTAATCTTCAAACGTCCGCGTACGTGGTTTGGCCTTGCGTACTACTAACCTCTTGCTCTCCTTGAAAGAAGAGTCCGACGAACACGAGCCCGAGCCAATAGCACAAGAAGCACGAGACAATCCCGAATAAGATATTCGCGTTTCACTTGCACGCGTCATCAACCTATTCGATTCGCTTGGCAACGAGCTATTTTAAACGTTTGACTCGAGTACGATCACCAGAAATCACCAGAATTCATGATTTTTAGGGAATATATTTTTTGCGACTGCAATATTCCTAGTAATGTTGATAAGTATAAAACAATTAATCATCGATGCATGTGTCCCATCTTTTTTTTATTATTATCGTAAAATAATATATAGTAATACGTTAAAGCAAGTTCAGCAAAAATTAGATCCTTCCATTTTCCCAAAAATGATACACCCACGATAAATGGAAGAGATATATCGAAGACAGATGATGTCAGGTAATACAGTTTATATATCTTGCGAAAAGAGGGAAAAGTTATGCCTGCTGCAGTAGTAAGAGCAGCAGCAGCAGCGGCATGGTAGGAAGGGAGAAAGATAGAGATAGCTAAGAGGGTATAGGTTGAAAGGAAGAGGAAAGGTGGTGAGAAACTAATTTTCGCGATATTGGTTTTAGGAAATTGGTTATTGATGATCAGACGGCTCGGTCAGGCTTGCCATAATGACGACAGCGGCTGATTAATTTCACAGCTTTATCCTGCGCAGCGGAACACACCATGGCCATCATCGTTGGCTGCGCGCAAGTTTGGTCTTGTTCTTTGTCGCTGCGCTCGTACCACTCGTTTATAATCGGATCCTTCCGCCGCTGGAACACGGCTCGACATCAATTTTTTCCCCAGCTCTTTCGAGTTATTTTTTTAAAGTCGTTACATTTCTAGTTTTCATGATTTTTTATCGATAACTGCGTGAAAGGCCGAGTCTTACGAAGTGTTGTTTAAAGAACGTCGCAGAAAGCTCAATTATTGATTGACATCGTAAATAGCCAAGTAACGATGATATTCCAGTATTTGCGGAAATAGATTTACCACTATCTAAATTATCAAAAAAACTTTTCTTCCTGTAACAATTTTTTAATTTATTTCTAATATGTCTGGGAAAAAAAAATTAATTTAAACTTTGTAGAAATAACAGGAATACATTTAAAAATCTATTCATGAAAAACTTTATATTCTATTGAAATACAGGCAAAGCTTTAGCATCAATAATTCCAGATGCTTTGACTAAATGAAGAGTCAAACGATCCAAGTACCTTTGAGTACATTACACAGGAACTATTTCTGCGATTGACAAATATTTCGTACATAGTTTACAGCTTTTTAACTTCTACTTAAGTCTCTTAACTTGAAAATAAATCAATGCGTCACATTCAGACGCTTTCCAAGACATTTCTGCTCTTATTTTCCCCTTTGCCCATTTATTCTCTTTCCCGCTCTCTTGTATCGCATCGTAGATTCGATCGTGCAATATTCGTACGTGTTTTGAGGCTTTTTCGTTAATAGTTAGCTCTCTCTCTCTCTCTCTCTCTCTCTCTGGCACAAGGCCAACTATCCGAGCGAGCGAAATGCTGTGTACAAGCCTATATCGCATATGTATTCGACGATGGTAACTTTGTATTGTGACTCGCCTGTATCGCATTGTTTCTTAAAATTAAAAAAAAAACCAACGATTATAACAAAACGTATGATAACAAATCGCCGATACTTGAGAGAATTACCAATGCGCTGCCATTGGATAAAATAACTATTTATCTAATATTATGAACAGCGTGTCATTCGCACTCGATACTTTTCTGCGACGAGCATATTAATCCTTCTGAAGTATATGCTTCGAATAAATAAATGAATGAAAATGAGTAGAGCGAAGAATAATATTTTCAAGGAAAATATTAAATTTCATTAGTTTAACCAAGAGCGATGAACATAAATCATACTATATTGCAGAATCAGATTAAATATTAGTCTCATAAAGATGCAAACGATGAAACATTTTATGAACAGCAATGTGTTAGCGGCGCCGTACACGCAGGCCAAGCACAGTCGTGCACGGCCCTGCATGTGCCCGAGAGTAGGGGTAAGCGGCCCGTGCACTCGCTCGCGCGGCGAGCCACAGCAGTTCGATCGAGTCACGTCTCGGAGACGCATTCCGGAGTCGTACTCAATAAAGACCCATCATTCAAATTAATTACTTGACGCTTCTTTTCTTCCGCCTTCCCGCCTCCACCATCCTCGACACACGCGCGGGCCATCGCCGGGACTCGGACGCCACGGAGCAACCCGGGAGCGCGCTAACATTTCAGAAGTGGGATTAGTAAGCCATTTGTGCAAAACGGAGCCAAACCGCCATTTTTGCCGCGTGTCGTCTTTTCAGTCACTGCTTGCCGAACGTAGGGCAACGTACGCACCCGAAAGTGAACATTTTTTCTTCGTGTTCTTCTTGTGTGTGGCCAAGTGGTCAAGTGTAGTGAAACGTTCTGGAAATGATGAGCGCTGGCAACCGCAACGATCCAAGAAACGCACATCTCCGACGAAACGGAGCAAGAAGCGTCTCAAACGGGCATCGGAGTTCGCCTACTCTATCAACGCTATCGAGTCTGTCGTGGGACTCAAATGACCTGTACGAGCATGATAGGAGGATGGCATGGGAACTCAACGCCGAGGACAGACATCTTATCGATACGCTCGATACAAGGCCAAGGTATGCAACGCAAAACGCTCGTCGTCAACAATTCTCCGAACCAGCATCGATAGGGAGAGGGTTGCCGGAAATGGAGTCGCCCGAGCCCGCCGTTTTCTCGGCTTGTGGTGACTTGTATCCGCCGTCAGAGGGCGCTTACGCTCAGTCGGGTCGAAATCTCAGCCGGCAAAGGCAGTATGCGCAGTATCCGCCGTACGCGCCATACGCACCGAATGACGACGAAACGGCGTACCTAACCTGCAACACGACCATGAACAACGAGCGCGACAGGTTCAGACGATATGAACGGCGCGAAACGGAGCAGCAATACGCAGAGCAGCGCAGACTGGAGCAGCGCAGAACGGAGCAATATGCAGCCAGCACAAAACAAGACACGGTAAATGTCACCGACCTCGTGAAACTCCTGATGAGCTACGAAGAGCGACGCGATCAACGACTTCGCGAGCAGGAGGAAAAATACGAAAAACTCGCCACTCAAGTCATGCAGTCTCCCAACGTCAATTCCAGTGCGCCAACAGCGGCGACGACGGCCTATCACATCGTGCCGGATTTGAGCAAGGATATCCGCATATTCAATGGAGAGGAGAGCAACGCAGCAGCGAGAGAGTGGTTGCGCGGTATCTCCAGCAGACGAGAACTGCACCATTGGCCGGACTCATACGCATACGAGACAGCTCGCTCGCATCTCCGCGGTGGGGCGCGTCACTGGCTCGCACGCAAGAAGAATGTGAATTCTTGGGCGACGTTCAAAGCGGCGTTCGTCAAAACATTTATCGGCGTCGACAGTTTGACAGACGCATGGACGCGTATGTCAGCGCGAGTGCAACAAAAAGGTGAAAAGATTAGTACTTATTTTCACGAAAAAATGAAACTGTGTGATGAAGTACACATGAAATTCGACGACGCTCGTGAACAGATTATTATCGGACTATGGTCGAAAGAATTGCGCAACGTCGTCGCTCCGCGGAATCACATGGATGACGATGAGTTGCTGCACGATTTGAAAAACAGCAACGAATCATCTCGCAGAGCTACGATAAAAGGAATTTGAAATTGGATACTTCGTCGAGAGCCACTTCACCCGAAGAAAAGTCGAACGTTAACGAAAGAAAAAAATCACCGACCAGAAACAACGACAAAGACTCGCGTAGCAGAAATTCAGCTAGAAAAGCACCGACTCGCAACGAAAAAGGAGAGCCGAAGTGCTACTCTTGTAACCTCTACGGACACATTTCCAAGGACTGTCCTACCAAAATAAATGAAAGGAAATACCCACAGTCAACCTCATCAAAGTCTACACCGTCAGCTCAACCCAGAGAAGACCGAATGGTGGCAAAAATCGACAGCTCGACGGCTGACGCTGCACTGAAGTACTTCAAAGATGCAGAGCTTGACGGGCAGAACATCAGAGCTTTCATCGATCAAGGTAGTTCAGATTGTATAATCAAGGCTTCGTCAGCACTTCAACTGGGACTACGGCTCATCAAGGACAACTTAAAACTACGTTGCTATGGTCCAAAGGAGCATCAAATCAACACCATAGGGTTTGTAAACTGTTCATTGAGCATCGATGGAGTCAAAGCTGATAAGGTACCAGTGCGAGTAGTGCCAGACGACTTCCAACCAATGCCATTGCTCGTTGGACGTTCCTACACCGAGCTACCCTTCATCAAGTTCAGCAAAGATAAGGACACTTTCAAATTTATGTATGACTTGGATCAACTATCTCAGGAGGAAACGACATCATACGACACCTTGCAAGTCAAGGAAAACAATCATCTTTTACCCAACTCAGTCAACTTTGTGTGCATAAATGATGCTGAACGAAATGTCTCATTGCCTGTGTTTAATTTCAGTGAAAAGCCGGTGATGCTGCTCAAGGGAGAAAATTTTCCAGACAGAGGAGAATTATGTGAAGCACCGCCTCTGTTATCAACTAAAAAGCAAACCATCACTGAAGCAGACATTGTCATTGGAGAGAATCAACCCATTGAGGCAAAGCGAGAATTGATCAAGCTCCTCAACGAATATCGGGACACCATTGCCATGTCAATCGAAGAGCTTGGGCATACAGGTCTAATTGAGATGGACATAAAGGAGCTCCCAGGGAGCAAACCAGTCAATCGTAAGCCATACCCAGCCAGCAACGCAGAGAGAGAACGTATCAAAGCCATTGTAAGTGAGTGGAAACGTCTAGGCATATGCACTGAGACGGATTCACCGTATGCTTCCTGTGCTTATCTTCAAAAAAAAGAACGGCGAAGACAGGCTGGTAGTAGATTACAGGCTTCTCAATCAGCAAACAGAAAAACGAAGCTTTCCTCTGCCCAATATCGAGGATCACCTAGCTCAACTACGCAGCGAGAACAAGCTTTTCATCGTCTTGGACTTGGCACACGGCTACCTTCAAGTACCATTGGCTAAGGAAGCACAAGAGAAGACGGCATTTGTGACACCAGATGAAACTGGTCAGTTTACTAAAATGATATTTGGCCTTACTAATGCCCCATTTTATTTTTCCAAGTTAATGAAGAAAACGCTAGAACCTGTTCGCAACGACGTAGTACTCCATTATCTCGACGACATCCTTATCGCCGCAAGCTCGTGGCAAACGCTTCTGCTGAGACTTCGGCACGTATTGGATTGTCTCCGACGTGCTCGCTTGACAATAAAGCTGTCGAAATGTGGATTCCTACAAGAAAAAATTACTTACCTTGGACTAGAACTATCAGCAAAAGGCATCTCTCCAGGCAGATTGAAAGTCGCGGCAATAGAAAACTACCCTACCCAAAAAGTGTTCATCAGCTCACGATTTTTGGGTCTCGTAAGCTTCTTTCGTCGTTTCGTACCACGTTTCGCTTGGATTGCTCAACCTCTATATAATTTGTTGAAAGCAAACGTCAAATTCACATGGAAAACCGAAGAAGAAAATGCATTTCATCTGCTGAAGACCAAGCTCACAGAAAAACCTATATTGCAACTGTTCGACCCCAAAAGAGAGACCGAAGTGCATACAGACGCTTCTGCAGCTGGACTGGCAGGAATGTTACTGCAGCGAGGTGATGATGGAAACCTGCACCTAGTGTACGCTGTAAGTCGAAGTACTAGCCAAGCAGAGAAAAATTATCACTCTAGCAAGCTCGAGATGTTGTGCTTAATTTGGACGATAGAAAGGCTGCGCAATTGGCTCATTAATATAAAATTTGTTGTGTATACTGACTGCAGAGCGCTTATTTACATCAATGTAAAGAAGACGCAAAATCCACAGTTTATTAGGTGGCAGAACGCGCTCAGTGAGTATGATTGCGAGATAAGGCACCGACCTGGCGAGAAGATGCAGCACGTAGACGCTTTAAGTCGTGCTTTTCCCCAAGACAAGTGCGAAGATCTAACAGTTTTTACAATTGCCAATAACATCGACGAAGTCCTACTCTACCAATTCTCCGACGAGACAGTGCAACACAAAATTGAAATTTTACGCAAGGATGCATCCGAACGAACGAAAAATGAAGTAGCAGAAGTACACGATTATGAGCTGTGCAACGGAATTTTATTTAAGTTAGTCGATGGACAAAGAAAATTTTTAATACCAAAATCAATGAGAAAAGCCATGATCGTTCGCTTCCACGATCTTCACGGACACTTTGGACTAGATCGTACGCTCAGGAAAATTCAAGAATTTTATTTCTTTCCGGGAATGCGACGATATGCAAGGCAACACATCAAAGCTTGCATTCATTGCATTAGGAATAAAACTATGACAGGTAAAAAGCAAGGTATTCTACATCCAATTCCACCGGGTGAAAGACCTTTCCAAATTATACACATAGATCACATCGGACCACTAGTTACAAGCTCCAAAAGAAACAAGTATATTCTAGTATTGGTCGATAATTTTACTAAATACGTCATTCTTGAACCCTGCAGAGATACCAAAAGTGATCAAGTCATTAAAATATTGGAGAACTTCTGCATTCAACATGGAGCTCCAGACAGAATAATCTCAGATAGAGGCACGTGTTTTACTTCACGCAGCTTTGAAGATTTCTGTAAACGACATGGCATTCGACACACTTTAAACTCGCCTAGACACGCTCAGGCAAATGGGCAAGTGGAAAGAGTCAATAGAACACTTGTTCCTGTAATTCAAGCTATGAATGAAAAAGAAAATGACAAACACTGGGATTCTGAGATTAAGAAAGTAGAAATGTGTCTAAATACGACATTCAACAAAAGCACCAATAAAACACCTTTCGAAGTATTGTATGGATATAAACATCGCTATAATGAAGGCCTTATGAGAACTCTCACTGTGCAGGAAGAAAGTTATACACCGCCAGAAGAGCTTCACGAAGGAGTACGAGAATTTATCGTTAAAGAACAGTCAAAATACAAGGAGAACTACGATAAGAAACGCTACAGTACGACATTTTATAATATAGGCGACATAGTGTACATGCAATCTAATCCAGTTGCTACAGGTGAAAGCACAAAGCTTCAACAAAAGTTCAAAGGTCCGTTTATTATTTACAAGATTCTCCCAGGTGATACGTATGGAATTACTGATCTCAACCCAGCTCAAAAAGGCAGTCGTTATGCATCCACTGCACATGTATCGCAACTCAAACAATGGAAACCATGTGTAGAAGATGACCCAGTAAGTGATGATAATTCGACCGATGAAGAAACAAATTCAGATGAGTCACTATCTTCCAATATTAAGAAAATATCAAACTCAGATGATCAGGATAAAAATTCAAGGCCATTGAGAAGAAAGAATTTACCTCAACGCTATCAAGATTTTATTTTGAATTAATGAAATTTTTTATTATTTAAATTTGAAAACATGTTCATTAACATTTATTTTTTTATTTTTAGCATTTCAAATGTTTGTTTTGTTTTCATGAATCAAAAAAAAAAAAATTATCATTTTTATGTACAACTGTATATGTAAAACAATTATAATCAAAAAAAAAAATTGTATGTTTGCCAAAGCTAACCCTTAACTCGAGGACGAGTTAAATGTAGGATGGCCGAGTGTTAGCGGCGCCGTACACGCAGGCCAAGCACAGTCGTGCACGGCCCTGCATGTGCCCGAGAGTAGGGGTAAGCGGCCCGTGCACTCGCTCGCGCGGCGAGCCACAGCAGTTCGATCGAGTCACGTCTCGGAGACGCATTCCGGAGTCGTACTCAATAAAGACCCATCATTCAAATTAATTACTTGACGCTTCTTTTCTTCCGCCTTCCCGCCTCCACCATCCTCGACACACGCGCGGGCCATCGCCGGGACTCGGACGCCACGGAGCAACCCGGGAGCGCGCTAACAAATGAAAGGTTTAGTCTTCTTACTACACTGATGTACTTTTTAATAATTCAAGCTAACCCATTGATGAAGTTTACGTAGAAAATTAGAAGAAGTCCTTGTTTTTGAATTCGATAGTACGACTTATTTTGTTGAAAACAAAGTTACCATATGCCCTCGATCCAAAACTAATCATTGGATCGTAAATTAAGGAAAAGACGTTTGTTATATAATATGCATCGAAGCCATACACGCATGATCTATTAGTTACAACATCTGAAACTCGTATACACGTGAAACTACTATCAAGACAGCAGAGACGCCAGGGCCGCTTTCTCATCTTAATTGTCAATGCATCACTCGCGTCATTATTGGGAGGGTACGTGTATAGGCTATATCTCCTCGGATCCGGATGCATATAAACCGTCGATACAGGGGAGAGAGAGAGAGGCCAGTAGCAGCAGCAGCAGCAGCAGCAGCAGAAGTGCAGAATTCTCGGCCCCGTGCACGCGAGCAATCGACTCAATCGAGCTTTAGCGATGCGCACTTGATGGCCTAGACTCCTCTACATGTGAGGCGCATAAAGTTACGTACGTATATATACGGCGCGTATATGGATGCACATGCACGTACGACTGAAGAGTATCCTGGGACTCTTCCACGAGACTGGTATGTGTACATGCGCGTATATGAACACGCATCCTCCGTTAATGCAATACACGGACCGTTGAGCTTCGACTCGCTGCTCGTCTCTCTCTCTGTAACCCCCCACCCACCCCATCGACCCTCTCCAACTTCCCCACTCCGTCTCCAGTGCACGTGTGTATATGCACACACAGGAGATATGAGACTAGTATTATGTCAAGTCTGCATAGCAGATATTGCTATCCAGAATGACAACTTTATGGATTATTAGACACGTCTCCACAAGTATGTGTGTGAGTTTAATCTCGGCGGACAAAATCAGCATACATAATGCAGATGCTTCAGAGTCTCCCAACAAATGCGTAACGTTTTATCAAACAAATATTTTAGTACATATAGTTGCTAACACGAGAATAGCATTTTTTATAGAAAAAATTAATTTTATAATCGACGAAAGCATTTCTGATTTTTATCAAATACATCGATTTTGGTTACACTTGCTCCTCTTTGTCAAATACACAAAGAGCATACGCAAGAGCCTATATGCGCCAATCGTAGTGATATCTACGATTAGACTAATGAGAAGCAGTAATTATTGTAATAAAAACATCATTGCTGTAGTGCACATTTTTATAAGTTCGATAATCGTGATTGACAAAATTTGTTCATGAACATATGATTCGCATAAAAAATTTTCAATAAAACGGGCATTCATACATTTTATGTAGGTACAACCATTACGCAGAGTTTTTCGTATATTAAACGTTGTTATTATTTGAACATTTTTCAAACCAAAACAGATATATTCTATTAATACAATAAGACCAAAAATTTGTTATTGTTTACCATTCAGCATTACCCTCGTCGGTTAATGAGAAAATTATTCAAGCTTGTAGTGCTTCGGCAGTCGGGACGATACGATCGTTGGTTTCAAAATTAAAGAAAGTTGGTCAACTTCTTTTAATTCAAAGGACGTTTTTTTTTTAAATACATTTGTGCGGTAAAAGTATTTTTAATATATCGCAAAGTATATACAATGTCAGAAGCTCCGGGTAGCTCAAATAATACTAGCAGCCCATCAGACGACGATGTACGTTAATTCGATAAATATCTTATTTCAATATCCTATTTCAATTATTAATAACAATATTTATCTAAGGTTTCCCGAATACCCGTTGAAGACGAAAGGACTTCGGATAATGTTAAAAAATGCCCACAAAAAAGACGCGGTAGGAGATCACGTCCGGATGTAAGTTTAAGTTTTTGAGTCGATCTGTATGTATAATATTTCAAATGCAACGATTTGAAACTTTATTTCAGGACGAAAGTCTGGAGCGAGTAAAAGAGCGGGGAGGAACCCTTGTAATTGAGTTTGATGGTGAACGCAGTGGACGTCACCTACAGCCTTCAAATGATCCCCCTGAACCCAATGATGACGCCAGAGAGCCTAAAAGCAATGAAAATGAAAATGAACATTCAAAACAAAATGTATTAAATATCTGTTATTTATTTTTTTGAAATCGATAAATGTCACTATTAACTTTGATAAATTTTCTTAAAATCGTATCCAAGTCGTGTGATGGCAGTCGTAAAGGTAATGGCACACGACCGGTACAAATAAGTGTGTTACGCGACAAAATGCGAATTTTAGACGAAAAATTCAAAAACTCGATAATTAAAACAACATCTATTATTGATTAATTTGATACTTCGTTCAAGGTTCCAAATCAAGTGTCAAGTGACGAAGAGGAGTGCCAAGGAGCGCAGAGCATAGCGCCACGACATGAAGAGTTACACAATTTACCAGGGCCTTCAAATGCTGCGTCTCCTCGAAAACTCAGGAAAAGGGAAAGTACACCTTCAAAGTCCAGTGAGGATTCAAGTGAATCAGACACAAGTCCTAAGGTAAGACTCATCAGACATCACAAAAATTCAAATGCATTTTAATTGCCACATTTGTATTTCAAATTAACTTGATTTTGTGATTTCCAACTCAAATACTTTTTTTCAAACTTTTTTTCAGCAACTTCCTTCTCCCCGAAAGAAATTACGAGCCTCAATCCCAAAAGTTCCATGTACAGTTCGCGAAGTCGATTCGGGTGGTTCAAGTCCCGATTCTTCTGAAAATTCAAGTCTAGTTCTTGCAGTTGATTCGAATTCTTCAAACCCTTCAAATCCAACCAATGGCTCAGATCCAGCTTCCGAAGATGATTCGAATTCTATCGATGGCTTAAATCCAGTTTCCAAAGATGAATCGAATTCTATCGATGGCTCAAATCCAGTTTCCGAAGATGATTCGAAGTCTATCGATGGCTCAAATCCAATTTCCGAAGATGATTCGAAGTCTATCGATGGCTCAAATCCAGTTTCCGAAGATGATTCGAGTTCTGACGATGGCTCAAAAAGTCCAGTTTCCGAAAGTAATTCGAATTCTTCACGTCCTGTGGTTCCTTCAACTCCAAGAAAGAAGTACTGATCAAAACAAAGTTCAGAAACTGACCCTAGAAATAGCCTCTTATTATTTAACGTTTAAAAAAGTTGATCATCGAATATAATATCCTATATTCGATACAATCTTTTTTTTAAATTTATCTTCAAACATTGCGTAATTTAAAAAATGACACTACCTAGAATTGATTCTAGTTCAACAAGTTCGTTCGAAAACCATTCGAGATGCTATGACTCTTTAAAAAAATCCGATTTTCCTTGCATGAAAGGAATCACGCTGATCCACAAAATTGATCAAATTTTAAACTAAACAAAGTAAACTGAATCATTGTACGAGGCATACAATTTAATTTTTTTTAGTAAGTACAAAAGTACGGTAGAACTATCAAAAATTAAGTTTATAATGTTTCTAAATACGACAATCTATTAATTTGTAAATATATTTACATCTTTGTATACAAATATAATCATATTTACTTCTTGAAGTTATAATCTTTGTAACATTCTTTCTTTTCTTTCACAATTTAATATCAAGCTCCCAATAAATTGTAGACTTTATTGATTAAAATACAGAGTTTATCGGGATATAAAATTTTTCGTATGTATGTTTATCATGTAATCTAAAAGCTGTATACATGAAATTGGGTAAAAGTCTCATGTGTAAGAAATACTTAACTGTTACTGAATAATAACACAACAATGACAATATGCGACAATTAAGCTCCTTCATTGAAATACCACTGTTTGAGTCAGTTTTTCCGTATACATTATATGAAAATTTTTGCTTTGTTTTAGTTTTCTAAGAAGTTTGACGTTTATACAATTTTTTTTACTAATAAATCAGTTTTAGCTACAGCGCTAAGGTTGTATAAATTTTCTTAAGGAAATCCATAAGCTCAGATGCAACCACTTTTAAAGTGATCACTACCTAAAACTTTCAATTCATTTTTAATAAAAAAAAACTTGAATATGATTAAGAATATATTTTTCTTAAACGGTAGTATTGACTTACTTATAGAAAACCGCATCGAAAGTATAATTGCTTCGGGAAAAAGCTCATTGCCAAAAATTAAGATTGTTTTTCATATGTTTTAATTATAAAATAATTTCTTTATCAATCTTATTTATCATAAAGTTCTAATGGATTTTGGTGTACCATTGAAAAGCTTTCTTAGTTATAAAAAATATCTCGCCTTATGAGCTTTCGTTGATAAATATAGCTCATAAGGCGATACACACTCTGTACACGCTGTACACTCATTGATATTTACAATTAGCCTTCTCATATTATGCGCATCTTTAAATGCTAAACTCATTTGTATATGGAAAGATTTTCGGCTATATAAAACCAGTATCTATCGATAGATAAATGCACCATCCAACATATTGCTTTCACGCAGTGAAAAATAGGCATAGTCATATTACCCTGATGCTTTTTCGCTCCTTTTTATCGACGATTAAGGCCGTAATAAAGACCTTTTGAATACTTGTTCGGCTGAAATTATTTATTTCAGGCCATATATTATACGTAAAATAGTGAATCATGCTCAATATAGGTATTTGGCGCGTTCCAGGTCTGTTTTACGTACGCGCGTGCATGTGTATGTGCGTGGAACGCTCAATAAAAGAGGGAAAGACAATATAACGCTAGCATCGGACCGAGGGAGGGCGGTCCTTTACAATGGAATTAACAAATTACCCGAGTATAAGCCAGGGCTTGGCCGAGCGATTCTTTTGTTCGTTTCGGGCCAGCTATAAGCGTGTAAATGCATGATATTTTCTGT
Source organism: Trichogramma dendrolimi (assembly GCA_034770305.1). NCBI lineage: Eukaryota > Metazoa > Arthropoda > Insecta > Hymenoptera > Trichogrammatidae > Trichogramma > Trichogramma dendrolimi. Next base: position 654,640 of record JAPMIB010000090.1, on the reverse strand, counting down.
CTCTTGCCCCATTCGCTGCTTTTTATACTCTTTTTTTTTGTTGAGATATGTTAGGCTCTGCATCTGCTGCTGTCGTTCGATTGCATTTTGGCTTCATTGGCCGCACTGGCCATTGTTAAATTGCATATTATTAGGATATTCGCGCACGCTCTCTTTCTCTCTTGCTCTCTGCCCGTCCTCTTGCCGTGCAAGTGCATATTTCATAAAATTACATGCTAAAGCTGCCTCGTAAAATATGGCCATTATTAGATTTCTACCATTTCAGAGCGATTAATTTCGCTGGGGAAAATGTCGGTAAATATTCTGTCCTGAACTCGTAGTACAATCTTTCCCCTTAAAAAAATTGAGTTCATAATAATGAAGAAATGCACATGTGCATCCGCGCACGCTGCTAGACGTGTAAAAACAGCTTTGGAGCGTTTTAAACAGTTGGCAAAGCAGCTTGCGAGCTTCAAGCTCGAAAAAAAAGGGAGCGAGCGAAAAAAAAGGAGGCGAATTGTCGTGCAGGTAGGCGCACTGCACTACTGCATGTGCGCGCGTATGCATCATATAGACTTATGAACATACATCTGTCCGTTTGGAAAATTTATACTCGGCTCGCGATATTCGAAGTGACCCGTGTGCAGTGGCAGTAGCAACAGTGGCACTCGGGGGGGGGGGCGCAGAGAGCGGGGGGGGGGGGGGGGGGGGGGGGGGGGCGCATTATTATTTGGACGAGCGCGAAGCAAGGCTAGACTATATATTATAAGCAGTAGCTAACTGGCTGTGCAAGAGCCTCGCGTATACGTATCGGATCCGGATGTGTAACCGCGCTCTGCTCGCCATAGCTCGGGCGCAACAACAGCGAGAAAAGAGCTACGCGGCCTTGTCACCCAGAGCCGTTTCCTGTAGCATCCCGGACGTTGGCGCGTACATAGCAATTAATCCTCTACTCTTTCTCTCTAGCGGCATGCGAAATTCCGTCGTTTCTCGGCCGTGTGTGTATGTGTGTGTGTGCGCGCGAATGTGGGTGAGTTCGTACGTGGCTGGATGGATGGGTGGGCGCCAGTAACGGCCGCTGCGAGCGTGCGAATTTTCCAATTACGAGAGAAAGAGAGAGAGAGAGGGTGAGAGGAAGGGTGCACGTTTCAATCTTCTTTCGCTCTTTCGCACGCGCCATCGCCAGTAGTTCTGCGTCTAGGCACACATACAATTGCCGCGAATACAGTTATAGCACGACTCGTAGGTGGTATAACGTATAGAGAGTCGAGTAGCAAACGCGCATATACGTACAGCCGCGCGTGTACAAAGCGCACCGCACCAGCTATTGGTACGGGGCCATGGTGGAAGTGGTAGCAGTCGTGAGAAAAAGAGATACCCTCGGCACGAGCTCGGTTAGTTGGTAAAAAACGATCTTTAGTTCGGCCAGCTGCTGTTCTATATACGTATATATATATATGGGATCTATAGCTGCACAACGTTCTCGCGCTCAAGTGAGCCAGTGTGCACGTGTGTAAGGGCGGATGCATGTACGTGTGTATGTGCGTGGGTGGGAAGCTTTGAGGGCCTTGTATACGAATGAACGGCCAAACTCGCAGAAAGAGAGGGAGAGAGAGAGAGAGAGAGAGAGAGAGAGAGAGAGAGAGAGCGAGAGGGAGACAATAGTATAGGCAGACAAAAGCATGATGAACGGGCAAACCGAATGCCCACACGGTATTAAAATCATATTTTTAAGCTCTGCTCGCGCATGTGGCTAGAATATATACCAGCGCTGGGCAGTTGCACATAGCCGCAGTTTTGCCCAGCGTAACCTCTTTCTCTCTTTCTACCTCTCTCTCTCTCTCTCTCTCTCTCTCTCTCTCTGGCTGTTCACGTTTTTTCTCTTCGTTCTCGCATCTATCTATAACCTTCTATCTTTCTCTCTAGCCAAGCCCAGCCTCCCCCGCAGCTCGCAGCTCTCCCTCCACTCTAATTCTTTCTCTTCGTCTCTTCTGATTCGAAAACTGAAACGCAAATGCGCGCACGTACACATCTCTACTACAGGCGTTCATGCATGTATAGCCGCTCTCGCAGCTGCACTCGCGCTGCCAAGGAAAGTATATAGGAGCGCCGCTGCTGCTGCTGCAGCGCGATCGTTTTGGCTAATTTTCCGGTGGTACGCTTTCCGTAACTTTTCGCCACGCGCGCGCCCAAGCTCGCTCGCATACCCCCGCGCGGATTGACCGACTTTTTTACTCTGCCGCGCGTAAAACCGGCTACGCGATCCGCTTTTTCTGATGCTTGCCCCCGCGCGCACGTATACCACTGCGCGCCGTATCCGTGTATATGTGTACGTACAACTGTATGCATGTATACGCGCACGAGTAAAGAGCCGAGAGGGAGAAAAAAATTTCAACGCTTTCGGTGCAATGAGATATTTCCTAGACTTTTATGGTAATGAAAAGTATTCACAAGACTCCCTCGAACATCGTATCAAGGGTTTTCACTCCATTTCTTTTTTTCTTCTTCTCGTGATCAAGCTATTCATCAAGCTAGTGGTGAAAACCCGAGAATTACTCGATTACCACTTCCAAAAATATAGGTCAATTCGCATCTTTGGACTTTTTGCGCTACGCGCGCGCTCTCGTGCACAATTGCATGTTTAGCTTCGGTAGTATCGGTCAAGAGGCCTCATTTATCCCGACTACTTCGAATCGGAAATCAGCGATACCGAAAAATTACCCGTTCTCATGGCAGCATTATTATCCGGATCAAAAACTCGGAATGATTAGCTGAATCATCAAACTAAAATAACGCTTTCATTTTATGTATTTTGTAAAAACGTGTGAGTAGATAGTCGTTTAGAATGAAATCTCCGATTAAGGATGTTCTCTTTAGTGCGAGAGAAAAAGATAGCTTTACAAGATAGAACAAGCGTAAACACTTACAAACATTGAACGAGTAATCTGTAGAGATAAACACGTTCATGTACAAGTCGAATCCACGCTTTTGCTGAATAAACAGATCTATCGATTATTGAATCGAAATATATCATAAATGTCTATAATTAATTACAAAAGATATCCAACGATTCTTTTGAAAATGAAAAGGTTTCTATAAAAGTATATAATGTACGAATGTAGCGTAAAAATCTGACAAAAAATATTCAAAATACTTATGACATGAAAAATCAAACGCATAGCCCCGAAACGTTCTTTACTTTCGACTCCTAGAAACTTTTGGTAAACAATCATTTTGTCGACACTGTAAAATTATATCATCACCAATCGATGTTGTATATGAAAAGCAGTGCAGTTTCGTAAACTGTCAATTTTAAATGTCGCGCAGTATGCTCACAAATTCATTTCTGATGTCTTTAACTTGCGATGTTGCCAGCGAGTTTAAATTTCATAAGCATTTTGATATTTATTGCTTGTGTTCATCTTTTATAGATACACAGAATACAGAATATTATTAAGAGTGGAAAATGATCCTCAATTTTTTACTCGTTTCAAACATGCTATACTTTTAATCAATCTCATCGTCAATAAAAAAGTTACGACAGATAGAGTACGGAAATAATAATGTTTTTCATAATAACCCACGTAAAAGAAGCAAAAATATAATCATTATATCTTGGCTCAAAGATATATCCTGGCTAAGAGGAAATTAGAATTTTCTATATTTACATGTTTTTGCAGAGCTTTATTGAATTGGTATTGTTAATTCGATATTCTACACAACATCCTTATTTAAAAATAAAATAGAATTATTGAGCAGAAAATTTTTAAACGATCAAGGCTAGATTTTAGTGAGTTCATTGTGTGCATTATACATAGCTTACGTATATACTTTTGCACGGAAGAAGCGATTACAAGCTCTCTTAATACAGATTTCCTTCCCTTTATATCAAAAGATATAGTTCGCCCAGCTTGGCACTCGTTGAAGGCTTTTTCACGCAGGAAAAACGCTTCGATAAACCCTTAGGGCGTACTGTGCTCCGCAGCAGCAGCAACCGAGGGAAAGTCTCAGCTCAGCGCGGCGTTAGCATTAAGAACGTACCTTACCTTTCTTCCTCGGAGAGCTTTCGCCCTGGCAAAAAAAAAAATTGGCAAAAAGACAGAAATAGTCAAGAATGTCCTATTTCGTATTATTGCGTCGTTATCGTTAATGCGCCTGAGTAATTATTGCAGACTTTTATTGCGAAATTATTTACATAAACGGTGTCTTTTGAAAATCGTGCGAGGCTCGAAGTTTTGATCATGCGTACGAACTGTTTTCGGGGCTTTTGAGAAATATATTTAAAAATATCTAGAAGCAGCGATGAAATACACTATTCAATATCTTGGGTGAAAAAAAAGTAGAGCGAAAACGGAACGGAATGAAAAGAAGAAAAAAATCATATACATAGGAAAATGCAAATGTATGTATAAAAAAATATGAGGGCCAGGCGAAGAAAAAGAATCGTTGCTCGGATAAAAGCGAACGCGGATCCTGTATAGCAGCAGCAGTCTCGGTGAACTGCAAAGATTGTGGGGTATCGAGCCCGCGAGCGCGCGACTTGGTTTAAAATTCAAAGAAAAAAACTGCCCCCGATTCGTACCTCACTTCTGCTGAGGGCTATATAGCAGTCACGGAGCAGCGAGATTTCTCCGAGAGCAAAAGCAGCTTTGCTTATAAATGTGGCCCGATGAATGATGCAGAGACATACGTGACTCCAAAAAAATGCCCAGATACCGATCTCGTACTCCGTATCGTGCAGTTTGATATAAGGAAAAAAATTAGAGACACGAGGTTAAATGGAGTGAAATGAACAACGAGCGAAAATAGACGCACTAAAATAGAGGATATCATTGATAGTTAATAAAGATTTACATGCAAACATAATAAAGATTTGTGAGATAAGAAAAAATCGATGCTGCACATTTTTCATTGATGAGAACTGTGAACTCGTTAGAATCTGAAGTGTGTGAACAAAGTCATTTCATCCCAAAAATGAAAGGCCACGACTAATGTTATAAATGATTTTGATAAAATTATAAGAATATGTTAGCACTGCGCCGTTAGCTGTAGCAGTTATACTCGCGCTTGTATAAGCTGGGCATACATATACAGAGGCACATCTCGGTGCTGCAGTCATAATTCATGAAGAACTTGAAAAATCGTTAATGACTCTGCGAGACCCCCAGTCTCTCGTCACGCGCGAGTGCATGTAAGAGCCAAGAGTTATACGAACGAAGACAATAAAAACGCGCCCGAGTCTGAGCTCACAATTAAAAGTGACAATTGAGAAAAAGGTATGCGAGCGGACAATTGAAAAAAGTATATAATTTATCGTGCTTGCGCGGCAGGTGCAAGATAAAAAAATGATGGAGATTCTTCGCTGCTATCTGCGGCGCTGAGATTTTGTGTTGTAAGTCAGTCAAGATGTCAGTATACTTCGCGATGTCACCACCGAGAGCGAGAGAGAAAGAGATAACGAAGAATCGAGCTCTCGGCGCTTGTGTATTATTCAAAGTGCGCATCGTGTCAAAGATTCAATTCAATGCCGGCTGCGCTTCTGCTTTTGCCGTTGCTGCTGCTGCATTAAAATGTTACAGTCTACAGATGATGGCTAGCGTATTGTGTGCAGCTTAAGGAGAAACAAATGTCTCTCTTTCTTGTGCCGAGTCTCGCAAAGCCACCACCACCACCGCTACCAGTAAGTTGATAGTCGAGTTTTTATCACCGCGGCGCGGCGCACCGATACGATATAACACCTCACGATATAAACGAACTTTGCCGAGTGTAAAAATGGCATAGATCATCGAAAAAGCTCAGCAGAAAAGTTGTACATAATGGTGTCAAACTATGATAGGGCTTAATGTTCCTTTTTTTGCCTTCTCAGCCGCAGATTTTGATCGATAAAGCGCCTTACATTTACACACACACGTGGTGCGCCGGGCATACAACGAGGCGCGCGCACGTACGTGTCTGTTTCTTTTACAGAGAAAGCCATTCTTTGGGCATGATTTTTTTACCCCTTGCGCCACCTTTTCACGCCTCTCGGGCGCCCGCGCGCGTAAAACTCTCGCTCTTAAACTTTTCTTGCTTTTGCTCCGATATATATACACGCGTATACCTATATAGAAAGAGAGAGAGAGAGAGAGAGAGATCGTGGCTCATAGATCGTGGGAACATAACTCACCGTGAGACTTGTACGCGCGAGCGTGTATAGAGCGAAAATTTTCGTGCCCTTTTCGACGAAGATAAACGCTTTTCGAGACTTAGTCGAGCAAGCGCGTGTGCAAGCTCGCACATATAGAGCTGGTGTGCGGCTCACCGCTTCAGGCACCATGTTATTGTGTGTATCTAGCTATACATATACACACTTGAGCTCACTCTCTCTCTAAGGGATTAAACGAGATCGCTCATTAGTTTTTATACCCATGGTGGCTAATCGAGGCGGGAAGATGTATCGTTTTGCGATTGTCTCGAGCTTTTTGGCACCGTGAATTCCTGCTGAGTTATCTTAGTGCGCCAAAGACAAATATAAGAGTGAGAATAAATTCGGAATATTTTTTCTTGCAGCATCGAGACGTCAAATTTTTTTAATTTAGAATTTTGTTTTTGCCATTTTGCTTTTTACACAAAAACTCTTTAGTTTTTCAACCCCTTTCTTGCGCAGCTGCGATATTTCAAATTTATTTTTCGAAAAAAAAAAACATTCAAACGATCAAATAACCGAAAGGATCAGTTGTAAATTTGATTTTGTTACTTTTGATCGAATAAATACGGCACAGCCGGTAGGATTTTAAAAGGCAAAATATATATACCGAGAGAGAACAAATATATATTTTTTTCGAAAAAGAGGATGCGAAATGCCAGATGAAGACAGAGAAAGCTAGCATGCATTTCGCAGATAAGGCCATCCACATACGTCCTCGTTCAAAAATAGGGATCATATGAAAATCGACATGCACGAGGTATAGCGCGCGCCAGCGACACTTCGAGCTGTAAGGAGCATAAGAAAAATAACGGGTATCGAAAGAAAAATGTCAAGCCATTATATGTGCTTTGTCGGATATATAACTCGGCGCGTCTATATTATATATCGCAGTTATAAGCGTATAGGTCGCATCGTCATCCATTATATGCGAGTTCGTTACGCACGCACACACACACGCATACACCTTTATAGGCTCCCTCGCGCGCCTAGGATGCTTTGCATTTTGCCGCATGTATATTAATCATTAGCTCGGATGGGATGGAAATTAATCTAGGAAGCTTGATAAGATAACCCGTGTGCATAGCTTGGAGGAGAGCGAAAGAGGGAGAGAGAGCAAAAATCGCGCAACACGCCTGCGTGCTTTTTCACGCGCGCACCTCACGCAGAAAAGGACGCTGGAGCTTGAAAGAAGGCGCATTACTTTTCCTTCTATCTGCGCCGAAGCTTTACACTCAAATGGAGCGAGCGAATCAGTTTATCCATCGGCTCTCTCTCTCTCTCTCTCTCTCTCTCTCGATTCCCTTTTGGAAATTCATCACGTTCGCGCACATATGACACGAAAATCTCGCTGCGAATGGGCCAATAAAAAGAGTCACGCGCGCGTGCGTTCTCTCGATCAGCAACGGCATCCTTTCGCCGTCGAGGCAGCAACAGCAGCAGCAGCAAAAGCCGCTCTTCAAGATTTATGCGACTTGCGCACCTTCTCGACGTTTTATTGTATTGTGTATATATGACGACGATCCATATTGTGTATAATATTATTTCACGTATGAAAGACAGCTATATAGAGAGTAAAAATGGATTTAGCGAGCATCGCTGAGAGAGTTTAGATAAGCAAACCCTTCCTCCTTTTTTTCCTTCTGTCTCTTTCTCTCTGTACACGGAGAACGTTTTAATACGTTTTTTTTGCTCTTCTTCGTTTTGCTGTCGAGAAAGGAGAAGAGAAAAAAATCTATACGAAGGTAACATATCCCGCACGATTCTTGATAATATACGTATAGTATGTGTCTGGGTATATAGCAGCGTCCGCGAGCTCGTGCGCACCTCTGGCCATCGAGCTGCCTCGGTGGTGGCAAATACTTGTAAATAAGAGTAGGGTTAGCTGGAGAAAGTAAAAAAGTAAATCGATGATGTTGAACAACGCGCACATTTTTGAAATGGAACTTTGTACAGGCTATCAGACCTGTGGAAACCGAGAAAGCGCGATAATTGTAGGATTACTTATAAACTCCTCAGAGACAGAGCTTTTCGCACGCTGTGATTGGCGTACAACTATACGCTCGGCTCTCGTGCCTTTGCAACTAGAAACTCTGTCTCTCTTGGGCTCGCTTGTGCGTGTTCGTGTGGCTTGATTGGTCAAACGGCAACGCATATCATGTAGCTCACGCTTCGGTACTTAACTAATATCTGATACACTTATAAACAACTCCCATAAACAATCATTGTTTATTAGCCCCAAAAACAGCCCTTACAAACAACGGCTGTTTATGAGGTTACTTATGCGCGCAATAGTTATTTATTTGACCTGAAAACAATCATTTTCTACCGTCAAAACTGGACGGCAGAAAATCAAATCGCCACAAGTTTCACTTCTGATGTCTTTTCTTTTTTAGCTACCTCTAAATTTTCATCTACTACGCACAGCTTTCACAAATATTTGTATGTTTCGTTCCAAACTACGATAACTCGCAACAAATATAAAATATCTCGAGGCCTTGTCATTGTTTTACGACAGGTACATGGAAAAACAAAAAAATTAATGTAGATAGAATTTATTATATATATTTGTATAAAACGTACTATTTTTTTTAGTAACGGCTGAACAGTTATAAGAACATATCAGCATACTCACCCAAGTGATGGAGGGGGAGAAACAGACGAGAAAGTGCTAGTAAGAGAGAGAACGAGACCCGCCAAGATCGAGAGTATTGACTGTCAGACACTTTGAGCCTAGATAGATTGATATATCTCATCGAATGCACCAGGGAAGAAGAGGGAGAGAGAGAGAGAGAGAGAGAGAGAGAGAGAGAGCACTCGTTGCAATGACAACGACGCGACGATGGATATATATTTTCTCAACGATTTCTTCACAAGCTCAAATTTCAATCCAACCTTCTCCAGCTATAGTGCTCGTATTCTTATCTATAAGTGTACAATAAGTGACTTTTGTTTTGACTTTGAAAATTGAGCTTGTCTTGAGAATGATTCGTTTTCCCGGCGCTTATGTTACATGTTGGGATGGTGAAATGTAAAGTCTTTCTTTTTAAGCGGATCGAAATAATAATAATTGAATTGAAATTAATAATTTAATTTCGAATTCAATACTTTGAAATCCAATCTGAAAACTGATTATATGCTTCGCATTATCGGTGCTTGAATTATAATCCTTTTTAAGCTCACTGAATACTTCTCGAGTTCTCAAAAAATTACGCACCAAAACAAGTCAAAGGATAAGAAGCACTTTGAAATTTGATACTGATCAAGTATCGGATATTGATCAAAATTTACTCCTCTCAGACCAATCAAATTACAAGAAAGTAGGTCAAATAAATAACATTTGACAAAAAATATAATATTGTACTTTGACTCAATTGACAAATATCTTTCATGACTGCAGTCAATTGGTGAAAGTAGCTTTTAATGCGTTATGCATAAACCATACCCGTACTCGATCACGTTATCAGTGTTAGGCTGTTTTCAGATTGACATGGAGTGATTACTTCAACAAGCAGTTGATTTGCCTGGTGGCATAACAAACTGTACTCTGCTCTCATACTTTACTCTTATGTTAAAATTGAGTCGTAAAAATGTGTATAATTAGTTTGCAGTATAGTAAGACAGTAAAAGACAAATATCAAAATGAAACGGAAATCCTCGTCTTTTGAAATATAGAAACAATTTTAAGTTAAAGCCTTTAATTTATACATGAAAAACTCTATAATATAATGGTTTTGGCACATGCTTTTTTATATCACACAATACAAACTTTCAAGTACGGAAAATTTCATAAACACCAATGGCTAAAGAAAAATCGAACCGTAATTTTGAATTATAAATACTGTTACCGTTCTGTAATTAAGAAAATTATCTCAAACGATAGCAGACATCGATTGGTTGTCATTACAATACATTGTCATCGTCATTATGAGGATACGACAAAGTCATACACAAGAGTGGCTCCGACTACTCTTTATTTATTTGCGTTTTTAGCTCGGAACCAAATCAATTTACATACATACAGTACGTCAGTACTTATTCTTTATCGATGTAAGTTCAGATATATATTTCTCCATTGTGTTTCTTGTTTGTTTCTCCGCATATATTGCGGATATATGTCAGAAAATTTTGCGCCTGAGTGAATGTCATTTTCATTACAACATCGGTGTGGTTTCAATAACTTGTTCGTGCGTCTCTATTGTGTTGCAGTTCACTTCTGCGTACACCCAGTCGACAGTAAAGGCGGAAGGTATCGTCTAGAAGCTATCACAATCGCGAGATAACCTAGCTATATTATACTAGTAGAGTGCGTAGAGTCATTGTCGAGGAGTTACATTTTTGCAGTGAGAAACTGTTAACAAAACTGAAAAAATCTCGACTCGACTTATCTAACCTCAGAAAAATGTTCAGTGCATATCGTGAAAATTCTCAGTGATTACTTGTAATCATCGGCGAGTGATGAAAAACTGTAGGAACATAGTTAGGTACTTAGCGACCTTTTTTGTGCATGCCATAATATTTTTTAAATTGATCCCCTCAATAAACTATTTTTTAGAGTGAAGGAAGAGCCAAACGATACTTGGCCGAATGCAGGTGCCGATGACAATTTCGATGCGGAGGATTTTCTCGAAGTAAAAAGTGTTGAAACATTCACATTTGATAAATCATCGATAAGTTCAATGTTTTCAATAATCTTCTTTTTTTCTTCTTTCAAAAACTATTGAATAATTTTAATTTTAGACCAATAACCTAAATGAGGTTATGACATTACAGGAAAAGATAGATGCTGAAGTCTTTACCGAAGATTAATTTCAAAACTGAGTTCCAAAATTATTCACCAAACGTGACAGTAGAAAACGAAAACCAGACCAATGGAATAAATGAGATTATATTCATCGATTATGGATGCAAAGTTGTCAATTCTGAAGAAAAGTCACAATTGAAAATTGACGAATTCGAGGAGGTAAAAATATGTCGAAAAATTACTCAAACCAAATTATCTTATGCGTGCAAAATATGTCGAAAAACGTTCAATGGAGAAAATATTTTAAAAATACATATCAGCACGACACACAAAAGCATCAGACAACATGAGTGTGAGATTTGCTATGAATCATTTGCATATCAGAGTAAGCTCAAAGAGCACAAGATGACAGTCCATGATCGGAACAAACCTTTTGAATGTGACATATGTCACAAATCATTCGGACAGAAAACAAACCTCAAAAGGCATATGGTAGCAGTACATGATCACTGCAAACCAGTGTTGTCGGAAAGACGCCTTACCGCAGCGAGTCTGCCTTACCGGCCTAGGTAGTGTAGCCAACCTACAAATAATGTACGGCATAAGATGTATTTGCTAATCTACAATGAATATAAAATTATTACGATAAAATTATTATTACTTTTTAATACATTTTAAGACCCTTTTTTGAGGTAAAACTTTTTCCCAATTTCATTTATGATACTCGTAATAATTCGATTTTTCATAATTTGATTTTTATAATAGTAATTTTTTCAATGACTATTATATATAACAGAACTTCATCAATTTCATTTTATTGTGATTCTTATAATATTACGTACATAATAAATGAAATAAACATCACAAGTGTAAAACAAAAACCACTGTACAAAAACCACTGTATCTCAGCGAATCTTGCGAATTTTTAAAATCGGTAAACGGCATTTGAAAGGTGAGACAAAAATCTATCAGATGGTTTCATGCAATTTTTTCCGTAGTTGATTTTACTTATCCGTTTCCTAGAAGAAACTAATACACTATTCAATTTTTCAATTTTATGTAATGTCGTTTTTTGTATGTCAATAATTTTAAAGTATATACTAATATATACCGTTGGATTTGTCATAAAAAATCCTAAATTTTGGTAGTATCAAAAAATGTTCTAGATTTATTCTGTTCATTTGACACGCCCTCGAACATGAACTTTTCGAAATTTATGAAAAACAAAAAATCGAAAATGAGAATTTTTTTCAATGTTATTGTACACTAAATTTTGAAAATTTTTTCCCGCCAAAATTCAAAAAATTTTTCCCGCCAAATTTTGAAAATTTTTTCCCGCCAAAATTCAAAAAAATTTTCCCGCCAAAATTCAAAATTTTTTTCCCGCCAAAATTCAAAAAAATTTTCCCGCCAAAATTCAAAAATTTTTTCCCGCCAAATTTTGAAAATTTTTTCCCGCCAAAATTCAAAAATTTTCCCGCCAAAATTCAAAAAATTTTTCCCGCCAAAATTCAAAAATTTTTTCCCGCCAAATTTTGAAAATTTTTTCCCGCCAAAATTCAAAAATTTTTTCCCGCCAAATTTTGAAAATTTTTTCCCGCCAAAATTCAAAAAAATTTTCCCGCCAAAATTCAAAATTTTTTTCCCGCCAAAATTCAAAAATTTTTTCCCGCCAAAATTCAAAAATTTTTTCCCGCCAAATTTTGAAAATTTTTTCCCGCCAAAATTCAAAAATTTTCCCGCCAAAATTCAAAAATTTTTTCCCGCCAAAATTCAAAATTTGGCGGGAAAATTTTTTTGAATTTTGGCGGGAAAAATTTTTGAATTTTGGCGGGAAAAAATTTTCAAAATTTGGCGGGAAAAATTTTTTGAATTTTGGCGGGAAAAAATTTTTGAATTTTGGCGGGAAAAAAATTTTGAATTTTGGCGGGAAAATTTTTTTGAATTTTGGCGGGAAAAAATTTTCAAAATTTGGCGGGAAAAAATTTTTGAATTTTGGCGGGAAAAAAATTTTGAATTTTGGCGGGAAAATTTTTTTGAATTTTGGCGGGAAAAAATTTTCAAAATTTGGCGGGAAAAAATTTTTGAATTTTGGCGGGAAAAAATTTTCAAAATTTGGCGGGAAAAAATTTTTGAATTTTGGCGGGAAAAATTTTTTGAATTTTGGCGGGAAAATTTTTGAATTTTGGCGGGAAAAAATTTTCAAAATTTGGCGGGAAAAAATTTTTGAATTTTGGCGGGAAAATTTTTTTGAATTTTGGCGGGAAAAAATTTTGAATTTTGGCGGGAAAATTTTTTTGAATTTTGGCGGGAAAAAATTTTCAAAATTTGGCGGGAAAAATTTTTTGAATTTTGGCGGGAAAAAATTTTCAAAATTTAGTGTACAATAACATTGAAAAAAATTCTCATTTTCGATTTTTGTTTTTCATAAATTTCGAAAAGTTCATGTTCGAGGGCGTGTCAAATGAACAGAATAAATCTAGAACATTTTTTGATACTACCAAAATTTAGGATTTTTTATGACAAATCCAACGGTATATATTAGTATATACTTTAAAATTATTGACATACAAAAAACGACATTACATAAAATTGAAAAATTGAATAGTGTATTAGTTTCTTCTAGGAAACGGATAAGTAAAATCAACTACGGAAAAAATTGCATGAAACCATCTGATAGATTTTTGTCTCACCTTTCAAATGCCGTTTACCGATTTTAAAAATTCGCAAGATTCGCTGAGATACAGTGGTTTTTGTACAGTGGTTTTTGTTTTACACTTGTGATGTTTATTTCATTTATTATGTACGTAATATTATAAGAATCACAATAAAATGAAATTGATGAAGTTCTGTTATATATAATAGTCATTGAAAAAATTACTATTATAAAAATCAAATTATGAAAAATCGAATTATTACGAGTATCATAAATGAATCTTATGCCGTACATTATTTGTAGGTTGGCTACACTACCTAGGCCGGTAAGGCAGACTCGCTGCGGCGAGCTGCGGCGCGCAGCAGACGAGTTAAGGCGTCTTTCCGACAACACTGCTGCAAACCCTTCCAGTGTAAGATATGTTACAAATTATTTGGACGAAAACATAACCTCAAAATCCATATCGGTACAGTACATAATGAGAGCAAAACCTCCGATTGTGACATTTGTCACAAATCATTTGGATTCAAGAGTGCACTTAATAAACATGTACATTCCGTACATGATCTCAAAAAACTCCTTCAGTGTGAGATTTGCTACAAATCATTTGTATACCAGAAGGATCTCAAAAGACACAAAATGGCAGTACATGATAATAACAGACCTTTTGAATGTGATATATGTCCCAAATCATTCGCACAAAAAAGTAACCTAAGAAGGCACATTATGACAGTACATAATCGTAGCAAAACCTTTAAGTGTGATTCATCACAAATCATTCGGAGAATAAGGAAAATCCAAATTGCACATGATTGTTAGTACATGATCGCAACTAACTCTTCGAGTGTAAAAGCTATTAAAAATCATTTGGATGCAAGGGTCACCTGTGAACTAATCACATAAATGTATTACATAATCTTTATGAAAATGTTAAGAGTGTTAGATTTATTCGAAGATTTAGATGCAATGAGGACTTCTGCAAGAGTGTGCGATGTTATTTTGGAAAATCTTTTACACGAATATCCTTCAATTTTGTAAAATACAATAAAATAATTTCAAACTGTTACTCATTTTTCCGTTTTTGCGAAAAACCCTTCTCTTACATTCCGTGCACGAACAAAAATTTTAACTCAGTTTTGTTTTTTATCCTTTTTGTAAGGGGATCATAGCGAATTACTATAAGGAATTTTAATACGTTGTTCGTTTTAACACATTAGGGACGGACATATTTTTGATACTTTTTTGAACCGTTGTACTTTTGCTGAAAATGGTGTTCGGAGAACTTGCGAGTAAGCATATTCTACGCAACGTTTAATAAACTTTTCAAATCTGGTGTCAGATTTTCAATATAACAAACAGGTCAAAAGTTATGGATGGTTTTATAAAAAAAAACGTGATTTAGAAAAAAAAAATTTTCTCCTTTTTGAATTTTCACATGAAAATCTTTTAAATCCTGGCGTCTTCGGTACAAATAAAGCATCCATGGGTCCTTCTCTAAAAGTTATGATGGTTTCAATTAGTGAAATATGATTTTAAGTACAAAAAATGGCGACTGGAACACGAAAATATATAAGGAAATTTTTGGAATGTTTAACTCGAAAATGATGTATTCTTAGAATTTATCAAAGAACTCATTCATCAGTAAAAAATTTTTCTCAAATCCATCGTTTTTGAGTTAAAAATTCCAAAAATTTCCTTTTATATTTCGTGTTCCAGTCGCCATTTTTTGTACTTAAAATCATATTTCACTAATTGGAACCATCATAACTTTAAGAGAAAGACCCATGGACGCTTTATTTGTACCGAAGATGCCAGGATTTAAAAGATTTTCATGTGAAAATTCAAAAAGGAGAAAAATTTTTTTTTTCTAAATCACGTTTCTTTTTATAAAACCATCCATAACTTTTGACCTGTTTGTTGTATCGATAATCTGACACCGGATTCGAAAAGTTTATCAAATGTTGCGTAGAATATGCTTACTCGCAAGTTATCCGAACACCATTTTCAGCAAAAGTACAACGGTTCAAAAAAGTATCAAAAATGTATCCGTCCCGGACTTAATGGGTTAACACTTGTTCTTACGGGACTAAATTATAAGTACTGTTTAATATTTGTAAATTGCAATATGATTTTGGAGAAACAATTTTTATTCGGAAAATTATAAATTAATTAATTCATATATTATAATTAATTAATTCATTCATAACAATATACCGAAACTATAAGTTGTCACGACAAAGATCAACTACGTCGAGAATGTATTGGAATAGAGAAGATTGCTAAAGATATTTGGACAAGCTCCGACAAATTGGCGATATCTTGAGTGAAGCTACAACATACTATTCAATTATAATGATATCTTTGTGTAACTACCATGAGAGCAATTTGTAAAGCAACCTCATTCCTATCTGCGAACAATATAATTTCTCGTCAGCGTCGGATCGTACGATCGATGCTCATTGCTCTTCAAAAATTACGCTTTGCACTTTTGTCGTGCGTAATTTGCAAAGAAACACAAGTAAAATCAGTGTGCAAGTATACACTGTAAGAAACTTTGACCGAGAAAAGAAAAGAGGCAAAGACGTGCGCTTCACGTGACTACTGTAATGTCTCAAGATTTTGTTTCCTTTCTTTTTCGATGTTACAGATTCGTGTCTCGACACATCCACGGGACTTACGGCAATGGTGTTTAAAAAAAGCGCAGGGAGTAGAAATGAAAGAAAAAATCAAAAAATTGTTAAAACGGTAATACAGTGGTGTTCCACGGGCGACACCGGCACGTAGCGGCGGCGTCAGCCGGCAAAAAATATGGGTTTGTGCTCACACAGGGACCAGAAGAGGAGAACCTATACATGCACGCGCGCGCGCAAGAGAGAGAGAGAGAGAGAAAGAGAGAAGAAAGAGGCTTGAATTATAGTGAAATAAAATAAAGCTCTCTTTCTCTTGCACACACTCACAAAGTCGAGGCAAAAGGAGGAGGCGCGAGCGTGCTGTAAAAGCAACTACGACTCGTGTCTACTTTTTCCTCTTGCAATACCCCGTCATCCTCTCTGCCCTCTCTTTTCCCTCCTGGGATTCTCTCGCGGCCGATTTTCTTTCTTTCGCGTTGTGTTTTTTTTTTATTTTCATTTTTATTTTTTTTTGACAAGCGATCCACCCACCTGCGGCTGCTGCTACGGATAACAATGTATAAAAGAAATAAAATTCCTCGCTGATGCCGCTGAGAAGCGGCTGAAATCGTTTTTACTTCTCTCGCAGACGAGAAAATGTGCGGATTGCAATACGCAGATGTTGCTTATAATAACACGTATATCTACCTGTCACTTTCAATTTTTTTTATTTTTTTTCATGAATTTTTTAATTCTTCTTAACGGTATCCGTTGTTTCTTCTGGCTGATGATTCGTTTGAAATTGTAGTATAATGAGTTTCAATGAAATTTTTTTCATTCCGGGAAAAATATAGCTACAAAATGGTTATCTCGTTATAGAATAGCTCGGGATAGTAAAATATATGTCGTGAATCAATGATTCAACGATCTAACTATAAAATTGCGAAATATTATGGTCATTGGAGGGTAGTGGAGCGAGTTTTTTTTTAGTCGAGTATCACACTGCGTATAATTAAAATTGGACCCACAAACTTTGATGGTTCGGAAAATTACCGTTTTCTGGTTTATCGTCGGGAATGAGAGCTTCCGTATGTACCCCGCGATGGCGGAGTAGCTTTACATACTTTTTCTTATCGCGCACTTATATCGGTCTCATAATAAAATTTTCATTACCGAATTATCGTGACCCCCATCAATTTCGACGATAAAATCAAAAAAAGACGTATTGAATCACGAATGGTTGTATCGATTTTTTCTGCACCGCACGGCAGAAGGTGCACACGCACATCGTGTATACGGCAGCATAGTAGCCGCTGTAGCAACAAAAAAAAATTGTCCATCACATTCAGCAGCGGCAGCAACAGCAGCGGCAGCGAGAATCAGTAAAGCTGGCTCAGGCCAACACTTTGGTATCGTACATAACCATTAGTAGCTCGCGCGCGCGCGCGCGGCATTATACACGCTAACTCGCACTCGCCCTCTCTCTCTCTCTCTCTATACTACACTGAATATATAGGTGGTGGTACGTAAGAGCAGTATGTGTGAGTGAGCGAGCGCAGACTTATAAAAGTGGACGAGAGGATATATAACGAACCGCTTTTATAGTGGCTTTTAGAGTGTATCTTCATCAAATTAAATAACCCAGTGAGTGAGTGCATCATTATTTTTTACCAGGCCATACCGCGAAACGCTCGCGGCCAGCTAATAGATTGGACCAGCACTCACACAATATCTCGCTGCGTTAATAATCCAGTGTGTTTATAAATAGGCCCCGACCAGCGTTTGCCAGTTTTCGAAATCTACCACGCGCGCGCGCGCGTGTATACATCCCATGTATAATATACTCAAATAGGCAAGAGCACGGCTGAATCAATGAGCAACATTACAATATCGGCTATTATAGGATTGCATACCACGTATATAATTTGGCCGACGGAGATTCGCGTAGGCATTTACAGCTTAACAACTTCCCAAGTGCGGATGTTCGAGCGCGCGGTAGAAAAGTACACGAGGCTCACGATCGCTTCGTAGTCGAGCTCGATCGACTCGATGCGTATATACGGTATTTGCAAGCTCGTGCTCTCGATCCGAAATTCGAATAAAAACGAGCCTCTGGTTTTTCGGGCTAATGTAAACAGGCGCGCTTGGGCAAGAGCAGCGCATACGAATTTCGCGTAACGAAATCAATTCGAATAGGGATGCGCACGGCGATGGACTATTAAACAGGAAAAGTCAGCGATGAGCTTTCGGGGGGGGGGGGGGGGCGGACACCACCGCACACGCTACTGTGCACGTGCATCGCACCGCGCCGCAGAAAATCCCGTATACCCAGCGCCGAGGCTACCTCGTTAATAAGTAATGGAGTAGGATAGTGGCGCGCAACAGCCCCGGTTACAAAAGGTGGTAAAATTTTACGAGCTCCATAAAACGAAGTAAAAACTTATCCACTGCAGCTCCTATACATGTATACACGAGCACACAAGACTGTGATCTGTATATTATTATATACGTGTCCTCGCGTGTATGTGTGTGTGTGTGTGTGCGTGTGCATCAGTCGACGACCCTCCACATAATCGTACTCGAGAACGAGCTCGGCTTTTACATATCTATTTTGCGCTCGTGCGCGCAAGAAACAAGAGAAAATTATCTCATCATTTGTTTTGTTGACTGGGCTTGCTTCGTTGGGGGTGGTGCTACTGCTGCTGTAACATTGCCGCTATATAACGTGTATACGCGCATAATTAATATCATCGTCCCGAAGTAGAATAAACGTAAAATCTCGAAATTGAATGCTACGCTTTCTGTCGATCCGAATACATATTATTAACTTTTACCACGAGATACGAGTTTATCGTCGTTTCAGAAGATATTTTTGACGAAAAAAATATTCTTTTGTATATAAATAATTTCATAAATATCCCCTGCTGCTTCGAATCGTCATCAAAATTATCATGAAATATATCACCCCATCGGCTGATTATGCGCGTAATCCATCATAAAAACAGCAAGTGCAGCAGAAGCAGCAGATGCAGCTGCAGCAGTAGCAAAATCGATGCCGATAAGATGGACGCGTGTAGACGCTAACCCCGCAGACGCGATCGGATATAAATTACACACTCACAAGTATACAGGTATAGAGCAACGTTTCCGTACAGCACGTGGGTTATACAAGTTTTGCGAAGCGTTTGTGAAAATTTTAATCATCGAATTTTGCATGCGGAAAACAACCTTACACGAGATTCACCGACTGACGAATTAATGGCTTTGCCTATATAAATGTTCACATACACACATAGGAGGAACACACGCAAATTTCAGAGAATATCCGCACTGGGATCAAAAGGAAAATTTATACCTAATTACACGAATGAAAGATATTATTATTTCGCTGCGCGCCACATACACCCTTTCAATAGAAACATCGATGGACAGTTAATTAGTGGCCAGGCGCGTGTGCGCTCGTTGCAGCCCTGGTGCACCATGGAAAATTCTCATACGATCCGCCCCTCGACTCATTAATTAACTAAGGTTTTTGCGCGCGCACGCATTAACCATGGCGTGTGATCCGATTAAAAGGTTGCCTCTCTCTTACACACACACACACACATACCCACACATACACACGTAACGGGTTCTCCGCATCGAAATTACTAAAAAAAATCTATTCTGCGCGTTGGCGTGTGTGCGTGTGTCAAAGCATTTTAACCATTTAGATAGAGGTTCTGTACGCGCTTGGGCTATCATTTTTCGTAGCTAGACCCACGTATAATGCGTATATTTTCTTTTTCGTACTTTTTATCATCGTCATTTTTGCGAGCTCCTATTACACTTACGCTCATAGCCAGTCGTTTTAATATTCAAATCCCAGACTAGGGCCTGGTTGAAAAAAAAAGAGTAACGTGTATGGAAGAAAAGAAAAGAAAAGAAAATTCTCGCCACCAGTTAAAAAAAAAAGAGCGAGATGGTATATACAACGCGAGTGAGAGAGGGAGAGAGAGCTACGGCAAAGGCAGCTGTTACAGAGCGAACAAAAAACGGCTGCGATGGCGGTGGCTGGTGCGGTTGCTCACGAGTAACAACAGTAGCAGCAGCACCACCACCACCACCACCATCAACAGTGGCACACATATTCATCGCGAAAAAATAAGCGTCGCGCACGGGGCCATAAGTTGAAAGTCGTATAATACGCTCGCGATAGTCGTATAAGGTATAAGCGCGGCGCGTAAGGGAGCGAGAGAGCGTCACGAACGGGGTGAAAGGGGGGGGGAGACTACAGCGGCCGAGTGGGGCAAGAGGAAGAAGAAGCGGCGCGTAAATCAGCGAACAAAGGGAATTTTAATTAATCGCGGCTGGCGCTCGCTCGAGCTGCGTTAGCGCGTCATAGTGGCGCGGCGTCGCGCGCAAGCTACCATGGCTAAAGTACAAAGACAGCTTGGGACAAAAGGCGAAAGATCCTAACTCTTTTTCGCCCACTCCAGCGGCAGCAGCAGCAGAAGCAGAAGCGAACCAGCTCGCTATCAGCCCGACTGTTTTTCTTTCGCGATCGCGCCCCCCGCCTCGGCAGCGAGAAAGCGATCCTTAATGCAACCAATTAATAAGTATTAGAGTTTCTCTTCTATCTCTCTCTCTCTCTCTCTTCTCTGGTTCTCTTGCTCTCTTGGTCTCTCTCTCGCCGACGGAGCAAAATAATGAGATCCGGTCGCGTGAGCGCGCGCCTATATATACGTGTATACGGAATGATTTTAAGTACGCTTGAAACGTCTAGAAGGCTAGGCGAGGAGCAAGTAGGACAGCAAAGGAGGCAAGGGGATAGCTTTAAAGCTTGACGTACGATCGACTCTTGCGGTCGAAAGTCGCGGCCGTTGCTAGTGCGAGAGAGAGAGAGAGAGAGAGAGAGAGAGGAGAGAAGCAAGAGAGAGAGAGAGAGAGAGAGAGAGCGGCCAAGTTATACCGCTGCGGCATTATGCTGCCACTGCAGCCACGGCTGCCTTTCGCTCACTATACTTCACTATACTCCGGCGCAGAGAAGAGAGCGATCTTAAGGAAATGGCTTCGGCATAAACGACCGCGGCTTTCATCAAATTGATGCATTTTCTTAGCGCTTTAACGTTTTTACCGTTTTCTTTTTTTTTCCTTTTCCACCTCCTTTTTTTTTACTTTGTCTTTTTTAAGCTCCCGTTCAATATTTAAATGGATTTGTTGGTAGCTGGGTATTTATTTACATTACGGGGCTTTTATCGTTATGACGGAGCTACAATTTTGCTTATGTCAGGCGCAAGAGTCGAGCACTCAAGGCGCACAAACGAATGGGAGTGCGTTAAAATTTATTTCGTTTAATGAAATTGCCATCGAAATGATTATTGTAAATAATTACTCAAGCACTGAGTGACTTCCCGACAGTCTCGCGTTTAAATCTTTTCCAGACTCGAACTTTATTATGCTACATACGCAAAGATCATACATTTACCGTATTTACATACGCAGTTGCCGTTAAAGTTGTCCATGTTTTAAACTACGTCTGACAGCATTTCAGTAGTATAAACAAAACTCGGTCAGACATATACCCTGCTTCCTGATGTATCTGTGTAAATAGAATTTTTAAATCGGTTTATTCGAATTATCGAAATATGATATGTATAAATTTTGTGCACTTGAATGCAAAACAGAACGAATTCGATCAGCTTAAAATGCGATGCAGTTGCATTTTGCAGTAGTTCCGATTAAAATATATCAATACGACACTGCGCCACGTGGATTTAGCAATCATTCATTTCTTTCGAATAATAAACTGACGAACTTCTCCTCCCCTATTTTGTTTGTTATGCTTTAACGTTTTACAATGCACAAAAAAATGGACGTAAAGCAAAAATTTAATATAAACGCAATATAAATTTTTCCTTAAATCTCACGCACACACGCGTACACCGATCCATAAATAAAACGACAAGCGACGCGCGCAGGCACACGCAAACGATGGCGCTAAATGAATACGTAGGACGCGCAATTCTTCCCGCCCCCTAACAAAAAAAAAAAAGAAAAAAAACCAACAGCAGCTTTTTGGCGTGAAATCGAATGATATAAGCTCACTATCCCCTTGCCTCTGTCTATATATGTGCTGCTGTATATAGGATCTATAGAGAGTGTGTCGCGGCGCTTGCTGCACGTACAGAGTACCTATTTCAACACGCCGAAAAAAAAAACGAACGAACGAGCTAGCGGCGCGCATTATCGATTCGCCATATTGTGTGTATATGTGCGGTGCACTCGCGCGCTTACCTATATACAGCTATATACCGCTGCTATATCCACGTGAGCTGCTGCGGAATGAAATACGCGTGGCACGCCGTCGATGTATTATATAAGTTTAGTATGCGTGTGTGTGTGAGTGTAAACCAAGTGTGTGGGTGTGCACACGCGTATATTTCCATAATAACACCGAAACGCTTGAGTGTGCGAGATCATTAATAACGTGGCCTTTAGCTACCTCCATCGTTGCGGACTCGTGGCCCCTTTTTTATTTTTTTTTTATTTCACCTGATTGTCGAGCTCGTTCGTATTTATACGTATGGACACTTAAGCGGGCAGTACAAATCAACGAAGCCGCCCTGCGCGCGTATATAAGGCGGAAATTCACATACAATTGTATATAACGTCGGAGGGTGGTTTGCTTGGTAAAGGACTAAAATCGATTTACTATGGTACGGCGCGCACCGGAGAAAGAGAGCTATATAAATGACACGGAATCTCTTTGCAGCTCGACTATATGTGCCAAAGTGATTCACGACGGATCGTTTTTCTTGACTTTTTACTCTTTCTCTCTTTTTCTCTCTTTCGCGGGGCTTAAAATCTATATACGTGTATATGCATGCATTCGAGTTCGTCTTACAGGGATGGCAAAGCCAGCCTAAAAATAAAATTCTCAATCCTGTTTTCTGAAACTTCCACTGAATATTCCTCGAAAAGCTCTATGGCAACCTCGAGTCTGATGTACTCGAAGTCCCTTCGGAGCCTTTTGAGAAATATTCAGTAAAAGTTTCAGAAAACGGGATTGAAGATTTTATTTTTTAACTGACTTTGCTATCCCTTTAAAATCCGCCAGAGGCGACGGTGAAGAAGTAGATTTTTAGGTGCTTTCCGCATCGGCTCGTGTACCAGTGATTGACGCTCGGCGGTCGTGTGCGCGCCCGAAAGCTCACCTCGAAAAATCTCATACCTGGCGCGAACCGCGCGCGCGCCCAGTTATATGCAACAAGGTGTATAAATTTCAATCTAGTGCGTGCATAAATTTTCTTTTCAATTGAGAGGATTATTTAATCAATATACCAATTTTGAAACCGAGCTCTATGCCTGATTTACATAGAGTGGACAAAAAAAAAGGAATATTTTCATGCTAGATTGTCGTTATACGGTGAGAAATTCAATCGTTATCGATTTCTCGACCCGAAATCAATTTTTAATTGTCAGATATAAAAACGGCTAAACCCACGATATTTGCATTTTCGTTCATGGTACCGTTCATTTTTGACTATTCATAACTGTTTAGGAAGTAAATTTGATTAAAAAAAATGCATGTAGAGAATCGTATTTTACATAAACCAGATATATTCATTATTAAATTGCAAAAATTAACTTAAAAAAATATTGTATTTTATTTATTAGGTAATACGCTATATTAACAGTGACACTTTTAAACTATTAATAATCGTTTATTATTTTAACAATAGAGTATAAGAATCATTATCATTTTTACAATAGATAAGAATCATTAAAACTATAAATCAATTGATTATTTTAACAAAGCCAAAATACAGTAAATTCACAAACTAATAGAATTATCTTTACAATGTACCTACATAGCCTACATAAAGTGAAAAAAATATTAATTAAGTTTTAATAATCAATAACTTTATTCGTGTTGATTACATGTAATATTTTTAATATTCAAAAACAGCTCAACATTATGTTTACACGGGTAGCCTGTGGTTTTTTGGTCAATAATTCTATCATAAAGGCACACGTCGATGTTTCAAGTACATCAATTAATTAGCTAATTAGCTTTGTACCACGAATAAAAGGCACGTATAAAAGTATATTATAATCCAAGCATTCGAGGGAGAGGGTGGTATCAGCGCATATATCGGACAATACATTTCATCGTTAATCAAAGTATTTTTCATACGTACAACATAAAAAGAGAAGCGGTAAAATTAGCATGTTAACATATTTATAGCAGCTCTCGACGCACGATATTAATTATTGCGCTGACATATCGTTTATTCCATTAGATAAAGTTTAACGTTGCTTTAAGAAAGGAATTATCATAGGAATAAAAGGCAGTTTTATTACCTTATTGAATGATATCTCTGGGCAGCGTTCGCGCGCCCCGCCATAAATTAATACGCGCGTCGAGTCGGAGCCACTATACATACTCCATATATATATATATTCGCCTCGAGGAGGTGGTAGTACGGCTGTCTTATCGTCACACAATAAAGATACTTTCATATCCGCATTATAAAAGACGCAGTGGCCGAGATACGGGGCCGCGCGGCATAGATGCATACGACAATGCGTGAGTATTACTACTATACATATATAGCGACTCGTCGTAAAGTGCGCCTCGCATCTCGCGAACCTCGCACGAAGCTCGGCTCGACTCGAAGACGACGATGACTTTCTTCTTTGGCCGGCACCGTAAAAGACAAGAATATGCGGCGCAATAAGTATATGGAGTGTAAATGTCTGCCAGATAATGCCCGGGAGAGAACGAGAAAGAGAGAGAGAGAGAGCAGAACCGAGTATGTCGCGGCTCTTACTGCTGCGGCTATATAATATACGCGAGTCGCAACGCGAGAAGCGACTTGTATGCGCGACGTGTACTATACTCCCGCAGCATCTTGGCTAGTGCCTTTGAGATTGCGCGTCTTTTTTAGACTCTCTCGCGAATACAGGGCGCGGTAGGGAGCAAAAAAAGAAGAGAGAAGATGTCTGGATACTATTGCTTCTGCCGTCACTCGTTACGATGTTTGCCTCGAATATTCCACGTAATAATCTATTCTGAATAGACCCACGTACATAATATAAGCGAACGAGTTAGTTACGCCGCGAGCTTCGTAAAAGCGCCTGATCGTATACTTCGTGTATTCATTATATGCCATATTACAAGTGCTCGAGTGTATGTGCAGCCCAAAATTTTTAAAGAAACGTCTGCTTCATCCTCTTGACCTTATATATAACGTATTATTATTTTTTCGTCGACGATTGCGATACGCGAGAGTCACTCGCTGCTACTGCTGCCGCTGCTGCTGCTGCTGCTGCTACCCAAGCCAGTTGAAAGACCGCCTTCGATATTTTTCTCTCTGAGCTCGTTTCTGAAAAATCCCATCAAAATTTTATATTTCTCGTGGAAAGAAAAATCATACAGTGCATTTGTGAGACTCGTCAACTTTCCTGGGAAATGTCGACGATTTTAAACTCAAAAACTCGCTTCGTCGATTTATGCCATTAAATGAAAAATGCAATGCGATTAGTATGAATTTTATTTATTATATCGCGAAGAAAAAACTGGGCACGGGGCCGATGCTAATCTATAAGTGCAATAAACATGTACTTTGAGTACAGACTGCGCCTGATTCGGGAGAAAAAAACTTTCATCGTTAAAAATCCCAACGAGTTGCTGCTGTGCTCTTCGAAATTCAAAATAACAAATTGTGCGCTTTGCTCGAGCTAGAAGATGCGTGTATAGAAACAGCTAAAAAAATGCAAAACTACTTGGGTAGTAGCGCAAAGCATTTCGGAATTCAGAGCCTTTAGCTCTGGGGAGTGAGAAAGAGGGTAAAAAACTTTCGCTGCGCTGCGGTGTAGCCGAATCCTCGAAAAACTTCAAAGGAAATCGCCGAGACCTGCTGCTGCTGCTTGCCGTGAGGCTGCTGCTTTTCTCTGTAGTAAGGTAGAAAAAAGCAAAAAAAGGCCAATCCCAACTTCGCCAAACAATAATAAATTACTTTCCGGAAATTCCAAGCGACCGAAAGTTAGTAAAAAAAAGATACGCCTGAGGAGCGCGAGAAAGAGAGAGAGAGCGAGGGTAAAGGAGACGGGTATAAAAAGAAGGAGGGAGGGAGGAGGGCAAAGAGGAGCTGTGTGCTGCGCTGCACTGGCTAGAAAAGATAGAGCTCCTTACCTTTTTTCGTCAAATTGCGTCTGCCTCCGAGCGAAAAAAGTTCGATATTGCCTCCTAGCATGCTGCTACTGCTCCTGCAGTACGGACCACTTGCCGCTACTGCTCTTCTGAAGATTAGCCGCGCTGCTACTGCTGCTGCTACCGCCGCTTCTGATGCCACTGCTGCCGGTCGTGCTCGCGTCTTCGTGTCGGGGCTTGCGTTGATGATCCGAATCCTCCTTGTTCAACAACACGAGCGGAGAACTTGACACGAGCCGTCGCGTAAAGCTCGACGCACGCCCAGAGGAGCCCGACGTCGCCATCGTCGTCGTCGTCGTCGTCGCTTCTTCAAAGAAAGGCGAGCGTAAATATCCCAGCATATCGTATATACACATTAAAGACGGGTTATTTTTGTGCCGAGCGATAGAGCAAATTGATTCAGCGAACGAATCCCATCGAAAATTCTCAAAGTACACTCGCTTGAAAAATCAAGTGGTAAATTCTCGGTTCAGTCAGACATAAGGAATCTCATTTTGCGTGTATGGCCCCGACGAGAGCAGCCCGCGTAATTTTTTGCACAAAGTACGTAGGTAAAAAGGGAAAAATCGATGCGCCGGCTTCGGGTTTTTTGGCCCTCTCGGCGATATCGGCATACACTCACACACACACACGAGCTTTACATATTACCTTGACTGCCAGTGGTCTCGGGCATTGGCGATTTCCAATCATCCTCGTATCGCGCCACGGCCCCCGTCTGATTCTCGCCGGCAACACTCGTAATGTTATCAGGCAACATAGTCGTAGTAGTGGCGTTACTATCGAGTCCAATCATCGTCGATGTCTCGGCCAAAGCCATCGTCGTCGTCGTCGTCGTCGTCGTCGTCGTTTCCCCCATATTCCTTTCTTCGGCCAAAATTTCTTGGGTGAGATTTTCCTCTTTCTTCGATCGCGCGGAAAACCCATCGATACTCCAATCTTCGTTCAAGACGTTGAGCAAGCTGCTGGCGTCGTTGCTGCTGCTGCTGCTGCTCGTGCTCACTAATTCCTGCTCTGCTTCCGGCGCGTTAATCTCTCTGTCGGAACGAGTATTGTTACGACGTTGTAATCGGGAGAGAAGATTTTTGAGACTCGATTCGGTCGTGTCACTGCTCGTCTTTGCCTCGGTAACGTCGCTTACGTTATCGTCGCTTTTGGCCTCGTCGTTCGGAAATGAAAGGTTGAAAAAATATTCATTCGATGAATCCTCGTCGTTTTCAACTTGATCCTTGAAAAATAAAGCGATGAAATTTAAATGTATTATCCATGCATTTTTGTAACTTTATTTTACTTTACTAATCGTTTAGTCAGTTCGTCGCCCTTTAACATTAACAGCAGCCTCAATCGAAAGTCAAAAAGTCATCAAATGTAATCTCAATTTTCTGCTCTAATTTCAATTATTGACGTTGCCTGTATTTTCGTCAGACGTCTGACTCATTCAATTTTTATAATTGGCCTTGCGGGCAGGAAGCTTGAATAAATAACTCATCCTCGATTAAAAAAACCACTCTTATTTTTATTGCAAGTAAAAAAAAAATATTATAGTCCCAACAAGCACAAATTTTTGGTTATTACAATTAATTATCTATAATTAAGACCAGAGAGATAAAAATTTTAATAAAAAATGTTTGATAGTTTGTAACATTAATTTTTCTCTCAACGAAAAAGTAATCAAGGTCACTCGCTTTGAATGATTGGAACGATTCAAAACTATTGACATTCCAGTCACTTGAAATATTGATCTACATAAATAGGTACGCTGCGAGGTGCCCTGTGCAAAGTTTACATTTGGTATATAACTCTGATTTATAATATTTTTATGTACATTAATAATTACCATATTCGATTTATTGCCATGCAGACTACTATTAAACGTCAATGTCGATGTTTGCAGAGGCTCATCGTACTGCACCGAGTCATTGGTGTATAAAGTGGTCGCTGCGGTAGCTGCCTCCTCCTCCTCTTCGGTGCTCATCTCGATTCTAGAATTGTCCAGTTAAAAAAATTGGATTATTCGTCATCGGGGAATGATTCGATGCTCGAGTATACAGAGCAGTATAATCACTCAAAATATACTCGAGGGGTCTTAGGAGTAAGATTAAGCATCCGGAATTTTGAGACTCGAGTCGGAGGCTCCCTCTTATATATATAGGCACACGCCTCGCGCGTAATGCACTACAGTCACGAATATAGATATTCTTGAGAGAATGAGAGAGAGAGAGAGAGAGAGAGAGAGAGCAGCCGCTGCCGTGCGAGAAGTCGCGATGTAAAAATAAAAAGAGTCTCGATCGCGAGCATATTGGCTGTTGAATTTTTCACCGGCAGTATTACGCAGGTTTTTGCCAGCGCATAGGTACGTATACGTACGCCTGCCGATATGTGCTCGGTAATAATACTCGAGCTCGCTGCTCTCGTTTGCTTCGACTTCATCGCTCTTCTCTTGTCATGCATATACGCTACTACTAGAGAGAGAGAGAGAGAGAGAGAGAGAGAGAGAGAGAGAGAGAGAGACGTACAATGTATACGTTAAGTCCGACCTGCTCCGCGTTACGCCATGATTTCAATAGTGATATAGCTAGGGCGGCGCAGGCAAGCAAGCAAGGATACGAGCCGACGAGCTATATTACACGCGATCTATACATACATATGAGATACACTTTCTTTCGATTTAGCTTCGGTGAATTGCTTTTTTATAAGGCGCCCTTGCGCGCGCGCCTTCTGCACCGAGCGGTACTATAACTGCCTTGCAAGAGAGAGAGAGAAAGAGAGAACGTGCGAGTAGTCTCCTCTACATCCGCTATATATGTATGAGTTAAACATAAATGTTTTACAAGTGGCGCCGCAGGCGTAGGAAAAATTTTTCTCTTGTTTTCTTAGAAAGAATTTTCAACTACGTTAAAAAATCGATCGATGCCTGCCTCTCTCTCTCTCGTTTCTCGTTCATTCGCTCGCTTCCATCGATATATTACCTCGAGAGTGTGTACACGCGCGCGCGCCGATGTAGCCCTCCATCCTCCGATACGCATGCGATGCACACGCACACACTTGCACTCCGTATCTACGGCCGAGTATGTACTCTTTGATTTTTCGTTATTTTTTTCTTCGACGCTGCTGCTGCTGCTACTGCATATTTTGTATTTTGTATCGAAATTTTTCAGTTTTTCATCGAGCGCGCCAGAGCTTCGTTTTTTGAGCGCGATGATAACGATCGGAAATAGAAAGTTAATTGAACCCTTAATATAGAGCTCCCAACTACTCGCACGCGTGTACAACTACTAGTGCAGTAGCCCAGCGAAACGAAGGTATTTTTTCATTTCCCCCGCTGACTCATTAAGCTAGATTCGTGGAATTGCAAGCGCGCGCATTTTAACAAATTATTCGCGAAAATTGTATCGCTGCAACAAGTTGCCGAGTAAAAGGCGCGATAGAATTGATCTCGAACCGTATGATGCGATGATTGCTTTGAATAGATTGGACTAAATTTACATCGCTTAGCTTTATTATATATATGCCGTGCTTTCTTTTTTCATTTCATCAGCGGAGCTATATGCAGAGCAGCGACTTTTGCCCGCAATTACTATTTGAAACTGTGAATTTTGATTAACCTTCGTGTTAACTTTCATCCGATTGTCGAGGAATGAGTGTCAATCAAGAGATATCAGCAAAAATAAAAATTGGTCAGTAATTTTTCATGAATCTAGCTCAATGAGGAAAATATTTTGTACGAAATACTTTCTAATGCGAGTACAAACAATGATAATAAAAAATCATAACTAACGCGTAAATTTCGGTGAAGTTTTCAAAGGCATCGGGGGTGGTCTGAGACTGATCACGATCGGCTGCTAAATTCTGGAATGCCTTAATGACGAGCCGCGTGAGCCTCAGCAGATGTTGCTCGATCTGGTGACGGTCCTCCGTCGTTCCCTCCGGCTGGCGTAGTTCTTGCAGCAACAGCATCAACCTCGACCAGTCGGTTTCTAAGCGGCCGAACGGCACCTCGGCTACTTTTTCTCCGTCTTCTTCGGGCCAAATCGTCGCCTCCAGCGTGACATTTTTAGTTGGCCTCGAATGGATGTCAAAGCTGGTCATGTTGTCGTCGTCTTCGTCGAGCATGACTGCATCGCTACCAGCAGCGCCGGCGACGGCGGCAACGACGTCACTTAGCTCGCTAAAGCAGCAGTTCAGCGATGCTGAAAAAGCAATCGCTGCAGCGCCGGCAACTTCCCAGACGGGCTTTTTTTTCTCTCGTATACACAGTATACGAATATACACACAAACGCACGGCGCGAGCCATATGAAAAAAAGTAGATACAGCGCATGTAGCACGCATGGCTTCGATCGTCGAAATTGAAAAGATTGACCGAATGTCATTTTCAGCTCGAGCGCGTAGCCCGCCGTATAGCTCTAGCTTCGATGGCCTAGTTATGGTTAAATAGAATCATGCATATTTGCGTGCACGTGTGTGTGTTGTGTGTGTGTGTGTAACTGTATATGTTCGAGTGTGGCACGCGCGCGCGCAAAAAAAAAAAAAAATTCGTGAAAATGCACACGATGCCACATGGAATACGTACGCCACTATGCCAAAACCTGTTTGACGTTCCGATTCCTTGATTGAATATTTTATCATGAATAAATTTATATGGAAAGAAGATTTAAAAACTCCCGAATGATGATATATATAGCCGAGAGAGCCGATGCGCCAATTCCCAGCAACTATTTAAAAACTCGTCTCGCTTAATCTTATTAAAGAACTCGATTTCTGTCGCGATGCAAAATTTCAGCAGAAAAAAAGTATTTAACGAAAGGGTGCAAAAATGTACAAGTTGCGCGGGTGCGAGTCTTGCGCAACGTCGTCGGTGCACGAGAGCAGGCTGGGTTTTTGCACTCGAAGAAGCAGTCGAAGTATGCAAGGTGTATACTATATAACGTAGACGACGGTCGGACGCGCGCAGCGGTATACGTATATATATAGGCACATAATATAATAAAGGGAGGCTTACCAGTGTGCGTTGTCGAGGCGTCGAGTGGCATCAGCAACAGCAGTGATAGTAGCAGCGTCGACGTAAGGACAGACACGGCTGCTGAGCTTCGCAACATGACTGGCACCGCTGACGAGAGATTAGATTCTCTCTCTCGCTCTCAGGGCTGTTATTATTGTGATGTGCGACTTGCAGGGAGGGCACTTTGGTGTTTGTATATGCGCCGTAAATATCCGCCCTTAGTCCACGTATAGATATATATGTATACGTACGGTATACGATGTATTAATGTGGTCGCAGGTTGATGCTCCTGATAGTGCACACAGACGGCTTAAATATCGATTAATTCCTTCATCCTGATGAATCTGTGGAAAATAAATATCCGTCGTTGTTGTTCGTTGTTTTTTTTTGCACCCGGTTCGGTAATTATCCGCATTGATTTACTCGGGCTTGAGCTTTTCATTTCTTAGATACAATCAGGTAAAAAATAAAAATTCTCCCCCCCGAGTGTATACAGATATATTGCGAGGCTGCGCACTTATTTAGGGCATGGTTTTATCGGATGCAAATATCCGGAGCGCGATGAACGCGCCATTATATACGTATATCGTCGCCTGTGTATATATATAATATACACAGCGAAGGCTGCAACAACAATATAGCGCCGCACGAAGCAAAGGCGCAGCAATGAAACTTTATAGCTCCAGCTCGATTTATTTCTTGGGCGGGTTTTGCAGCTTCTTCGTTCTTTTTCTCTTCTTCTTCTTTCCTCTTCTGCTGCTGCTTCTTCTCCCTATCGTATATGCGCTTGGGCGTTTTCGCATGTCGCGCCGCGCCGCTCGCGGAAGAATCTGGTGCAATGCGCGCGATCGCAAAATTGAATTAAGAACTAAGAGCGGAAAAGTTCCGGCAGATTGGACACACGTACATACACACCGACTTGCAAGCGTTGCATGCACACAGAGAAAGAAAGAGAGTGAGAGAGAGTGAGAGAGATGGGGAGCTGGAAAGCTGCTGTTTCCGTCGCTCGTGCTGTCTGTATGGCCAAGTTTGCCCAAGTTTTTTTTGTCGTCGTCGTAAATGCTGCAGGGATATATCGCTTTGTTCGCTTTATCATATTGATCGACCGTTTTCCATTCAATCATTTCATACTTTTATTCAGATATACTTCCAATAATAATGCATTCGTCCGCGTTGCGCAAACTCGGCTGCCTATAGGGAAGTTCTCGATGCGATACGATACACGCTGCAGTGCAGCTCGCAAAGGAGCCTTCGCACCTCGCAATCATTAGAATTATACATTTATGCAAGTGTGCGCATCGCTCGGCGGTCACATTTATGCTCACTAGGACATGTAATCGAGCGCGGAGCGATTTAAAAGCTATAGCGTAACTACAAGCTTTGTGTGTGTGTGTGTGTGTGTGTGTGTGTGTGTGTGTGTCGAGTCGAAACTTTGTTGCACTCAAAGCGAACGGCGGCGACTTTCATATCAAAGACAATCGCTCGATCGCTCGATGTGTATATACGCGCGTTCGAGTTGAACTCGGGGCTAAAATACGAAAAAAGTTTCATCGATGCCCCCCCGCAACAAGTACGTAAGCGCGAGCGAACGAGTTGGCGTGCATATGCGCGCGGATCGTTGATCAAATGTCGCCGACTAAACTCGAGCATTTGCATAAATACGACGACGCGACTATCCTCGTTTTAATGTAAAACGCCGAGTGCTTTGTCATTTTAGCGTACTTACAGCGTGCATTAAAATAATGTAATATGTGTGACGCATTATTACACGCATAACAAAGTATAATGGCACGACACTTATACTTGGCGTACATGTAGCAATTACAAGAGTCGAACAATGGCTAATTTTACATTTTATCATAGATATCAATTAACAAAATAATTCCGAGGAAATGTTTAAATTGGCTTCTCTGGCTCTCTTTTCCCCTGTCTCCCTCCGAGCACTTGGGCTTAATAGTGTATAGTTTGTCATTAACTTGAGTCTGTGTACGCACACACGCAGGCTACATAATAAATGAGTCAGTTACACAGACGCAGCGTACTTGATGTATGCAAGCTTCATACGCGAACATGCCGACATATTATGAATGTACAAAGTATACGTAATACATACATGGCAACTGAGCTAAGTGAATAAATTCATGGTCCTTATGATACGCGCGGGGGGTGGAAAAAAAACCCCCGACAAAATGCAAGCGATATGCGTATGAAAAATGCATAATCTTGGGTATACAAATCAGCGAACGTCGATCGATGGTCGAACGATGGTATGATCCTTGCATATTTCACGAGCGGCTCCGGGGCAGTAGCTCGCGAATATAAACAAACGAGACCCGGCGATGCGAAAAATTTTCCAAATCCATACAATGTGGCATGCGAGGCGATCCCAGAGCAGAGAGAGAGAGAGAGAGTAGAGCTCGCGCATGTAATGCTCGACAAAAAAAGGCGCGTGTGCACGAAAAAAAAGCAAGCGAGCGAGCGCGAGTAAACGAATCGTCCGGAGTCGACTCGCGTTGATTTGTACTCGCTCTCTCGTCCTCCGTACCATAAAGTTCGCATATATATATGCATATACTTGAACGCGCTTAGTACATAAAAAAAAAACTGACCCGCGCCGCGCTCGCACAGCTGCACCACCAGCAGCACACATGCAGCATACGTACACGCGCGTGCACAAAGTGCGCTCACGATCAGCCATCCTCTCTTTTTTTTCTGATCCCTCGCTGCTGGATGAGTTTGTTTGTGTATCTCAAAGCACGCGAGCCTCTGAACATGACATGTCGATTTTTCAGAATAACGTTTTTTGGCACATTTTCAGGATACTGCTCGAACCCGCGAATCTCACGGGTTACAAATACATACCTTTGGGCTGCGCAATACTTTGCCCCGTGTATATATATATGGCTGCACGCGTTGCCAGAGAGCGAGAGAGTAAGAGAGCGCGTGGTGTATGAACGCTGTATAGCACAATATGTCTTTCACAGATGTCAATTCAAAGAGCTCGGAATTTCGACTCTACTTTAGTATTTTTATTCAAACTCTATGGTTTTTCGATGGATTTGCGAAATTGTAATGAAAGTCATCTCCGATCGGACTTGTCATACTAATCTAAATTGAATTCATGTAATACATAATGAATCACGTTTAATCGCAATTCCAACGATCGTCCTTTACCCAAGTTACTTCATTTACAACGTTAAATTAAAGTAAAGCTCAACAATGTTATAAAAAACAAAAAGAAGAGCAGAGAGTGCAATCGATGCAAACTCAATTATTTGCTAAAAATTACGTAAAATGGAAAATACGCACGTGTTTACATGGCGCACTTACTAATTGAGTTGCGTTGCCTTATCACGTAGTCGTGTAGCGAATTTGAGAGAAATACTCCAATACACTTTGGCTATATGAATAAATTAAATCGCGCACACACTAAACTTCCTTGGCTGCACTTGTAAAAAAGGATCATTAAATTTTCAATGAGCGCAAATACTATAAAATTAACATTCTAATTTATGCAAAACCAGACTGTAACGAGGCTTCGCGAATAGTAAACACACGCCTTGTGATGCAACCGTATTTTAACATTGCATTCACCCACAGTCATCGATTATCAAACTTTCACAATGCAAGCGTAGAGCAGAGACGTTGTCATGGTGACTATTTTGAAATGCTTATCATTATTATATTTATAATGTTCGATCTGCTTCTGGGTTGCGCAACTTTTTTGTGCGACGTTTATATTTTACTCGAAGCAACCCCGTTGAATTAATTAGAAAGTTTTTTTTTTTGTAAAAATCACATCTATCTTTCATTTTATTTTTAGGTATCAAAACTAATACTTTTTAATGAAACGTCACAAACTAAAATTGGCAGTTATAAAATGTAAAAGAATTTTCTTTAATTTAAAAAAAATTCTTCAATTGATCCTTTCGTACAACTAATTAACAAAATAATAATTTAAATTATTAATTTTCAAACTAGCTGTATTAAAACTAGCACAGTGTTAGACAAAAAATCATTTTTTAGAGTAATGTCAATTGAAATTAATAAGCGTTCGTAATTATTATATAAATTTATAAATTTCAAGTAAAACTCATTTTGAATAAATTTCAGTTTTCGTTTAGTTAAAAACCGATATTATTAAATTCTTCTACGCAACAGCAATCATTCCATTTTAATGAGAACAGGTACAATAAACTATTAAGTATGAATGCATAATACTGCATAAGCACTGCAAAATTTTTATTTTTACGGCTTTAATAAGTAGTACTCAATGCTTAAAAAGTAAAATATTGATAGTGACCTTTTTTAAACGAATATGCACGTATATGAAAATTTTGGTGCGCGATCTACCATATAGTCACATCGATGTCCCATGTTTTTATATATAACACTAAAATTTGTATACTTTTGGTTTTTTTTTATATTATAATATACCTATATCATAATAATATGTATACACAAATATAATCATCTTTTGATATTTATACAAAAAATTATTATTTTACAGTTACATGAAATAACTTATGTTGATAGATGATAACATACAATTATGATAAGAAAGATATCTTCCTATCCTTTGGCATTCTTCCACATTAATTGATTTTAAACTTTAAAAATGTAAATATTTTTAATTATTCTTCAATGATCAATTTTTTTCAACTCGTAAACCAAGATTCAACGTCTATAAATTTAAATTTTTCCGGTAAATTTTTAATTTACTTTATCGGTCACATATTTATAGCCTATTTAATAAGTATTTACAACAAGTAAAAATGTTGACTGCGCTGTGTTATTTGAAATTTACTGGATAGTGAAAAAATTTTTTTCTTACATTATTACTAAAACGAAATAATACATTATTTGTGTACAAATACTAGACTATTTTCAAGAAATAAAGTAGTTCGGATTTAGAAAATGTTTATGCGCAATGCAAGTTGATTTACTTATATTTCACTTTACTTTTTATTTGTTTACGCGTATATATATAAACTTCTAATTGATAATCTTCTAAAGGAAACATGATTATTTCACAAAAAATGCTAATATGGCATCGGCTCTGTCAATTTTCTATGGAAAGTATTCAAAATAACATTTCAAATAAGTATGAAATATGATAATCGGTCTAAATAAGAGAATAGACCTAGGTACGCATATGTTGCACTTGAAGCAAAAGAAAAAAAGTTTATCGTAGAATTGGAAATCCTAGTAATCTAGTCATCATCATATTGGGTAATATTTGATAATCTCTTATAAAATATATGGTAAAGTTATAATTCTTGAATTAGTATGTTTTTAAATTTTTCAAGCAAATTGAAAAATATAACAATGTTAAATATTATACTGTCTAACATGAAAATAAAATGAGTTTTAATTTCCTACACATTTAATACCAATGTGAGCATATATAACTCTACGGAAAATTTATAAAACTAATGACGATGAACCAAAATTTCGATGAGGTGAACAAAACTCAGTAAAAAAATATAATATCTTAAATTTTCGCATTAAGATATATTAATACCATTACGATGTTACTTACGATTAATTTTTACATTCATGTTAAAAAGTAAGCATAACTCATTTTTATATTAAGATCATCAAATGCTAATAGCGTTTCTAGATATAATAAAACATGATTAAATAATTCATTTACGCTCATTTATTTTCCTATAATTCATTGTGTCATCATCGTAGATTATTTTGTGCGTATATTACGCACTTTATGAATATCACAGTTTAACAATGAAGCCACTTACAATTCCAATACATTAACTCCTTTATGAATGAACGGAAAAAATAATGTTTACAATTAATCAAAGCCTACTACAATGTAGAAATACAAGCGGCTCATGTTTTATACATGTAACGTTGATAAAATTGAATAACGTTGGATTACAATAATAATTTATTTAACCAAATCAAAAATTTTTAGGTAAATAAAATTTGAACATTAGTAAAAAATAATTCCCACAATTTTTCAATCAACCAATTTGGCAATCATAACGAAAATAAACACGCAATAAATAAAATGCTAATTTCAAGTAAAAAGAGAAGACTTATAATCAGTTGAAAGAGAGACCGACGTGAAACAAAAATAAAAATAACAATAATATGAAAAAACTTAACTTTCTAGAGGCCCCTTTGAAAGGTATTCATAACTCAAGATTGCCAAAGATCTTTTCACATAATATTGTCACGTGAAAAATTCGTTATGTTTGCTTTTAGCTTAAAATGATAAAATTTATGCAATTTGAGATATAAAATAACATTTTTAGCATTTTTGCCAAAATAATAAATATAAGAACTACATTTTCCATCTGTATATAAAAGCAAATAAAGTGCACAAATATTAATAAATATCGATGAAAATTTGATTAGGTCAACACCTAGTAATATTTTCATAAATTTAGCATTTTGAAAATTTTGGTTCTTTTTCTTGATAGAATCTAATTATTATAGCGTTAAGTGGGCACTCCTTAAACGTTATGATATTAATTTATAACGAGCATCGTTAGTTTATAAGTTAGTCAACAATTTTAATAAGCAATAAATTCATATTTTTCCATATTTTTTGATTTTCTACTTTAATGATCAAAAATGAAAAATTGTTATAATTCAATTTAAAATAAACACAATTCAAATGAACTAGGACACTTGAGAGTTTTCTTATCTTAGATTAATAAAATAATTATCAACGTGAAATTTACAAAAGTGATGTAATTCATGAAGATAAAAATGTTGAAAATGAATAATATCATTAAAATTTTCGCGTATAATTAATACAGTTTTTGGAGTGACCAACCAGGCTTATATATCTCTATGGCAAACGTAACAATGGCTTAGTAAACTGACGCTAGTGCACAATTCTTGGAAAAAATTATCTTTATAATAAATTTTACGTTTATTTGTAGAGTGCTTTATACTACTCACTAGATAGCCTTTAATATTTTGAGAAGAAATCGATTAAAAATTTCATCTCTTAAATATTTACTTCAACGATGTAATATGGCTTGCATACACAAAAAAATGTGAATGAGCATAAAAATATTTTATATATTTTATACATATTTTTACAGAGAACAGAAAAATGGTTCAGCTGTACTTTACTTTATATCTCATTTGAATAATTGCACTAGAAATCTGGACCTTTCTGCGTACAAAACGCGCAATATATAAATTTTTCCCATTCTCTCAATTTTTTACAATCTTCCTTTCATTCTCTTACATACTTTTATACAATGAATATCTACACGTACTAATCCGCATATCAACGGTTGAAACGTAAACTAATTTATCTCTCTTTTGGTCAGAGTAAAGGGCTGATCACTTTTCGCAATCATTATTATTATTATTATTTTTTTCACACATTAAAAGTACAACAGAGTAGTTTGCTCCTGAACCACTGATACATTTCAATTATCATTATCTTTTGCTCTCTTCCATTGTGTATCTCAGTTTACAGCTAGATAAGCGCGAGTCAAAACAGATCCGCGTTAACTCGTACAAGGCATTACTGACATATAATAGATGTGAGTGTGTGTGTGTGTGTGTTTGTTGCAATAGTATACATAACGGTGTGGTTGGATTAATTAGTTTAGATCACATTTGTACAACGTATAATCAAGGCTTGTATTGGCTCAACGATATAGGCTGTAAAATGAGAAGATCGAGTGAGAAGAAGGCTCGTTTGCGGGCGCATCGTCGAAAGTAGTCGTCGCGGTCACCTACTTGCTGCTCATCGGTAACTGGCCGCCTCGAGCATCTCTACGAAAAGTTTGTTCATCGGCACCTTGCCGGTGCGATAGACACTGGACCAGAACTTGCGCACGATGCCGTCGGTCTGGCGCAGGCCCGGCAACACTAGGAACATATGCTGGCTGGCGCGTAGCGCCTGGCCGGGGCGCACCGCCCCCACGCAGTCCGACAGCGACATGAGGATGGAGTCGCGGAAGCGTTGCAGAGACTGAGGCTCGTCGAGTTTTGCGTCGCTGTTGGCCAGTATCAGGGCCTTGAGCACGTAAAACTCCTCGCGAGACAGGCTGAGCCGTTGCACCCTGTCGACCATCTGCATACACTGGTGACAATACAAGAGTTACGTTCAACGATCGCACTGACTTGGAGGCAAGGTTCTTTCTTTTTTTTTTGTCTAGTATTAACCCCACGCATGCCAATCATTTGAAATACTTACGTGAGAGTACAATTCCAAGCAATGACACTCTCGAGCCAATCTTTCGTCCAGGGTGAAATCTTGGGCGAACCTCAATTTTCCGGTGTTGGGCATGCTTCGCCAAGCCAAACTGAAAGTGAGTATCTCGGCCCAAGTGCTTTGCAAGAGTCGCATCTGATCGTTCAGAGGCAAATTACTGAATCCAGGTATTTGTTTGGCCCAGCCTGACATTAAAATAACAATAATTTTTCGATCGAGCAGTCATTTTTATTTGAACACTAAATAATGGTTTTAAAAGGTACTCACCAATAATACCAACGAGCTCTCTGTCGTAGAGATCCGATAGTTGACCGAGAAACCGCTGATCGGGATCCATGGTGTGTGATAGATTCGATACTTGAAGCATGTCAGGTTCACAAGCAATCAATGCCTCGACCATTTTATTATCTGTAAATATATCGTTATTTGTTTTTGATGCTTTGATAATAGCTCGAGCGTAATTGCGTCGAATTGTTTGTTTTGATGATACAAGTACGACATAAAATTTTGATCTACGTTCGCTGTTAACAGCGCGAAATTGTCTACCTATGAAGTCAACGCACACTTGCCCTCTCTACACAAGACACGATGAATCTAACGCTTACGATGATATTTCATGAAAATTTAACACATTGAGCAACAACTACTAACACACATACAGCTCACTTACTCATTGATTCTGCGTAGCCAGATGATCCTAAGTTAGCTTGAAACATTAAAGCAAAAAAAAATTTCTGATAAAACAGTTCATGAATGACCAGATATTAGTAAACGAATTATGTTAAAAACGAGGAATAGTACCGCTTTCTAAACTATTTTTAAATCCAGTTCGTATCCATGTCGATATTTATATTAAAAACTTTACAGTCATAAGTAAAACACAAAAAAAGGAATGTTAATTGTTTCAATAATCAATTGTTCAACCAATGGAGAGGATGTAAAAAAATGCGTCAAAATATTTAGCATTACTATGTTAAGCTATGAAATTGATTAATAGGTATTAAAAAAATGTTTCAAAATTCGGCAGTTTCTTTCATCATTGAAGAAGCAAAAATTAGAGTAAAAAAAATATCGAAGCACACGTAGAAAATAAATAAAATGCAATGAATTACCTTCGAGTGTGATACTTTTGCCAGGCACATAAGGATCAGTGCTGCGACGATACTTTTGACGTCCGCCCCGTACTCGATCGAGCCTGACGCCTTCTTTGAGCATACCTTGACGTAGACACTTTTGAAAACGACACGCTTGGCAAGCCTTGCGCCGTCGCTTGTTTATTTCGCATTCCCCGCTGGCCGGGCACGTGTACTCGATGTTACCTGTGAAGTTACTCGCTACTTTACCATTATATTGGCAGCTCTTTGCCAGATATACAACTGAATGTGTATACACTGACGTTATTTCACAATGCATGCGGACGGATTATTATGCACGGTCGGTGTTATGGAGTTGAAAATGAAATCGACTTGACACGTCTCTCGCATTCGTAGCCAAAAAACTTGAACAAATTCGCGGGGGAAAAAAAACAATGGCTCTCAGTCATCGATTTTTTTAGCTCTCGAGTACGTATTTTCATGCGTTCATTGACCGGTCTAACTAAAAAAAAACCGGGTTAAATCCCAAACTACGAGTCACTACTTTTTTAAATCTCAAAAATACGCGTAAGATATTTGTCAGATAAATAAAGCATGATTTTGCCCGCAAGTTTCTTATGCAATGAATTTATGGTATTAATTCAATAATTTAAATGCAATAACTGATACGTAATCTCAACGAAACATTTAGAAAAAACTGCTCAATGATTAAAGCTCAAAGACATAGACTTGATACCGATAGGTTAAGATATTTTTCAATTGAGAACTTTGTTTGATAACTTTTCAAATCAATTTCACTTTATATTTAGTTATTTTCATCTTAAATTGAATCACTCGAAACTACGTACTCTTACCTTGTATTGTTCTCTTGAAAAATGCTTTGCATGCCTCGCAAGAGGCTACTCCGTAATGGAAACCACTAGCAACATCTCCGCAGACAAGGCACAGCCTTCTAGGCATTATATCTTCTTCTTTGGCGCTATCCTAAAATTAAAACAAAAACAAATTTTAAGAATTTATTCGATTCTCTGCATCAATTTATAATTTTTTTTTATGACAAAAAATATACAATCTTGATTTCTTTCTGTCAAATCGATATCTCTAATTAAAAGTTCTCAAGAATTTTAAACATTATCATTTTATTAACAGCATTGAGACTTTAATTTTTCTTCGTTTATTTATTTTGTTCAGGCTTTGGTCTAAAAATATCTCTGATTATTCAATTGTCAATTAATTCACTTATTTTCTTCAAAAATGCATTCGACCAATCTTGTTTAAAAGTAAAAAATAGAATTTCAAGTTTATGAATAATTTTCGAGGAATGTTAAGGCCATGCGTTAGTGTCAAATTCAATAGCTGCAGCACTACATCATCTTTTTGTCAAAATTTTTTTAAAAGTTTTTCAAAACTTTTTTCCAAACTTTTTTAATCTGCACATAATTAGTGTCTGTTAAAAATCGATCGTACTGTCTAAACCATAATTGTATAAACTCAAAG
The DNA here is from genome assembly GCA_034770305.1 of Trichogramma dendrolimi. Classification (NCBI taxonomy): domain Eukaryota; kingdom Metazoa; phylum Arthropoda; class Insecta; order Hymenoptera; family Trichogrammatidae; genus Trichogramma; species Trichogramma dendrolimi. Next base: position 612,473 of record JAPMIB010000090.1, on the reverse strand, counting down.
AGTTGCAAACTAATCGATAGACGATTATGCATTCGATGCATAATGTAATGTACAAATTAGCAACTCGTAATCAAGCGTTTAAACGAGTTCGTACGTTTCATGTAATGTGTACATGAAAACACATGCATGGAGCTTATGAATTTATGGATCTTATTATAAAATTACCTCCGGTGTGCCCAGTGGCTGCGTCGTCGAGGAGCAGTGGTGCATTTCAGGACTCCCTGGGCTGCCTGCACTGTAATCTGGCAAATCTATCTTCGTGCACAGCGCCTGTACAAAGTCAAATTAATTTTGTTACGAATCGTAGCACGAATAAAGAGATTCATTCATGGTTTCGTGGCACGGTATCGATGAGCATTCAAATTTTCAAAATCGAACCAAAAATGCGTACTACAAAGCCATACTTTGTCGCGCAGCATCTATGAAACGATTATTTATCAAGAGAACTTGTTAAGAAATAAAATAGTTCGCATAGCAGAAAGTAAACGCGTAAAACTGATACTACTTTATCGTAATGATGCAGAACTCTCCATGACATAACCACCTTACGTCAAAGTGAAATTGCGATGTAAATTGTATAACTCGAAATCTTTATCATATAGTGCTGCTCTCGACGTCGCAAAGATTATTTCGAATAATAATGATAAGAATAAAATTTAAAAACTTTATTAATAGACATGCGACAAGTCCATTGAATAAGCTTACTTGCGAGGGAAATCATATTTTCTAAATATTTTTTAGACAACCGATATTTTTAAATACCTCCTGTGCTTGCAGCGTCGTGGTAGGCGAGCACATCTGATAATTCGGAGTCGGCGTGGCGGGACTCTCCAATTCTTGTTTGATGTTCGGCATGGTCGTCCTGTTGTTGCCGATCATATTCTCGGTCGGATTTCCTGACATCATGCAAACCTGAAATTTCATTGAAAAAAAGAAGTACATTAACAAAACGTCTTTTCAAATCAAACTTTTAATAATTGTTTCATGGTCAATTCATCACCTGTCTCATTCAACGAAAAATAACAGGCAGGATTATGCGAGAATACAGGATCGGAAAAAAAGAATCGCATACATGTGCAAAACAAAATACTCCAAGAGTTTTTTGTCCCAAGAAAAAAAGTGGCGGTGCATCGACGGGGCAATAAAAATGCGCGCCGATGAGTATAAGCGCGTGACACGCTGAAAAAAAAAAAGAGAAAAAGAGGTTGCACTTCTTTATACGCTCACGCGCGCGTGTTCTCGCGCAAGCTACTATTTTTAGTGGGACCTATAATGTATAAGAGCATTTTTAGAAACGTGAACGGCTCCTGAATCTCGGCGAGTATCCTCACGGCGTTGCCGCGACGTCACTGCGCGCACTTATGCCGACGTTCGAAATAGAAGCGCACCTGCTCTAATTTTTTCGCAAATCATTTAGCCCGCCTCTTTATTTTTTATTTAGCATTGACCTCAAAAGTAATCTTTGAGCTCAAATTAAATTCGTCAAACTACATTATAAACAGAGTGGAGTTCGATACTTTTGTCTCGAAATGCATCTTGAGCAGTTGCGGAGTGAAAAAAACACTAGTCGATAATATAATCGAGATGCTTTTAGCCGCAAGAGAGAGAGAGAGAGAGAGAGAGAGAGAGAAAGAGAGCTTCAATGATACTTGGCCCGATTACATCAATTGCAATAATATTAGAATGGAACGGTGCTATTTGGTTCAGGGGGCAATTTGAATCACGGCACAAAGTAATTGGTAAACTCAATTGTATGGTCTGCTATAGGGCCTCTAACGTATGTATATGGACACTTACACGCTGCACAAACGAGGTCGACACAAACATCTTCGTTATAGACACATTTTTTTTCTCAACTTTCGTCAAAGTATCACTCGATACTACGTCAATGTTTTCGCACGATATTCTGCTACTGATATATTATTAGCGAATAAATTTCGAGCTGGTTTAGTATATTAATCACGAAAAAATTATCGGCATTGATTATAAGCCTCGCTTTTATATCAACGAATATCTTATTATTATGTTAAAATATTGCAGTTGTATGCGGATAGATAATCGATATAACTGGTATTCCATGTCAGTCATTCAACTTTTAGATTGATAAGTCGATAGAAATTTTTAGCTACTCTGGGGCACCTGAAATTTTATTTATTAACTCATCGATCTCAAACGTTACGTATACGTTTACAAACGTTCAAACGATGATTTAAAAATACCATAATATTAATTAGCTTATCTCAAGGACCTTGATTCATCAATTTTTACGTTACACCTAAATAAACAGTCTAATCTACTTTATCATAGTTTGATTTATAGTTAATTTTTTGTTATGCAAAAACTTTTATATTTCAGAATAAAGTTTCAAATCTATGAAAAAAAATTAATTGGAGGCACTCATTTGCAAAATATGCTTTTTCTTTGACAAAGTTGTTTACCAAAAAGTTCTAATAAGAGCCAATAAAAAAATATGGGATGATTATCGAATTTTTTGATTTAGCCAAGACACGAAAAGCACTTGTGCTTGTCACGTAGATTATCTTGACGAATCTTGGAGAAAAAAAAATAAGTGCATGTCATGCAAAACTGCATCAGACATTGTGAAACAAGAGTTTGGTATTATGCATTTAAATATTTGAATGAGAGCGCGTGTGCAAAGTGTGCAGTCGACTCCGAGGCGCTCCCGACTGGCTCGCGCTTGCGCTCCAAATTCGATATACGTACTATCATATTATTTATAATACGGGATGAGCCGAGCAATTCGCACTGCAGCAGCGACGGTGGCGCGGAATATGTGATGTCAGTCCTCGGCACATTATAATAGTATGCACATGCGCGGCGCACCGAAGCTTCGGAGTGCAAAATATCTATATGTCTATTCGTAAATATAGTGGGAGGAAGCGAACGAGCGAGCAAAGGCGAGCAAGAGTGCGAGAGAGAGAGAGACGGAGAGAGATGTATCTAGCTGCCTGGCCTTGAACTTGACTTTCCGAGGAGTTCTCGTGGCCGCGATCGCGAAGGCCGACTCGCTTCTCTCAGTGTGTGTGTGTGTGTGTGTACACACACATGTGTGCATGCGAGCATATATGCATACAACACACATGCTTGGGCAAATTTAGAAGAGCGAGGCTCGACGAAACAGCCGATGGCAAAAGATACTTTGCTCGCTCGCTCACGCACGCACTCGCACTCACACTTACGCACACGTACAATGGCAGTCGCCGAGAGTATACATTTGTTATCTCTTCTCTCCCTTTGCAAAATCTTGTCGTCCATGTGTCGGTATGTGTTAGGCGTCCTTGGCTACACCAGGCCTATATATAGCACACACGCATACTCACACACACGATACGTACATATATATGCGTCTTGTAAATATAAATCCAAGTGTTGAGAATGTGTGTCTGACGACGACGTCGCGCCGGTCCTCCTCTTTTACGCTCACGGTAAACGCACTTACACACATATATATACGCTATGAATGAGGAATCGCTTTTGCTTCTCGTCTCTCCTTTCTCGTCTCTCGCTCTCTCACTCGCTCGGCGGTTGCGAGTCGAAAAATAGCAAGAGAAACAGAATAAGAGGAGACGCAAATTTGCCAATAATCTTAGCCGATCGACAGAGTTCATGGCTACGCGGACTTGGCCTAAGTTATTTACTGCCGTTTGCGCTCCGCTCGACTGGCACCGCTTTAGAAATGTTTCATCGTTTGCACTAACAATATTACACATGCGAGAAACCTGGAATAGGACAATTCGATGGACGACGACGGCGACTGGCGCGTAGCAGCTGTGTTGTACGACGTTTGCGAGAGAGCTTTTAGCGAGCTTCGAATTGTCGAAAGTTATGGTAGCTCGTTAGCCTCCGAGCTTTTCCGAATATGAGAATTATTGGCTCGGACGTCTGGCGCGCGTACGGAGCCTATATAACAAAACGACGTTTATGTACCTTCGAACCGAGTTTGGTATGTATACGAGCTTTGCTCTAGTTGGCCGCTAAGAGTCTACGAAAAACGCCTGCGTGCGCTCGCGGGCGCGATTAAACCTTATATATCGCGCCGAATCGATTTCGCTCGAGGATAAGAAAATTAAAGCGTGATATACGTGCAGACAAAAATTATAATTGGAAATTTACAAGTAATTTTTCGCACCTTCATTCAAAATATTGATCGAGTGCAATTAACGCAATCTCATAAATAAAATGCAGAATCGAGCGCGTTAAAATTGACGATTCCGGAGCGGCGGAAATTATCAATCTGAGCATGAATTATACAAAGTCGATGCGTGCATGTATAAGCTTATTACGCGCATTCGCGCTCGATAACGCGCGCTTAGGAGAAACAAAGATGTTTTTCCCCAAAAGTTTTGTGCGGTCTAAAAATAAGATGCGAATAATAAAAAAAGAAGAAGAAAAAACAAAATATTAAATGTAATGGCTCCGCGTGTCGATACACTCATAACTTCCTGCTTTTAGCCCTCTTATATACCGATGCACTCTCGCGATCGAGTCGTTCGTACAGTTTCGTCGAAGGAAAGTCTCTCTCTCTCTCTAAATAAATCTACGAGTGCGTACAATATAATCTCTCGAAAGAAGCCATAATTTCGTAATTGGTCGCAGTGAAAACACGCGGCATAATATTCAAATATCCGAGAGCTTGCAGTGACATTTATAACCCCCGCTGCGACGCATGTACGATCAGCCGCGCGCGCTGATATGTAATATCTTATGAAGCTACAACGTCACCGCGATCGTGCACGTTTTCGTCTCTCTCTCTCTTACTCACTCTTTTATAGCTGTTACCGTAATCGTCATCTCGATTATAAACCGCGCGCGCGCGGCGATTCTTTGCATCTCTTCGCTCGCACACACGCTATAATATGCATATATCATGCGCAGCACGCGAAATGGATTCAATATTCTCAATTGTCAGTCAGTAACGTCGCTGCTCTCTCGTGTGCGTGTGTGTGTGTGTGTGTGTGCTGTCCGATGCGCCGCGCGACTGATATAGTCGCATTTTTTACAAGGTTTTTTCTTTTTACTTTTAATTGAAGCTCGAGCTCTCGAGTGCTGTAACACACGCAGCGCCAGCGCAATGATAGAAATATGTACGCGAGTATACAGCGTATCAACCCGAGGCGCACGATAGAGAGATGATTGAAATCGGCAAAATATATGTATACGCGATAGACGCATGTCTCTCTCTTTCTCTCTCTATCTGAGTATTGATCGAGGAAGAGATCAATTTTCCGCTTTACATGTGAACGTTGATCGGCTCTCGGTACATATGATCGCGAATATCGCGAGCCGCTCCACGGAAAGCAACGCATGTATAGTATAGAGATGTCGAGTCGGAGCGTGCGCGCGGATGTGTGACGCGTTGCCAGCAGCAGCAGCAACGAGATAGTCGAGTGCGGCAACTAAATGCTCAAATCTTGTCAAATACGTATAAAATGATATTACGTAAGGGAATGGTAACGAGGAAGCTTTTGACAGTGATTATTACGCGTACTCTATCATTGTTCGCTCGCAACTTGAAACATATATATCGATCGGCCTGGAGAATGCAATATTTCCTCCAAAGACCAAAAAAAAATAATGAAAACGTAAACTAAGTAGTAGTAACGCGCGGAGGTGTTGATTACTTTGTGGCTCGGCAGCAATGAGATATCGTTACTATTTGCCGTGCAACAATTTTATAATCCTTCGATTGAACCGCATTTACAATATAATTACTCAGCTGAGGCAGTTATTGATTTATTTACTTATCATGTTGTAACATATAGCAGCTTGCATATGCATTAAAGGATCTACATATTACGCGCTTTGATTTCTCCGCTTATTATATTCGAAGCTCTAATTGTCTGGTCTCTGCCGTTGAAAATACTGCGATAACCGAGAGCCGAATAATTCTTTTTCTTTTTCGCTCAGACGACCTTGACCAGCCCTACCACCGAAACAGGGTTCATCGATCGGGAAACAAGTGTAGGCGGCGCGAAATATAATGTGCCAGTTTTTCACTCCGTATTTCGTGACTCGGAATAAAATGCAATAAAAACAAGGCGCGCGCTGTATTCTCGCAAGTCGAATTTTGTTTTAATAAAATTAACGATGTTTTACCGAGTTAGCGTAGCAGATCTCCCGCGTTTTTGCATTGATTTTTTTCGTGTCATTTATTATTATAGCGCAAGATATAAGTCATTCCGGAATAAAAAACAAATAAAAATCCAAATTCAATGGCTTGCACTCAGCCGAGATGTGAGAGACAGTTGAAAGCGGGAAAAATAATGGCTCGGTAGAAAAAAGCGCTTTTTACATTAACTTACTTTTTACATATAAATATACAGATATACAAGCGTACACACATATAAGTAAGTATATACACGTAGGTGAAAATCGATATTGAGCGTCAGGGTGTATCACAGGGTCAGGGTTGCGCGAGTTGATACGTACAAGGTCTCGGCCACGGCTCGCCTCGTACACAAGTGAACGTTCCTTTTCTCCGCTCGTATGGATTATACACACACCGTCTGGGGCAGACGCTTTTCAAAGATCACGTCTAGCAACATTTCTTCCTCTTTTGTATTTACTGTCGAGTAATATATTTGATTTATGGCCCTTGCTTTTGGACGAAATTTCGCTGCGTCTCTGGCGTATACGTTCTTTTGTTTGCAGAAAATCAATAAACATTTTTCTTTATCGTTTAATAAAAGAGAAAAGTTATAGTTTGAATTTAAAATAAAAATAGTTAAGCCCACATAGCGTGATTATTTTTAAAAGCTTTATTAAATTCTATTTGCACTCTAGACGTACAAACAAGAGCTTGTTTGACGGTGTTTTATGAATGAAGTTGCAGCTTCTAATTATTCTACACCTTTCGAATAATTTTAATAATTTTCATGTTGTTGTAATTCAAACCGTATGAGATCGCATTTTATTACTACTATTTAATATTTAAGCCCAGGTTTAACAATAGTAAGTGTGTATGGAAAAGATTACATAGAACAACAAGTTACGAAGAAAATTGTTTTAGAGTAAATGATAATTAATTATTTTGATAAGAGGATTACTTTATTTATAAGTGGTAAGCATCGTTATATATGAGTAATTAGATCAATTAAAGAAAATGCGGTAAGAGTTTCATTTCTCATTTTGTGATAAGATAACATCTTTAAATTCACGCGTGTTCATGATAAAAGTTAAAACTAAATTTTCGCGATTTCTTTATGACCTAACATCATTTATCCAGACAATTAATTACCATTAATTTTTCAGCACAAATCTCCATAGATTCTGCTTTCGCTGTTCGTCGGGGGGTTTTTTTTTTAAGCGGAATCGAGCGCATTCAAAGTTGCAACGAAAAACGCATGTCGTCATCAAGGCTGCGCACCAACAAAATATTAATAAAAATAACATTGGCCGTCTTATACAACGTGCAGTTTATATTATTCCGCTTGTACAGCTGGAACATCGAACACATTTCCGATTGTTTTTCATGACGATTGAGATTTTAATATCCCAACAATGTGACGATTAATTTGCAATAAACCAGCAACTTTTAATATCGCGCCTAATTAAAATGTGCACACGAACAAAAGTTGCATGGATCAATGAAATTCTAGCGAACACAAAAAGATTCGCTTTAAACGGAACAATAGTAAAGCTATAATCAATATAGCATTGGGTGGGGAACAAAAAAAATTTGGAACACCGATCATCGAGATGGAGACTTTAAAACTGCTTTACGTTTCAAGGCCGTTCTTGCTCACGCTCACTAGTGTACGCATACAACAAATTCATACGTAGTAACTATTTTTAAAGTGGGATTGGTCATAGTTTGACAAAAAGCTATTAAACAGCTACTGGACGAGAAATCAAGTTTTTCAAATCATCCTCGTGACAATACAAATTATAATTCAAATATAAAATGATAAATAATGTATTCAAAGAAATGAATGCACGAGCAATTTCTACAGAATTATTTTTAAAAAAACCTACAATATAAAATTATATTATAAAATAATATTATATTGTATCATATTATACCGACTAAAAAATATTATACTTAAAATAAAAAATATTGTTTCTTACGAAATGTAAAAAGTCTTTCTAATTTGTAAACTTTTATAAACGAAAGTACATACAAATAAATAATTTTTCAGTGTCAAACCCCTGCAAATAGACTGCTATGTGCATTCTTTTGTCCATTGGGGACTAGAATGTACTATTGAAATACCTGTAGAAATTAACTTTCTCGGCGTAATTGATCGTAAAATTCGTAAAGTCTCGACAAAAAGTGCAAAATTTGCATTTTAATCGGAAAACTCTTGCATCGGTATAAAATCGCATCGATGTACAATTTTATTGGCTCGTTCCTCGGCACATGGAAACCAAGCCAGTCAGTCGTGTGCGAATGAGATGAAAAGTTTTATTGTGGAAAATACGACGATAACAAGTTCATTAGAATCGTCGCACACACACGCGCAGGAGGGTTGTTGCAAAAATGGCACATAACGCGAGTTTTTCAATTAGGGTCAGTTGCAGAGCTATCAAAGTTTGAGCTCGAGCGAGTCCGTTTCTTTGAATGTATATATCGCACCAGAGCACACACATATACGCGACGCTAAAAAATATATATATATATTTGCCAATGAAAATGTAATTTTACGTCGGGAATTAAAACTTCATTTCCTTAGCTATATGCCTTGTCGCGAAAAGAAAATTTCGAATCCAATTATGTAGTCGAGAAGTTTGAAAAGAAATCTTAGTGATGTAATCTGCAGCGGTATTAAGTTTTTTTTTCATCAAAATTACGCTTGTATCTGCATAACAGACTTCTGGTTTACGTAGGCCGAGACGCGCGCCGAGACACACACGCGTGTGTGTTGTGCATCGCACAATGTAAAATAGTAGCTTGAAGATATCACTTTTCGTCAGTAGGCAACGCGTACATTATATCTCGTATACATTTTCTGTAATCTTATAGAACATTTACGCAATAGTTTACTACAAAATTTTTGCATTCTCCGCGAGCTGATAAATGATGAATTTTTAATGTTTTCAATTGGGTTTATCTTTCGGATAGAACTCGTAAGAACTTTCGATTCTTCGGATGCAGACAATATAATATGTGTCTCGCTTCTAATGTGTACATGTATTTTTAAGTATATTACGCAGGTTACTCAGCTCACGAGATGTTTTATTCGAGATATAAAATGCTTATGTAGTAACATCATAAACATCATATATAGCAGAACCCGTTGCGGCGACTCGAGGCGAAAAAAATGTAAATAAACAATCGACAGAAAAATTTTTCCCTCATCCACGCACACATACATACACACTGTGTATTCGTTAGTGTACATCCGATCTATAAAGCATCTCACGCGTTCGCTCTGTCTCTCTCTCTCTTTCCCTGTCGCACCATCTCGCACGCCGCAAGATCAAAACAAATCACACCGCCTCGCTTACAGCGTGTATTTTCTCTCTCTCTCTCTCGTTCTTCTTATGTCGCGTAATACCCCCTAAATGATGGCTATTAAACATATAATATACTTTACGCGTGCACATTATCGCACAAACGAGTCAATATAATTCACAAATATATCAACGTTGGCTCTTCCTCGTTTCGTCGTCGCGCGCACGTACTCGTAATTTCGCTTTTTGTAAATTCTGCTCACACAACTATATACACAGCGAGATAATATGCATCGATCGCATTACAATAATGAAAAAAAGCACAGCGAGTAATCGATAAAGAGGGAATAACGAAAGCGAATTGCAAATAAACCCCCGTCGCTGCTGGTCGCATTAATTTTAATAATCGTAATTCAAATATATGCACTAAAACAGATTCGCATGACGAGGCGCACACGAGCTCGAGTAAGTGCGAGCGCCTGGCGCGGAGCGACCTTGATAATGAAAGTCTCGCGGTTCGCCGGCAGTAGCAGTAGCAGCGGCAGCAGCAGCAGCAGCAGCCGCATCGGACCGCCGATCGATCGTTCGATCTATCATCCGCTGGCCGAGCGTCTACTTTGCGCTCTCGTTTTTCGATGTTGTCGCGAGCGCAAAAAAAAACAACAAAAGGCCAAAGACAATACTCACCATGTCGTACATCCAAGTGTCCATGACTGTCTCGTACATATTTTTGAGTTAAAAAATTTAGCGGCCTGGCAAGTGGAACGAGGAGGTGTTACGAATTAATTATAAAAATCGGCAGGTTTTGTATTTTCGGTTGAGTATATAAAACCCGTTCCCCGTTGGCTGCCAATCTTGCCCAAGCTTTATAACGTGTCGCAAAAATGCGCTTATATATATTTGGACGTTGTTATCGACTGCAGTCTATCGCTTCAGATAGTTACTTGTGTAAGAGAGACTGTCCGAAAAGGTAGGATAGCCGATCGCGTCGATCGATCATATCGGCAGAATCATCGTGATTTTGCGGGCTCACAACAAAATCGGCGCACTGAGAAACAACGAGTAGTCGTCGTCGTCGTCGACGTCTCCTGGTGTCGGATGATAACCAGTCGGACACGCGCACACCACCGTTCAAAAAAAAAAAAAACAAAAACGAAAGACCTCCTCCTCCTCGTCCAAATAGTCGTCAACACATGCAGTAGCAGACAACAAAAAACTGGCGAACTGTCTGTCTGAACAACAATAATCGTTGAGGCAAAACTGGAGAGTGCAGCAACGAAAAAAAAGTTAGAGGGGGTCGAGCGAGCGATGTTAGCAGCTCTGCGGGCCGTGCGCGACTACTGCCACAGCCAGTGCTTTGCTCATCTGATGTTCTGCTGCTGCTGCTGCTGCTGCTGCTACTACACTTGCCTCCCCGCGATCTCCTTGCCTGTGCAGCGTGTATACATACAACATATAGATATATACACACAAGCGCATGTATACAGATATATAGTGCTACGCTCGTCACTTCGGAGCTTCGCGCATCAGCACGCATAGATCGTATGAACATATACACACGTATATACGGTTGGCGTACGTATAAGTATATACAACAAACGCACGCAGACTCGAGCATAGCTCGACTACATAGCGATGTGTAGATGCGCGCGAAATGTATGTATGTATATAGACGCGCCGAGTCGAGACTATGCCTGTGTGTACATAAATGCTTCGTGTGTGTATGTATAGGCGCATACACAGAAGAGGAGCGTCGGCTACGTCAGACTACATCGCATGTGTATATATCGTCGTCGTCGTCGTAGCGTACCTACATACATGTATACGCATTGGCACGGACTGTTGTTGTTATACACACGAGGAGGGAGACTTTATACTCTCTCGCAGACCAGCCAGACTCTGGCTGCGGCTCTCTGTTGTCTATCTATCCTTACCCAAGTTTGCGAGCTCACACGCGAAAAGTAAATGGTTCCTTGGATGCTACGACGACGTTTTTTGCCATAAATCTATAGCACCTTATAATGTAAGCCACACGCAGATACGAGCGCGCGCGAGCGAGCGAGCGAGAGAGACAGAAAGAGAAAAGAGGAGGAGACCCCCTCGGAGTCTTTTCTTTTGCGCCATAATCGCTCGCCTCGTATGTATATGTAGCATCTCACCAAAGGGGGTTGTTTTTATTATTGGTCTCTTATGCTCTATACGCGCCCAGGGGAAGAAGGGTTCAAGGTTCCTCGGCCAAGGGGCTTTTGCCCTTTCTTGGTTTTCGAGTCCTATATTCGTACGTATGCTGAATAGATCGAGAGAGAGAGAGAAAGAAACTGCCTCGACATAACGGAAGAGGCTCGCATATGGAAAGAAGGGTTAGCAAAATAGGTATCTAGGGCACGCATTGTATAAATACTGGGCCTGCAACGTACTTACTTATGCATGCACGGGAGGTTTTAATGTGGCTGCTGGGGAACTTTAAAAAAGAAAATATTTCTCCGCGTAAGCAGGCGAGGCGCCAAACGCAGAAAAAAAGCATTTCGAAGTTGATTTGCCGCGGTGCAAACGCATTATTTGTATATCTCGGTGTGCACGTTACGTTTAGCGAGTACGGACGAATAAACGTTCTCGACTGTGCCGTGCCGTGTGTGTAGTAAAATCGAGCAGTAATCAATACGGCCGGCGTTGGCGCACCGTAGACTGTATTATGTATCCTGGCTGGCCTTGAAATTTTGCGAAAGCCGACGTCGCACCGCCGCCGTTGCCGCTATATAGCTGCTGCTTTGCTAACTAGCGCCAGTAAAATTATTACCGCAACCAGTCCCTTTTATCGAGCAAGACTATGATCTAATAGAAAATAATACCCGTACTGTATAGTGCACTCAATGTTTGCTACTCTGTATCGCGGAGCGCAAGTATTATGCTGGCGCGGCAGCGTATGCAAAATAAGCTCAGGACTCCACGTGTCGAGAAGCTCGAAATTATTATTATTAAAATAAATTCACGTATGAGACGGAATAATAAAAAATAAGGTATGATGTAACAAGGACGGTGTGTTTTGAGATGCAGTTAGA
>JAPMIB010000089.1:495492-768252 GCA_034770305.1 Trichogramma dendrolimi | reverse complement strand
GATAATTCGATACAAATATGCAAATCACACCAAAAATTTTTTAGAAAGTAAGTGCGAAAATCATACACATATTTTTTCTGTTTTTTTTTAAAAAAAAGTTAAAGGTCATAGCTCCGTGTTTCGTGAGTTTCGTCGGGCCCTCCCAAATACGAAAATATTTTTTTGTTTGTGCAGACCCATACTAAGCTGGATGACAGTCTTGACCCTCTCGTGTTTCCCTTGTCGTTGGTCACATAACCCCACCTGTCACTACTAGTGCAGACGAATTTTTTTGTGTGTGCAGTAAGATTTTTTTTCGGTTTCGTGCAACAGAAATAATTTTTTTTCTCTTCTTTTTCACTCCCGTTCTTTGATTTTTTTTTGGCTGGCGAACATGTCGAAGTCGGACGACGAGCTTAAAAGCAACCAGGGCGGCATTGAAAATTTTAATTCTTCACTCATCACAGAAGATGGTGACGAGCCAAGGGAAATTGAGGCACGGCTTAATAGCCGCATGAAAATTTTTGAACAATCAATGAATTCCCTGCGCGACCAGATGAGCACCCTCGCGTCAGTGATTGAGAAATTGCGTGTCACACACCCAGAGCAGCCGGCGAATAAAATCGTTCCCAATTCAACCGCCGCTGGTACGAGCACTACCAATATGAGCACGACAATTACGTGTCCCACCGACACGAATACGAGCACATCTAGTGTTGTTGATACTAAGACCCCCCGGCTCCTGGTGAGCAAACATTTAAATTTGAATTAAATCCCAGTCGATTTGACCCAAATGCGAAACCCTTTTCGCAGACCTTGTATAATACTGCTCAATCTTTACCGGGGCCTACCTATATGACTCCTAGTTTTGGATACAACCCCATATCATCTACAGGATTTCATCAGCCTCCGGCAGCAAATTCCAATTCTTCGGGATTTTTTGGCTACCATAGGCCAGTAGAGGTTCCCACCTTTTGGCACCACGATCCAACGTCGTGGTTTGAGGTGCTAGAAGGAGAATTCGAGGTGTTGAGCATCACGGAGGACAAAACCAAGTACAGCTCTCTACTTAAAGGGCTGGTACGAGTACTTGTAAGTCACTCTCGTCTATTATTAAATCGCTGCCTGCCACTGGCAAATATGAAAAGCTAAAAGAGCAAATTACCAAAAAATATTCTCAAACAGCTCATCAGCAGATCGACAAATTATTTAAACATTGTTCTTTGGGTGATAAAAAACCTTCGGAATTGCTCTCGGAAATGCAAGCCTTAGGCAAAGACCACGTTCCCAAAGAGACACTCATGCTCCTTTGGTACAGGCTTTTGCCTAGTGGGTTGGCTGTACTTTTGGACGAATCCGTCACTAGTGCCAACGCCACTGCAGTAGTTACCAAAGCGGATCGCTTGCATGAAATACTCAAATCAACCAAAAGTGACTCACAGATCGCCAGTCTAGATTCTCCTCTGTCTTCCGAGGTCGAGCTCCATGATAGGTTGGTGAATTCGGTGGTCGCAGCTATTTCTGTTAAAAACAAAGCAGAGCACAGACCCTCGCGTTCGAAATCTGTAGAAAAATAATAACAGATCGAATACAGCGAAAAGGTCAAAGTCAAAATTGCGTTATGGTCCAAATAAAGACTTGTGTTTTTACCACGGTAAATATGGCAAAGACGCGGACTTTTGCTCCACTCCACCTTGTCCTTGGGTAGAAAAGTATGCAAACAAACGTCGCGACCAGGAAAACTAGAGTTCCCGGACGCGTGCGAGGCTAGCGTTCCGGGCTCCCTCATTTCTCATTCAAAACGCCTCTTTATCAAGGACTTAAACTCTGGCGCTGTGTATCTCATTGACACAGGCGCAGAGATTTCTGTGTGTCCAAAAGGTGATGCAGACGACTCTGCTCTTACTGACATGATACTGCATGCAGCCAACGGCAGTTCGATTAGAACTTACGGCTCATGCAACGTTGATTTGAATTTTGGGCTTCGGCGTAGGATGAATTGGTTGTTCGTGCGAGCAGACGTGCCATATGCAATCTTCGGCGCAGACGCACTTGTTCACTTTGATCTTTTGCCTCATTTAAAAAACAAAAGATTAATTGATAATATTACAGGTCTTTTTGTTCAGGGTCATCTTGCTTCGGCATCAGTTTATGGTATCAGCATTGTTGATCCTTCACATCCTCTGGCACACATTTTGCAAAAACACGCTCAGGTTTTTAACTCTCAGGCCGTTGCTGGTCCGAGAGCAACCAAAGTTTTGCACAACCTGCCCACCACAGGTGAGCCTATTGCGCAACGTGCGCGTCGATTAACGCCAGAAAAGTTGAAAGCTGTGAGGCAGCAATTTGCGAAATGGCGTGAGGAGGGCATAGTGCGTCCATCGGATAGCCCCTGGGCCTCGCCCATTCACATAGTGCCTAAGAAGACCCCCGGAGAATTTAGAGTTTGTGGTGACTATAGGAAATTAAATTCGGTAACTAAACCCAATCGTTATCCCGTCCCCAATCTTCACGACTTCACGTCCATTTTAGACGGAAGCAAAATATTTTCTACTCTTGATTTATATCAAGCTTTTCATCAAATACCTATGGCGCCGGATGATGTGCCAAAAACAGCACTCATCACACCTATAGGCTTATTTGAATTCCTCTTTATGCCATTCGGACTCCGCAATGCGAGTCAGACTTTTCAAAGGTACGTGAACGAGGCCCTGGGGGATTTACCGTTTCTTTTCGTTTACATTGACGACGTGCTAATAGCATCTCGTAGCGAAGAGGAACACGCGAAACACCTAGAAATAGTGCTAGATCGGCTACAAAAATTTGGTCTTCGACTCAATCTAGACAAGTGTGTCTTCGCTCAGCACGAAGTAAGTTTTTTATCGCATAAAATCAACGAGCTCGGCTATTCACCCTTGTATGACAAGGTTCAATCCATTTTGGATTTTCCACAACCCTCTACCATCGACGAACTCCGCAGGTATCTGGGATTGTTGAACTTTTATAGATCTTTCATAAAACGCTGCCCATATTTTGGCTCCGTTGAACGCTCTCATAGTCGGCGCGAAAAAGAAAGATTTGACGCCGATACTCTGGTCAGAAGCAGCCGATCTCGCTTTCAAAGAAAGCAAACAAGCTTTAGTCAACGCGACGCTTCTCTCTTTTCCGCAAGAGAATGCGAAGCTACGGCTGGTCACTGATGCTTCGACCATTGCGGCAGGCGCAGCTCTCGAACAGGAGACGGTGGCAGGTTGGAAACCACTAGGTTTTTTCTCCAAAAAGTTTACCTCTGGGCAAAAGAAATACGCTCCGTACGATTTAGAGCTAACGGCCATATTTCTGGCCATTAAAAATTTTCATTCACACTTAGAAGGACGAGATTTTGACGTCCTATGTGATCATAAACCCTTGCAATACGCGTTCACTCAATCACCCGAACAGGTTCCGTTGGTAAGACAAAGGCAATTATCCTTTATTTCGCAATATACTACTAGTATCAAATACTTGCCTGGTAAGGACAATCCGGTGGCTGATGCGCTCTCACGCATCGACACGGGCAGCTCATCGCAAGACGCTGGCCATGTGGATGCGTTTGCTCTGCCCACCGACATTTCCTCGAAACGTCTCGCTGAAGCTCAAGGCGAAGACGAAGAGCTCGCTATGATAATCAGTCAACCTGACTTCAATCTAAAATTGCGACGCTTGGAATGGCCAGAGCAAGGAAATGAAATGTTGCACATTTATTGCGAGATCGGTGACGACATTATTCGCCCGTACATTCCAAAGCCGCTCAGGCATGAAGCGATTTCGCTCGTTCACAATTTGTCTCATTCGGGGCCAGGAGCGACCAACAAATTAATCCATAGGAAATTTGTTTGGCCGAACATGTCAAAGGACGTCAAAAATTTTTGTAAGTCCTGTCTCCCGTGTCAACAAAACAAAATAGCACGCCACAATAAATTGGTGCCTGCTAAGTTTGATTTGCCGGACCAACGTTTTGCTCACGTGCACATCGACATAGTTACGCTCAACGAAAGCCACGGGTACTCCCACGCGTTAACGATGATCGACAGATATGCGCGTTGGCCGGAGGCTACTCCGATTCGCGACATGCGGGCGTCCACGGTGGCAAGAGCTTTCGTGGAAACCTGGATCTCTCGATACGGCGTGCCTTCGACCATTACGTCAGATCAAGGTCTGCAGTTTGAGAAAGACATTTTTCAAAATCTTTGTAAAATTCTTGGTTCAAATCACATCCACACGACTCCGTACAATCCCCGGGCAAATGGCTTAATCGAACGTTGGCATCGGGACTTCAAAACAGCACTCATGTGCTTCGAGAAGTCAGATTCATGGATAGAAGCCCTACCTTTTGTTATGTTAGGCTTAAGAACGCGTATCCGCTCGGATATTGACGCTAGTCCTTCGGAGATAATTTTCGGAACTACCCTTCGTCTTCCGGGTGAATTTTTCTCCGATGAGAGTGCTGAAAACGATCGTAAACACTTTACTTCAGAGTTTCGAGCGCACATGCAGCAGGTGAAGCCAGTTTTGACAACTCTTCACACTGAAACGCAACCGTTCGTTCACAAAGACCTCAATTCTTGCTCACACTTGTTCTTGCGTTCACCGCCTATTAAAAAAGCCTTGGATCCGCCCTATATTGGCCCTTTTAAAATCCATGCTCGCCCCTCTCCGCACTTCTTCGTTATTAAAATGACGAACAAGCAAGGACGCGAGGAGTTAAAGACTGTCTCCACCTTACGAGTAAAACCTGCATTCGGTACCTTTGACGACTTAAACGCACTTGTAAGAGAAAACAATCCATTTGACGACACTGTCGATCAGGAAAATATCGAATGCGATTACACGCAAAATGTACCTGAAAACGCGGATGAGTCAGAGCCGACTGACATTAATGATAAGAGAAATGTATTGCCAAAGGCACTGCCTAAGATTAGTAATAAGAAATCCAACACTAAAACTAAAAAAATCAAGTTCCACTTGGAACACGCTTATAATAAGGAAGCCGACTCGGCCAAATCTAAAATTAAAACTAGAAATAAAAAGAAATAATGATTAATTTTCCATTTTTTGTACTTAGTCTAAGAGATTGCGCTGAGCGCTTATATTATCTTATTTTTGTATCTTAATAAAAAAAAAAAAAATTGTTATTTTTGTTTACAGTGCATAGCACTAAGGATTGTTGTTTTTGTTATGCGACTTAGCTAGAAATTACTCTGCTTCAAAAATCATTGTAAAAATTGCAAAGCACTAAAGATTAATCATTTATTTTGGTCAAATTGTAAAAAAAATTTCTGCTCTTGTCATTTCAAGGCAAAAATTTTTTCATTTTCACCCCCGAGCACTGTGGGGATACGCCTGTAGCGTTCTCCCCTCTACGCGCGCCTTCCCCGCTCGCCGCTAGTAGCTCGCGTGTGGCCACAGCAGTGTATGCTGAGACGCCTAATCAGCTAGTCGCATCGACGCATAAAATAAAGGTTATACCAATAAATTGCGTCTTGTCATTACAACCTCTCTCTGCAACCCTGGAGGCCTGGGGACCTCCAACGAGTGCCTCTCACTCTCATCAATCTCCTCATATATAATTTAATATTATATAATATATAATAATATATTATATATAATTATATTATTATTATTTAATTTTTTTATATTTATTTATTTATTTTTTTTTATTTAATATATATTTATAGTATAATATAATTTTTTTCATATAATTATAGTTTGTGATATTTTATAAAATTATATTTAAAATTTAAAATTAATATATAAGGATCATCTTACTATTATATCAATATATAATAAGAAATTTTTCAATTGTATGAATTTTAATTACAAAGTTTGTTCGTTTGCCTAGCGACTAGAGACTTAAAAGGGAAATCATTATAGATCTTATACTCCAGTTGACTACGGGAAAGGGAAGAATAAATTTACTATCTACCTCTCTTGCTTTCAATCTTTATTGATCGATTCTAAAACTTTATCATTTATTTTATCAAGATCATGCTCTCAAATGAGCGACAATTATAATCATATAAGGTAATAAATGTGAGTTTTTGGATCCGTTTTTTTCGCTTACAATCAGCGTTTCAATTTTATGACTTATAAATTGTTTTAATTCTATTCAAAAAAAATCACTAGGTCTCACAGCCAAACTAAGGAACTCAACGCTACAGTCTAGATATACATATAATAAATTTGTATAGTATATCTTTATCACTAATGTTATAATTTAACCTAGCATCTGCGTGTTTTTTCATACAGTCGATTATTTTTACTCAAGTTCAACTCAGCCCTATGTCATTATGCACATTTTTTCTTTATTATTAATAAATTTATAATAACTGCAATAATAATTCGATTATTAATGATTATGGCAGTGTTGATTTTTTCCAAAAAACTCATTTTGAAACAAGTGTTATTTACTCCGTAGTTGGAATTCTAACAAGAAACCTTTTATTCAAGTTGTTTTTTGTCTTTTATTCAAGTACTTGTTGCGTAGATGTAGGTTGAAAGGAAGCACAATGTTATATGATATATGATAATAAAATTACAGTTTTTTATTGGAATCGTCGATGATGGTGGTTGCACACACAAACAAAGTTCAAGTGATTCATAATTTTTTGTTTTTCTCCCTTGGGTTATTTTTGTCAAATGTAAAATTTTCCGACCGATCAAGGGGAACCCACAAAACTAAACAGATAGACGGATAACAATAAAAAGTCACAAAAACACAACACACACAATATCACGCATAAAACGACTTCTTATTGACGCTTATCCGTCTTATCTGTTTAGTTTTGTGGGTTCCCCTTGAACGGACGGAAAATTTTACATTTGACAAAGTACAAGTGATTTATAACTTTACTCTAAAGAAGCTACTCGAACACATGCATACAATGCATTTACAATATGAACGATATTTTATAACACTTAGATTTTAGTCTCGTTGACAAAAGAATCGATACGTAGTGTACGATTCTGCAGAAAAAAGAAGGAGAACTGATCCTATTTTACCATTTCTTATATTCACCTCGATTTACCCCCGCTTTAGTGGTTGCAGCGTATGTAGCGAGCTTGATATGGGTCAATAATTGACACATATCTTGCACGCGCGTGTATCTTAACAGACCCGGGCCAGCGCTCCTCCCGAAATCGGTGAAGTCGGGGTCACCGCAGTTTTACAGCTTTTCTTAGATACTCATTCATACTCGCGGCCGCGCGTATTCATTTTTTTTGCCCTGCGAATTATATTTTCGCAAGAGTTTAATAGCAGAGGCCTCAGAAATAGGTAATGGATTTTAGGCCGCTCAATTCGGCATTGTTTACGCTGGCTGCGCGTGTCCGAAATGGTGTTACTTTCAGTCGTGTGTGTCAATGAATTTATGCATAGAAGATACGTGTGAGATACATTTAATTGTAATTCATGCGTAACCGCTCGCTAGCTGCTTCTCGCAGTTTTATTAATTTCTTTTTCATTGCGAAAGGTTACGTCGTAGACTGTAACACGAGGGAAATTATTTTCATTCGATCGTTGTCTGATTCCCTTTTTAAAAGACGAATTTATTTCTTTTACGCTAAAAATGAGAAATGAGCAAGATCTGTCGTCAGGTTTCGCATGGATGAGCAGGATCTGACAGGTACTTTCTCTTAATTCTTATGCGAAATCTCGTAGTATATATTGAGGACCCACGGAGGTCTCTGGACGATTCAAATACAATATATTACGATGCACAGATCCCTTGTCAGTTACGTCTGCAATACTTGTGCTTGGACTTGAATTGTAATTTTTATCGTGAAGTTAAAGTGTGTGTGACAGTACAGTACGAGAGTGAGAGTGCTAGTGACATAAGGAACTGCCGGCCACCTCTGGGCCCAACTGCCTGCAACGATAGTCATATTCGCAATCTTGGTCAACACCTACACCTTGCGAAGTTTATCGAGGCAGGTCATCGATCGTCCGTAGCTGTACGTTAAGTAGATTAAGAGTACCAATTCATGTAATAAGTATTCAAGTATTGCAAAATAAATCTGTAATAATTTGTAATTCATGGGATATAATGCATGCATTTATTTATCATCATTCATTCTCCTCTACTAGAATAAGAGCATTTTATTTCTAATCTGAAAGTGGCATCGCACGACGTTACGGGATTACAAAACTCAAGGGAGTCTGGACCCCACATTCTCAATATGTTGCGTACTATGCATTATCGATAAAACAAATTAAAGAAACTAAAACTAAAGATGGCGCTATCAGTACTGTCAATGTTGTTCTATAATTCAATCGCATGCTGTGTTGCAGCGCCATCTTGCATAGAGCGAAACAACTCATATTCTAGTTCTGTTGTAAGATTCAAAATGTCGTATTTTTCATTCACTCTTACTTTTCAGTTCTATCCATATTTTATTCGTTTATTAACATAATTTTTTTATATTTAAAGTCTTTTTTTCCTTTTATTCTATTTTATCGTTCATTTCATTGTCTATTTTCATTTTTTAAATATTTTTTTAAATTTTTGCATTCTCTAAAAATTGTAATTGCAGTAATCAATTGCCGATAAAGATTCATTATACCCCATAAAAAGTAAATAAATTGATATATTAAAGAAAACAAATCAATACAATTTTTTATACATTCATTTAGTAGATATCCCAAAGTAAAAATCTTTAAAAGCCGAATGACTAAAATTATTTGTAAATTTACTTCTTTCAATGAAGTCAAACTGTTACCAAAAAAATAACATGCATCTTGAGTCACTTGGTGCCCGAGATTTCAGATAATACAAAAAACTAATGCAGCCCACCGCAGCTCTGAAGACGGCAGCCAGTGGACTTTCTTTTAGTCTTCGCTTACACGTCTACGATCATCGAAGCAGATACACCTTTCTCGCTGATTCAGACGCTGAAATTTCTGTGTTACCAGTATCTTTCTTTCCAGAGGCGCAGCTCTCATCAGTCAAGCTCGAAGCAGCCGACAAGTCAATTATGAACACTCACGGCTTACATACGTTGCAATTGCAATTTAATCAAAAAAGCCCGTTCACATGGAACTTCGTCATCTCAGACGTTCCTTACCCGATCTTGGGTGCCGGCTTTGTTCACTACTTCGGTCTCCTCATTGACCTTGGTCGAGCTGTCCTACTTACTCGTCAAAACACAGTATTCGCACTTGGAAAAAGCTTGCCTTCTCCGCCTCACAACATATCGTTGTTATCGCAATCTCACGTTTTTTATGACATTTTGTCGTAATTTCCCACAACATATGATTCTCAATTTCGACAGGCTATCAGTGAAAGCACAGTTCGTCATTACTTGCACACTGAAGGCCACCTAGTAGCCGAAAAAGCTCGTCGACTTCCAGCCGATAAACTCAAAATCGCTAAGGCTTACTTCGCAGACATGCAGGCTAAAAGCTTGGTGAAGTCCAGACAGTCGTTGGGCGTCACCCATTCACATGGTCCCGAAAAAGGACGGGACGTGGCGCATTTGCGGCGATTACCGTTGACTCAACGCTGTCACAATCCCCGACAAATATCCAGTCAAACGTCTTCAGGATTTCTCCTCTATACTCGCGGATACAACAATTTTTTCTACACTTGATATGCAAAAAGCGTATATGCAGATTCCGCTCGTTTCTGAGCACAGACAAAAATCCGTGGTTATCACACCGTTCGGACTTTTTGAATTTCATGTTATGACATTCGGAATGCGTAACGCTGCACAAACATTTCTAAGATACGTGAACTCGGCGTTCGGCGATTTGCCCTTCGTTTTTGTATATCTTGACGATATTTTAATCGCTTCGTCGTCGCTTGACGAACATAGAAATCGCTTACGCGTAGTGCTGGAAAGACTGAGAGACTTTGGTCTGCAATTAAACCTCATTAAATGCCACTTCGGTTAAAACGAAGTAGAATTTCTCGGATTCCTTATCAACGAGTCAGGCTTCAAGCCTTTGCCTTCTAAAATCGACAAAATAAGCAATTTTCCTCGTTTCACTACAGTAGACAATTTACGTCGTTTTCTCGGTATGATAAACTTCAATCATGAGTGTATACCACACTTCGCTCAGTTGCAAATACCTTTACATAAGCTCATTCTCGGCAATAAGAAAAAAGACAAGTCGCTGATCGCTTGGAATGAAGAATCTCTCGCAGCTTTTGAAGTTTGCACCCAGCGCTTAGCTGAAGCAGCTTGGCTGGCCTTTCCCGTTGACTCTGCACCTATTTGCATCTGCTCAGACGCTTCTGGCACAGCAATGGGAGACGTACTTGAACAACAAAATAACCACGGGCAATGGGTTCCTTTTGCTTTCTTGTCACGTAAATTCAATAACGCAATTATTCCACTTATGATCGCGAGCCCACTGCCGCTGTAGAGTCTATCAAACACTGTGACGTTGCGCAGCTCGCGTGCCCCACTGTGTGAATGTGAGTGTGTGAGCTTCGGCTCGGTGTGTGGGAGAGCAGAAGAGACTAATGTTCAATAAATTGTTGTATCATTTAACTCACATTATCAGTGTTGTTTTTTAATTTCCCCAATACAATATTGTTTCCTCTTTCTCGCGATTTCGACCATATTCAGCCATTCTCTACAGGTGCAGTGCCGCAGATCTACGGAGTCCCCGCTCCCTACCCGTCGGCGTTCCCCATCGGAGGCAAGCCGAGCTCACGACCCTGATGCCCCTATCCTTGAACCTAGCCAGCCGGACTCTGGTCGGCGACGAGCATCCGCTCGTCTGGCGCGCCGTCCATCGGGAAAGCCGACCAGGCCAAGGAAAAGCCGTCACGGACGGTGTGCACGGGGAGGCCATCGTCACAACACTTTCAATACTACGTCGAGTCTAAAAAATTCATCCTTGGGACAGATCATAAGCCTCTTTTGCAAGCTCTGTTGTCGTCGAGGTCTCCTTGGCGTCGCACAGATGGCAGTACTCTGCAGTGCTGTTACCTCTCTATGTGCGGCGCAGTCATCGCTTGCTCGACACAGCCCGTTTGTGGCGGCGAACGCTCAGTACATAAGCTCTGTTCCGAGTGTGATTTAGTTCGAGCGACACATAACTCAGTACTACACGCAGCCTCTCTGCATTTATTTGTTCCTTTTGAGCTTAATAAGCTAATTATAATAACCACTTGTGATTACCAGAGCGAAGCCAAAAACATTAAACATAGCAGAGTGATCTGTGTTCAACTTGGTAAATTAATAAAGTGTTTCAAGTAAATTGTTCTTTGGTTCTGTCCTTATTCCCTTCCACCCACCAGAACATCAAAAGGTTATGGGTGACCAGCACGACGGAAAAGGAGAATCCACTCTCGAGAGTAAGTAAGATCAGAGCTACAATACAAGAAACAGAGTTATTATACAGAGTAAAAACAATAATTTCGCGAGTGTATTTCGGGAGTGTCGACAAAGAATCGCGCGCCACACATAAAATCATTTTTATCTTTTCTTTTTCGTATTTTTTGTACCACGATTATTAGGAGTTGTAAGAGCAGAGTAGCGCAGTAAAAGTGTCTCCCAGAGTTGAACATATTCGGAAAGAAAAAGAGAGCCATTTTTTGCCGTGCAAAAGGCTCATACTCGATCTAGGGCGACAAGGTCAGACAAGTTGTGATGAGTCTTCTTCGCATACGGGTATTACGCACAAAGACAGAGGCAAGGCGGAAATCACGTGAACGAATCAGAGTATTCCGTCCTTCTCTCTCTCATAGAAAACACTCGAAGCGGTGCGCGATTTTCGGGCGAAAGAGAACACACGCTCGCGCGCGAATGCAAAACCGACAGAGATTCCAAGAAACGAGATCTTGAACGTGCGGGACGACTACATGCCGTGCATGAGTTCAACTTTGTTTTCATCGATCTAGTGCGTGTAGCAGTGAACAACTACATGCCGTGCATGAGTTCGATTTTTCGCTTTCGTGTAACTGACGCACAACTACATGCCGTGCATGGGTTTAATTTTTCGCCTTCAAGTGTATAACCAAACGAACAACTACATGCCGTGCATGCGATTAATTCGAATTTTTCTCTCTCTTCCTTCTTCGTGCGTGTCCCATTCCCAACGATTATTTTCTAGGTGTACAGAGGGTGTTTTTTTTTTTTTTTTTGAAATACTATACAGAGTCGGACTGAAATGTATAAAGCAGGTATGAAAAACAGTCTCGATCTGACTCAGACAGCAAAATATAACGTAGTCAAGTTTTATGCCGTGAATTTTTTTTCGAGACCAGTCTACACTAGAATAATCCCTTTGTCAAATCATAGTTATTTGAAAATAGTCACAATCAGATCCGAACATTAAACGCGGTGCGATTTAATTAGTTTGGGAGGGAGCATAAGCTTGTAGCTTAAATATATATATATCAAATGAGTGGTTTTATTTTTTTTCTTTTTTTCGTAATCAACAGGTGATGATTCAAAAATAATAGAAGAGACACCACCAACACCTCAGGTGGAAGACACCAAAAACACGGAGGATAAACTAACTGAGACCAGAGATGATGAAAGCGAGTTGTCCGAGGCTGTGTACATACAAGTAACAAGTTTAAATGAGACCATGCGACAGCAGACGGAGGCTCTGAAGACCTTGGCCGAGACAATGAAAGAGATTCGTACCGACCTCAAAGGCTACCACGAGCGCACGGAGAACATGACATCTGCTTTCATGGAATTTGCTCGAGACCAAGTGAAATACCAAGACGCCACCGATCAGAACTACGTTGAACTCATGAAAATGGTCAAGGATTTATCGTCCACCATGAAGACGACGCTGTGCGAAGTCAAAAATATCAACGTCAACATACCAGAGTCAGAGGTACCCTTTAAATCAAATGCTAATTCTACTGCTATAGGTGATATGACCATACCGCGTCGCGCCCCGGAGAAAAATTTACAGAGAAGTATTGATAACTATGACTCCCTTGATTCAACGATTGCTCAATTAAATCGGACCCTAGAACAAAATTTAGCACCCAAACGCAGTTTTGCAGAATACAAATTAACGACAAAATCTAATTTCACACTGTGGCTTGATCTTCTGCAATCAGAGCTTGAGTGCTACAATCTTAAATACTTGATCGATAATAAATGTGAGGAGGATTCAGAGGTCCATAATAAAAATAAAATCAACGCAAGAAACTTAATAATATCGCGACTTGATGAAATATACCACAAAAGAATAATTAATTTAAAAGATCTGTTACTTATTCTGTGACTCCGATTCTTCCTTGAGTCGGCTATCGACAGATAGAGTGCGGTCAGAGGAAATGGGCAATGTGAGAAAAGAAAATATAAACACAGCACTTAATTTTACAAAATTGAAATATACTCGCGTATTTATTATGATTATTTGGAGGTTCATTGATAGATACAAGCGTCGCTCACAGGTTAATTCGTATCTCGAGGTCTTGCCTCTCTCAGCGTCACAGCCGAACTGAACTGCTTGCGATCACAAGGGGTCGCGCTGGACGCCAGTCGCGACAAAGCAATTTCGGAGCACACACACACACACACACACATACAGAGCCTTGCGGCCGGCACCCGCTTGAACACCGCAAACATACTGCCCGCCTCGCTGCTAGGCAGCGAAATTGATACCATCGCTTGTTACAATAAATTTGAGTGCCCAAATTGCAAGGGACAATAGTGCCGAGTACATGAGTGTCGAGTAGAAAAAAATACAAAGTTTGATCGTTGGCGCAGTCATTGAGCTAGAGCTCATCACAACATAAATTTGACAAGTTTGCGCGTACATTGGATTCTATGATCCGAACGAAAAATGAAAAAATGAATCTTTGCATGTCCAATGTTATTATAAGTATAATCTAAAGCAAACAGAACAAAATTGATTATTTTTCGCATAATGTGGACTGTAAAGCTTGAAAAAAATAGAGAGAAAAGAAACAAAGAACAATAGGCAGCTTGGCGGCTCGCTGATGTGATGCGCTGCAGCTGCCCGCCGTGAGGCGATGCTTGAAGAGCCTTACTGGCCTGGAGCTCCGTCGGTGGGAACGGCGACTTCATTCTGTCCGATTGGTAGGCGAACAAGTTTCGCATTGGCCGGGTCAGAGTCGTCGTTGGCGTGCGTAAGGTCACCACGCGAGGCAGCCCATCTGTGCCAGGGTGCACCATGTCAATTCTTGCGAGAGGCCATCGTTGCGGGGGTTGCAGATCATCGGTTAGCAAAACAAGATCTCCTGGTTGCACTGCAGGCATCCGCTTTAGCCACTTCGGACGCAGCTGCATGTGTTGCAGCACTTCTCTCTGCCACCGGCGCCAAAAATCGTTTCGCATTTGAATGGTGTGTCTCCATGGGGCAGTCCCTCAATGCCTTCCTCAGTGAACGGCTCAGGAGCTGCCAAGAGCGAGCTTCCAATAAGGAAGTGTCCAGGTGTGAGGGCAGCCATATCTTGAGGATCTGAGCTCAGAGGGCATAATGGGCGCGAGTTCAAGCAGGCCTCAATTTGAGCGATGAGGGTGCTGAACTCTTCAAAGGTCAGGGTTGCCGCACCGACAACGCGCTTTAAATGGGATTTGAAGGCTTTGACGGCCGCCTCCCATATCCGCCGAAGTGAGGGGCGCGCGGCGGGATGAATTTCCATTGGACTTCATCGTGCGCGAGCGAAGTCATAATTTCTTGCATGAAGGCCGACGTTTGATTGAAAAGTTGATGCAGCTCAGTGGCAGCGCCTTGAAAGGTAGTTCCACAATCTGAATACATTGTGCGACTGAGGCCTCTTCTTGCGAAGAATCGTCGAAGAGCCATCAAGAATGTCTTGGTGCTATAGTCAGACACAACTTCCAGGTGCACGGCTCGTGTCGCAAGCAAGCAGACGAAGATAGCCACATATCCTTTGAATGACCTTTGGCCTCTTCCTTTGGAAGTCCGAAGGCGAACGGCCCAGCGTAGTCTACTCCTGTGACGGTGAAAGGTCTGACGGTGTGACCCGTGGTTCAGGTAGCGGTGCCATGAACTGTTCCAATCGACGGCCTTGATAGCGAGTGCATGTGACACAGGAGTGTATTACCTGTCGTATAAGGCTTCCTGCCTGGAGAATCCACCATTGACGCCGCAAAAAGCTCTGCACTAATTGAGGGCCCCCGTGTAATGTGACTTCATGCGCATGACGAATGAGCAGCCGTGCCAAATGGCTAGTCTTGGGAATGACAAGAGGGTGTCGTTCATTATAAGGCAGTAGAGAGTTAGTCAAACGCCCGCCAACTCGAAGTAAGTCTTCCTTGTCAAGATATGGATGGTGGCGTCGTAATCTGGCACTTCTGTAGTTGTCATCGCCTTGTGAAGTCTATGTATCTCATCTCGAAAGTGATACACTTGAACAGCTCGGGTGATGTTGGTCCGAGCTGCAGTGATTTCTTTGGCCGTGATTGTGGTGCTTGTATTTTGAGCTTGGGTGGACGCGAGACAATTCTTCCACCGCAGGCAGTAAGCGACGACTCGATAGAGACGATTGAGCGATGAAAATCGAGTGAGGATATTCTCGATGGTGTCATCCTCTGTTGATACGAAACACGCTCGATCGATACGTCTTTCCAGTTGAGTGCTGGTGGCGGGCTCTTCTATGGTCGCAAAGCTCGTAGGAGACAGGAGCCAAGGAGGTCCCCTCCACCAAAGCTCATTACCTTGTAATTGATCGGGCGAGCATCCTCTCGAGGCCACATCAGCAGGATTATGTTTTGAGGCTACGTGACTCCAGGTGGCGTTCGGCAGCAGGCTATGAATTTCGCTCACCCGATTGGCAACGAAAACTTTCCAAGTGCACGGAGGTGCTCGAAGCCAGGCGAGCACTATTTGTGAATCTGTCCAGCAGTGGATTGAGGCAATGGTAAGATTAATGTCCTGAAGGACTTTCTGCATGAGTCGAGCGAGCAGCGTCGCTCCGCAGAGCTCGAGTCGAGGCACACTAACAGACCGGATCGGAGCCACTTTACTCTTGGCGGTGAGTAAGTGCGAGGCATCCTGGCTGACGAGGTAGATCGCGGCGGCGTAGGCTCTCTCCGATGCATCGGAGAATCCGTGTAGCATCCTGGAGCTCTTGCTGTTGACACCGAGCCATCGCGGGATGCGGCAGGTTTGTAGGGCTTCGAGCTTGCGACGAAAGTCGAGCCAGAGTTCGGTGGTCGTGTTATCAGTGGGTTGGTCCCAATCGTAGCCTTGGAGCCATAGGTGCTGTAACAGCATCTTAGCACGTACTGTTATCGGAGTCAGCCATCCTGTGGGGTCGTAAATTCGAGCCACCTCCGAGAGAATGCCGCGCTTCGTGACTATAGTGATTGTGGAAAGTTCCGGGACGGTGTAGCTGAACTCGTCAGTGGAAGGAGTCCAACGCAGTCCCAATGTGGGCACAATCAAGTCCTTGTCGAAAGCCCGACTTTCGGGCGATGCACAGTGATTTCCAGAGAGGATGTCTGGACAATTCGCGGCCCATTTGTCCAACTGCATGCCAGCGCTGCGTAAGATCTCGGTCAGATCTCTTTTTGCCTGCACAGCGGCGTCCACAGAATCACACGACACAAGCGCATCATCGACGTACATGTTTTCCTTGAGTATTTTTGACCCAACAGGAAAGTGCCTTGCTTCGTCCTCAGCCAATTGATTTATCACTCGTAACGCAAGGTACGGTGCACAGGCGGTCCCGTATGTGACAGTCGTGAGGTCAAACTCTTGCACAGGATCCTCTGGGTTGCAACGCCACAGTATGCGTTGCCACGCGACATCCTCCTCTAGAACGTATATCTGTCGGTACATTTTAACGATGTCCGCCGTAAATGCGTACTGGCCAAGCCTCCACCGTAGTAATATCGTGGATATTTCTTGTTGCAGCTTTGGTCCAGTATGCATGAAGTCGTTGAGTGATTTATTATTGGCAACCTTTTGCGATGCATTAAATACGACGCGTAGTTTTTTACCAACTACGGCATGATGTGGTAAGTATGCAACGTCGGCGTCGAGGCGATCTGTCGAAGCTCTTTTCATGTGGCCTAATGTCTCATACTCTTGCATGAATAGCAGTATTGCTGTCGAAGGTGTGAGTCGCTGAGCAGACGTCGCTCGAGTGATAAGAACCGTTGCTTGGCTATTCCGTATGAGCCGGGTAGTTCGGGCTTGTCAGTGAAAGGTAGTCGCACGTAGTAGCGACCTGATTCATCCCGCTGATGTGTGGATCGGAAGTGTTCTTCGCATTTATCGTCAGTGGGCGACGATCCGGCTATGGGTGTGAGCTCTTCGAGCTCCCAAAATTTCCGCAGATCACTGCTCAACGCATCCGTTGATGTGAGCGTTATAGTGAACGCATCGAGGGTAGACTGTTGGGCCGTTGGCTTCGTGGTTGGTCCAGTGATGACCCAGCCAAACACCGTTTTGTACGCGGCTGGAGAGCCAGACGGTCCACGTCGTAGGCCAGCTCGGATGATGTCAGGCCACATTTCCGCGCCAATCAAACAGTCGATGGGAGCGGGTGTCTCGTAGGCGGGGTCTGCCAGCTCCAGTCCTCGCAGGTGGCTCCACTGTGATCCGTTGATAAGTTGCTTTGGAAGTACAGACGTCAACTTGGTGAGGACTGCTGCTAAAACATGTATGGATAATTTAGGCGATGTGCATGATTGCAACGACAAGAGTACAGAGGATTTGGCCTTGACTGCAGTTTGACCGCCTAGTCCGTTCACCGCGAGAGGGGTCGCTGTCCTGCCTAGCGACAACGCTTGGGCCACCTTCTCGGTAACGAAGAGCCTTCCGCCGCGGGGTCGATCAAGGCCCGAATCACCATCCGTTCGCCGAGGGCTGATCGCGACGACTCGTGCTGTTCCAAGCAGCGTTGTGCCTGACAGGGTAGCAGCATGAGCAACAATGACTCTTCGCCGTTCACAGACGCTGACATTGGCGTCTGCTCCGATGTAGTGTCCTCGACTTTTGCTTGGCCTCGATGCAGCTTCGTATGATGAGCTTGTTTGCATGTCGGCATTTGAATGCCGATGGACAATCCGAGCCTTGTGTGACTTATTTAGGCAATTATAGCAGAGACTCTTATCACGTGCGTATTTCCATCTTTGATCGATCGTGTAGCTGAGAAAATCTGGACAAGATCCCAGACGATGATCCGCTGAGCACAGCGAGCATTTTGCCTGTCGCCGTGATGATGAGTCTGCGCTGGCTGCATGATGGGCTGAAACAGATCTAGAGGGTTTTTGAGACGCCTCTCTGGAGGTTTTGTTTTGTCTAGCTGATGTATCGGGGTCTGGACAGTTTGCCGTGTCCAGAGCTTGGACCTTGTTCTCCAAGAATTTGACCAACTGTGTATAAGTCGGTGGTGCGCCGTCGTCCGGCAGGTGTTGCTCCCATAGTTCCCTCGTGTTGTTGTCGAGATTAAACACAATTAAGCTGACGAACCAGCGATCCCAATGCTCGACTGGTTCGCCTAATGCGCTCAAGCCGCGACGACACTCGTTGCTTGTGTCAAGCAGCCGAGTGATTTCTGCAACTGATTTTTTAGCCGCTTTGGGCATGTATAGCAGCCGCTTCATGTAGACCGAGATGCGTAGACGCTTGTTCTCATAACGGCGGCTAAGGGCCGTCCATGCCACCTCGAGATTGTCTGCATTAACCTCGATGTTTTTGATTGTGCGAAGGGCGTCGCCTTCTACACAGGCCAGTAGGTGTTGAAGTTTTAGCGTTGGAGTGAGCGTTGGTGCATCTTTCACCATAGATACAAACAACGCTTTGAACGAGTCCCAATCGGACTGCTGTCCGCTAAACTTCGGCAATGTGAGTTTCGGCAGTGAAGTGGCTGTGGTCGACATTTGCACTACAGACGGTGTGCTGTTTGAAACAGGCACTGTAGTCTAGCGCACGCGCTGAGAGGGCCGTAATTTTCTGTACGTGGTACGCTCTTGTTTCCGTGTATAGATTTTCGACTTCAGAAAATGTGTCGTTCACAAAGTAGCTCTCTTCTTCGAGCTCTTTTCAAAGCGAGACAAAGCGAGGTGACGATCAGTGTACACTTTCCAGTACGCCTCCAACGTACACATCGCGAATTTAATGAGTCGAAAGTCAGATTCGCCTGTCCGAGTTTTTCTGTGTTCTTGATAAAGTTTTTGATCATTTTTCCAGTCGTGGCCTGATCTTTTAGGGTCTCCTCGTGGTCACCCATTTTGAGTGAGAAACACTGTTGCTTCTAGAAGGTAAAAATAGCTCGCAAAACCTCGCTTGTAGACGTATCACTTTGCAGTGTAGAGGTCACTGAGCACAACACACGTATCGTTGAGTCGCGACACTCGCGCGAATCGGAGTTTGTAGCAACACTGTGTACTACGCAGTTGCTCGAGAGAATGAAGGGAGGTACTTCGCTTTCGGAGTTTCTCAGAATTTCGACCTCGCACAGAGAACACGACTTAACCTGCACAGAAGGATGTTCGAGGATTTTTCGTTCTCACTTTGTTCGATTTTAAGTTTCTTTTTCCCTTTTTTTTTACACTACTCAATTACCCTTTGCACTTTCACACTTGATTTTTATTTTACTCAGCTTGACTGTTAATTTATCCGGCTCGAAGGACCATGTTACTTTTCTGTGACTCCGATTCTTCTTGAGTCGGCTATCGACAGATAGAGTGCGGTCAGAGGAAATGGGCAATGTGAGAAAAGAAATATAAACACAGCACTTAATTTTACAAAATTGAAATATACTCGCGTATTTATTTAATTTGGAGGTTCATTATAGATACAAGCGTCGCTCACAGGTTAATTCGTATCTCGAGGTCTTGCCTCTCTCAGCGTCACAGCCGAACTGAACTGCTTGCGATCACAAGGGGTCGCGCTGGACGCCAGTCGCGACAAAGCAATTTCGGACACACACACACACACACACACACACTCATCGGCCTGCTGAACAACATTGTTGACGAGGCCAGAGGAAAAACGCCAATCCTCGTGGCTGGCGACTTCAATGCTTGGGCAACGGAGTGGGGCAGTAGGGGGATGAAGCCGAGGGGCAGGGCGCTGCTAAATGCCCTCGCCACCTTGGATGTCCGCCTGCTGAACACCGGTTCCGAACCGACGTTTGTTGGTGAAAAGGGAGAATCTGTAATTGACCTTACCTTCGCCGGTGTCTCGCTCTACAATCGAGTCGGATCCTGGCGGGTAAGCGATATCTACACGAGCAGCGATCACAAAGCTATTGTGTACGAGATTCTCCTTGAGGAAAACCAAGGTGTTGGCCGTGCTCCGGCGGGCAACCGTAGGTGGAGCGCACGAACTTTCGACGGTGACAGCTTTGCTGAGATCGTGTCTGGGATGGAGATCCGGTCGGGTTCCGCAGAGGGCATGGTGGACGAACTCATGTCCACAATCGTGCGCGCATGCGACGCCTCCATGTCCGGAGCGCGTTATCGCCAGCGCCGCGAGCCTGTCTACTGGTGGAACGGCGACATCGCGGAGTGTAGACGGGACTGCATCCGCGCGCGAAGGTACGCCCAGAGAGCACGCGGTCGTCCTGACGAAGTCATACGTCGCGAGGAGTTCGCCGACGCCCGGAGGCGGCTACGCGATGCGATAAAGGTGAGCAAGCGCCTCTGCTGGAGGCAGCTCTGCGACGAGGCAGACCGCGATGTATGGGGTAAACCATACAGAACGGTCATGTCCCGCCTCAAGGCACCCAGGACGTCGCCCCCCACCGCGCCTGACCTGGTGCGGCGAGCGGTGTCTACGCTGTTCCCGTCGGTCATTCCTCGGCTAATCGGTGCCCCACCGGTACTGGAGGAGCACCTGATTCCCGAGGTCGGCGTGGGAGCTCCGATGGGCGTATCGGCGTGTGAGGATCGGGGCAGCCCCTGGTCCAGATGGAATCCTAACACTGCCCTCAAGGCGGCGGTCGAGGCTTGTTTCGATAGCTTTCGCCGCGTCTTTACGGCGTGTCTCAGGGAGGGGTGCTTCCCCGCGCGGTGGAAACGGCAAAGGCTCGTTCTGATGCTAAAACCAGGCAAGCCTGCCGCCGAACCATCGTCGTACCGCCCGCTGTGTATGTTAGACACAGCGGGTAAAATCCTCGAAAGGATCATGGTTGGTCGCCTGGAGGCCCACACTGAAGGGCCTGCTGGCCTAGCAGACTCGCAGTTCGGCTTCCGTAAGAGGCGATCAACTGTTGATGCCATACAGACCGTTCTCAGCACTGCACGATCAGCCATCAGTGGCAAACGATGGCATCGGGGTACCAAGAAGTACTGCGCCATCATCACCTTGGACGTGAGGAACGCCTTCAACTCAGCGCGGTGGGACAAAATTCTCACCGCCCTGAGCCAAATGGAGGTCCCGGCTTATCTGCAGCGGATGGTTTCGAACTACTTCCGCGGCAGATGCTGGAGTTCACCACGGATGATGGGGCAGAGACTTACGAAGTTACGGCTGGCGTGCCACAGGGATCCGTACTTGGCCCCATTCTTTGGAACGTCATGTACGATAGGATCCTGAGGCTCGAGCTACCGAGGTCCGCAAAAATCGTCGGATTTGCGGACGACATTGCAATCACGGTGGTGGCCAAGCACTTAGACCTCGTCGAGTTTTACACAAACGAGACTATACGTCTAGTGCGAGCAGCCCTAACTGAACTGGGGCTACAGACCGCTGACCAGAAAACCGAGGTTCTCCTGGTCACCAGTAGGAAAGAGACGGAGACCATCACCGTCAGAGCCGGCGACCACTACATCACGTCGGCTCCCTGCATCCGGTACCTAGGCGTGCACATTGACGCCAGGCTACGATTCGAGGAGCATCTTCGCATCGTCAGCGACAAGGCAAACCGGGTTGCAGGCGCCCTGCTGGGTCTTATGCCCAACATTGGAGGCCCGAGGAGCAGTCGACGCAGGCTCTACGCCAACGTGGTTGACTCGATCCTCCTATACGGTGCCCCGGCATGGAGTGAGGCCGCGAAGAAGCAGAGCTACGCCCGCCGGGCGGTCTCGATTCATCGTCGTGCCTGCCTGCGAGTGATCTGCGGTTTTTGCAGCATCTCACATGAAGCTACACGTTCTCGCGAGCATACCACCGCTCACACTACTCATCGACGAACGCTCGAGGCTGTACTCACGTCGCCTCGAAAGCGTCGGTAGTGAGGAACGGGCCAAGACAATCGAGGAATGGCAGGCCCAATGGACCCGCTCGAGGAAGGGTCGGTGGACACACCGACTCATCCCGAACATCATCCGTGGATTGAGAGGAGGCACGGAGAGGTAGTTACCACCTCACGCAACTCCTGACCGGTCACGGCTGCTTCAGGTCATACCTGTGTCGGAGCAATAACGACACAAGCGACCTGTGCCCGGTATGTCCGGCGGCGGTGGAAGACGTCGAACACGTCGCTTTCCGCTGCCCTCGATTTACGGAAGAAAGAGAGGTGCTCCACCGCCTCTTCGGGGGTCCCTTGGAGCCTGAGATGCTGGTGGGATTCATGCTTGAGGCTGAATCCAACTGGCTGGCAGTGTCCACCTTCGCTCACTCGGTCATGACAAGACTGAGGAGCGAAGAGAGGGCAAGAAGAAGATGACCGGACGATGCGGTGAGAAAACGATGAAGATACGTAGATAACCCTCAGAAGTGAGCACACAGCTCGAGCCTCCCCCGCGAAGTAATGCCTAAAGGTGGTCCCGCGGGGAAGAAAAGGGGCAGGAGATAAGGATGGGTTTTAGTCGGTATTAGTAGAGAGGCACATTACACGCCCACACAACTTTTTGTACACAAACAACAGTACACTACTCGAGTCCGACATATCCGTGCGACACACAAGAGTCGCACGTT
This sequence comes from Trichogramma dendrolimi, assembly GCA_034770305.1. Taxonomy (NCBI): domain Eukaryota; kingdom Metazoa; phylum Arthropoda; class Insecta; order Hymenoptera; family Trichogrammatidae; genus Trichogramma; species Trichogramma dendrolimi. The sequence continues at coordinate 745,448 of JAPMIB010000089.1, read as the reverse complement.
GAATCCGTAAATGGATTTCCCTCCTTCCCAAAAAAAAAAAAAAAAAACACACACACACACACACACACAGACACACCACACGGAGACACACGGAGTCTGGATTCGAGTCTGTAGATCGAAGCAGGCAAGACGTGTTCTGCTCGTGCTCCGGTATTCTCGAACTTTTACGAAGTCATACGTTGAATCAAAGTGAGTGTGTAGGTGCTGCGCGTTCACGGTGACGTGCCGCGTCTGTGCATGTGTGTGTGCCGCCCCGCCGCTGTGTGTGTGCAGCTGTGGCAAGCTATACTGCGTTGTGTGTCAGTTACGAGTGCCATAGGTGTTCCCGCGCTCAGTTCTATCGGTGTGAGCCGCGCGTGCTGGTGTGTGTGCGTGCTTCGCGCCGCGGTGCCGGTGCCTGTACTGTTGGGCCGACTGGCGTGGAGTAGGCAGCTATGCTCGATGGGCAGCAGGGTCGGCAGGCGCCTACGCCGGCGGATCGTACCTCAATCAAGAGCCGTACGAAGAATGGTTCTCCGCTGGTGATGCCGACGAAGAGAGGGTCCCCGCCGGAGATGATTGCAGCGGCGACCACGAGCATAATCCTTAGCGCCCCTCTACTGACGGCCAAGGATGCTCCGCTCCCGTCGCCCGCAGATTTTGCGACCGGGAGCTGCGAAGAGAAGTGGACGCGTATAGATGGACTGGTGAGAGGTCTTGCCGCCTTCATCGAGGGCAGGGGCAACCTACACCGTGAGGTGACCAGGTTCACCCAGAGCCTAGTCCAGGCCGTCTTGGCCCTCAATAAGACGAAGAGGAGTCTGGAACCGGCTCGTCCCTCTACCGCGGACAAGGCGGTCGGCACGCCTCCGATGTTCGCGGGTGGTATGAGCAGCAAGCGGCCTGCACAGTCGCCGCCCGCGGCTCGCGCAGCGCCCAAGCGCCACACGCGACGGCCGCATCCAGGAAATGGACGAGAACAACAACGAGGCCGTTGACCAAGACGGATTTTCTCTCGTCGACCGTCGACGTCGGCGCCAGCGTTGCCAGCAGCAGCAGCAGATGAAACTGCTTGCACTCGGCAGCAGCCGAAGCCACGGCCGACGACGCGTAAGGTTCACCATCGACCGGACGCGATCGTCATCAGAGCGAGGGATGCATCCTATGCCAACATCCTGCGTAAGCTCAGGTCGGAGCAGACGTTGCAACAATCAGTCGGGAGCAGCGTCCAAAGCATCAGACGCAGTGCTGCTGGTGCCCTGGTGCTGCAACTTCGAAGAGGCGTAGACAACGCTTCCTATCTCGGCGCGGAGGTTGGCAGGGTTCTCGGTGACGAGGCCACTGCCAGCGCCATACAGCACACAACCCTGATCGAGATCAGGGACCTCGACGAGTGTGCCACCAAGAAGGAGATCGCCGAAGAGCTGGGCAAATCGCTGGGTGCTCCGCATCTCAACGAAGAGGTAGTCAAGACGCTGCGGAAGGCGTACGCGGGAACGCAGGCGGCTGTCGTAGCGCTGCCGGATGACTTGGCCGCCAAGGCGCTGAAACTCGGCCACATACGGATTGGCTGGGTAAACTGCCGCATCCGTGGTCGCGAGGATGCCTTGCGCTGCTACCGCTGCTGGAGCCCCGGCCACGTCTCGGCCCGCTGTACGGGGCCTGATCGCTCGGCGCACTGCTTCCGATGCGGAAAAACAGGCCATCGGATAAAGGATTGTAGCAACAAGCCAGCGTGCGTATTTTGCCAGGAGCAAGGCGCTGCCCACGACCATGGGTCCACAAGCCAGTACTGTCCTCTCGCACAGAAGTCCAACCAAGTCCGTCGATGATGAGGATCTTACAGCTAAACCTCAACCACTGCAGGGCGGCCCAGGACCTCCTGAGTCAAACCATTCTCGAGCAAAACATCAACGTGGCCGTATTGTGTGATCAGTACAAGAACCTTGATCCACCATACTGGCTAACTGATGCCAACAGCCAAGCCGCGATCTGGGTGCATGGTGGATGCCTGTTGCAGGAGCGTCCAGCAAGAGCGCGCCCTTTTTTCACCTGGGCCCGAATCAACGGTATCTATTTTTTCAGCGTCTACGCACCACCAAGACTCGCTGATGCGGAATTTTCCGCCCTCCTCACCAACATCATCGAGGAAGCCAGGGACAAGAGGCCGCTCATCGTCGCGGGTGATTTTAACGCCTGGTCAACGGAGTGGGGATGCCGTGTAACGAGACGGCGCGCCACCGCTCTCCTTGACGCGTTTGCCGCCCTTGAAGCCGTACTCCTGAACACCGGAGATATGCCAACATTCACCGGTCCACTGGGCTACTCGGTCGTCGACCTCACCTTCGCCAGCGATACACTCGCTCCCCAAATTACATCATGGGCCGTAAGCGAGCTCTACACGCTCAGCGACCACCAGGCCATCGTGTACGAGATAAAGACCGAGACCGCCTAGACCTTCGACGCGCCAAAGCTCCAAGTGGAATGCCCGCACTCTTGACAGAGTGTCTCTCAGTTATGATGGCCGGGACCGCGATACCTCCCGGACCCGCAGAAGAGATGGCAACGAGCCTCATGGCTGCCATTACCAGTGCATGTGACGCGTCTATGACCAAGAGTGGTGGACGACGCCGTCGTGGCGCAGTCTACTGGTGGACAAGCGAGATCGCCGACCTTCGGCGCTCATGTCTGCGAGCGCGAAGGCTTGCCCAGAGAGCGCACGGTCGGCCAATGAAGACGCCTGCCGAGCGAGCTATGCCTCCGCAAGACGTCTCCTGCGCGCTGCTATCAAGACCAGCAAGCGCCTATGCTGGAACAAACTGTGCAACGAGGTCAATGAGGACGTGTGGGGCAAACCGTACGACGGTCATGTCCCGCCTCAGAGGTCCGAGAGTAAATTCTCCGAGCTCTCCGTCAATGGTGCGCCGCATAGTGGCTGCCCTCTTCCCCCGTGCCTGACGAGCCAGCTCCGCCACCACCACTCCAAGCAGGAGCAATTGTACCGGCCGTCACTCTGGAAGAGCTACGAGGAGCATGCAGGAGGATCAAGGACCACACTGCGCCTGGGCCGGACGGAGTACCGAACTCCGCTATCAAAATCGCCATCGACACGCACCCTGACATCTTCATGCAGGTGTACACGGTATGCCTGCGCACCGGTGTCTTCCCCGCGTGCTGGAAACGACAGAGGCTAGTCCTACTGCCAAAGCCAGGCAAGCCCCCCGAGGAACCATCGTCGTACAGGCCGCTCTGCATGCTCGACACAGCGGGCAAGATTCTGGAAAGAATCATCTGACCGCCTCGAAGCCATCACCGAGAGCCCTGAGGGCCTCTCGGACCGCCAGTACGGCTTCCGGAAGGGACGATCGACGATCAACGCCATCGAGAACGTCATCGCTACCGCTCGAGAGGCTGTCGCGGGCAAGAGATGGAACCGCGGCACCAAAAAATACTGCGCCGTCGTGACCCTCGACGTGAGAAACGCGTTTAACTCGGCTAGGTGGAACAGCATCCACGCCGCGCTGCGCCGGATGCGCACGCCTGAGTACCTGCTGAGAATAATCAGCAGCTACCTCTCAGCGAGAGTCCTCGACTACGACACGGACGACGGGCCAGAGTCCTACAGAGTCACAGCAGGCGTTCCGCAAGGATCGGTCTTGGGGCCCATCCTGTGGAACGTCATGTACGACGCTGTCCTGCGCCTCAACTTCACAGGCAACGTAAGAATCGTAGGCTTCGCGGACGACATCGCCCTGGTGGCCGTTGCCAAGCACCTGTGGCAGATCGAGTACGATCTGAGCGCTGCTATCGAGCTGGTGCGCGACACGCTTCACGAGCTCAGCCTTGTAACGGCTGACCACAAGACCGAGGCCCTACTGATCACTAGTAGGAAGAAAATGGAGAACATCACCATCACAGTCGGCGACTGCAGCATAAGGTCGTCCCCCTGCATCCGCTACCTGGGCCTACACATCGACTCCAGGCTGAGGTTCGACCAACATCTCCGAACCGTCAGCGAAAAGGCAGCAAGAGTGGCTGGAGCCCTCGCGAAGATCATGCCCAACACCGGTGGGCCCAGAAGTAGCCGACGAGAACTCTACGCTCGCGTCGTCGACTCTATCCTCCTGTATGGAGCGCCCATCTGGAGATGTGCGACGGAGACGGAGGCCTACATCCGTCAAGCGGAGGCCGTGCATCGACGAGCCTGCCTGCGCGTGATCAGCGGGCGACCACACGTCTCCTTCGACGCGACGTACGTGATAGCCGGCGTACCGCCGCTGGCCCTGCTGGCGGACGAGCGAGCGCGAATATACCAGCGCCGCCCGGAGGACGTCAGGAGGAAGAAAGAAGAGAAACGCTGAGGAGGTGGCAGGACCGATGGGATCGGGCCCCAAAAGGCCGATGGACACACAGGCTGATTCCGAAGATCGCAGAATGGGTAGAGAGGGGACATGGAGAAGTGGACTACCATCTCACACAACTCCTGTCCGGGCATGGCTACTTCAGAAGCCATAGCCAGCGCTACGATAACACCCTTAGCGCTCTCTGCCCAGCCTGCCCAAGCATGATAGAAGACGCGGAGCATGTGTTTTTTCGCTGCCCGCGATTCCAAGAAGAAAGGAGAGACTACAACAGGCCCTCCAAGAAGAAATCGAGCCGGAAAACATCACCCGGCTCATGCTCGTGACCGCAGGCAATTGGCTGGCGGTAGCGTCCTTCGCGCAAGCAGTCGTCACTAGACTGAGACAGAGGCGCAAGAGGTGTAAAAAAAAAATAATCCGGACGATGCTGTAGGAAAAACGAAATCGAAAACGACGCTTCTGGTTCCCGAACCTAATCACCGTAAGGTGGACGGGGGATGTACGGAAAAGACACAGATGTAGCAGAGAAGCTCTATAGAGTCCCCACCGAAGTAATGTTTAACGACGGTTTCCGGTGGGGTACTCGTTTCGAAGGGCCACTGGCTGCAGAGTTCACTCTGCCCACGTCCACAAAAAAAAAAAAAAAAACACACACAACACACACACACACACACACACACACACACACACACACACGCACACACACACGAGTGACGAGCTGGACTCGTACCGACACAGACGTGTTACGTATAGCTCAGGCGAGAAATAATTCACTAGGCGCGTGCATAGGTAATTTCGAGTGCTAGTGCAGTTCATAGTGTGCGCGGCGTCACGCTGCACCTGTTGTGTGAGTGTGAAGGCCGTAGCAGTGCTGGTGCAGTTGTAACAGTGACTGCTTTGCCAGTAGAAGACGATTTCGGGAATTGAAAAATTTATTTTCTTTCCCGAAAATCACTAGCTGCGTTTTGGTGTTGGTGCGCGCCTCGGCGCGGCAAATAAACAATGTCGGTCGCGGACTCGTGCTCGCCGCCCCGAGCTGTGGCCCAAGTGACAGCTTTGGGGGACGGGCCGCAGGCTCTGCAGGCGATGCCGATTCCGATTCCGCCGCAGCCACCAGTGATCGCTTCCTCGAGGATGGTGTCGACCATCAACAAGAGGATCGTCGACGCTCCCTTCGAGAGCAAGACCTCGAGGCTCCCGACTGATGCGGAGTTTGCGATGGGGAGCCGCGAGGACAAGATGATGCGACTCGACGGGTTGGTGAGCGGCCTGGTGTCTTTCTTGGCTGACAAAAATAATGTCTGCAAGGAAGTGCTCAGGTGCTCGGCGAGTCTGCGAAAAGCCGTCTCGGCGCTTCGTGATGCGACGGAGCTGCGAAAACCGCCTCGCCCCGCCGTCGCTGACAAATCGACCTGCACCACTCCTGTATTCCAGAGCGGCGTGGGAGGTTAAGCGGCCTGCATCATCCCCGCCAGGAGATCGTGCGGTTTCTAGGCTCTGCACTGAAGCGTCGGTGCCTCCGAGGAGCGACGAGAACAACAACGTCGCTGACGACCGCGACAACTACGTTCTCGTGGAGCGCCACCGTAGCCGCCGGCGTGATCCGCCACCCCGGGGGCCGACTCCTGGACTGAGCCCGGCCGGGCGACCTCAGAAGCCACGTACAGTGCATCGTCGGGTCCCCCACAGGCCAGATGCGATCGTCATCAAGGCTGATGATCCGTCGTCTTATGCTGGCATCTTGAAGAAGATCAAAGGAGAGCCGACGCTGCAGCAAACGATCGGGAGCAGCGTACACACCATCAGACGCAGTGCTTCTGGTGCCTTAGTGCTGCAGCTGAGAAAAGGCGTGGAAATCGCCTCCTCTCTTGGTGCAGAGCTGGACAGAGCTCTTGGCACTGCGGCAACAGCCAGCGCCCGACAGCATGAGACGGCGATCGAGATCAAGGATCTCGATGAGTGCGCCACCAAGGAGGAGATCGCCAGCACGCTCGGTCCGCTCTTGGGTTTCCAGTGCTCGGCCCCGACGTAGTGAAGTCCATGCGGAAGGCGTACGCCGGGACGCAGGTGGCGGTCGTCGTGCTCCCGGACGATCTGGCGGCCAAGGCGTTGAGGCTCGGCCACGTGCGTGTCGGCTGGGTCAGCTGCCGTGTGCGTTCGCGAAGAGTCTATGCACTGCTACCGATGCTGGTGTCCTGGTCACATCGCTGCGCGCTGCAGGGGCACAAACCGCTCGAGGCTCTGTTACCGCTGTGGTCGTGAGGGCCACCAGGCCAAAGACTGCAAGGACCAGCCTGTGTGCGTTCGCTGTAGGGAGCAAGGTGCTGACCACGGCCACGCGTCCAACAGTCGGAGCTGCCCGCTGGCAAAGGAGTCCATTCACGCCCGTAGATGATGAGGATCCTACAGCTCAACCTCAATCACTGCGAGGCGGCCCAGGACCTCCTGAGCCAGACCATCCGGAAGCAGCGCATAAGGTGGCCATCGTGTGCGAGCAGTACAAGGATCTCGACCCGCCGCACACATGGCTCTCCGACGCCAACAGCAGTGCGGCCATATGTGTCCATGGAGGCGCGACGGTGCAGGAGCACCCGACGAGGACGAGCCCGTTCTTCACCTGGGCTCGAGTCAGCGGAATCTACATCTTTAGTGTCTACGCGCCACCGAGACTTAGCGACGTGGAATTCTCCGCCCTCCTCACCGACATCACCGAGGAGGCCCGAGGCAAGAGGCCGCTCGTGGTGGCGGGCGATTTCAACGCATGGTCGACGGAGTGGGGGAGCAGGGAGACCAGGCCCCGAGGCACCATCTTGCAGGACTCGCTCAGCCTCCTCGACGCGGTGCTGCTCAACGCCGGCGACGCACCGACCTTCGCTGGAGAGCAGGTTGACTCTGTCATCGACCTCACCTTTGTCAGTGAAGCACTCGCCCCCAGCGTGGCTTCGTGGACGGTGAGCGACCTGTACACGCATAGCGACCACCATGCTATCGTGTTCGAGATACAGGACGATGAGCCCTCCAACGGACCCCTGATGCGCCGAGGATACAGGTGGAACGCTCGCACGCTCGATGTGGACAGCCTCTCCACTGCGATGGCGCGTGTCATCCCATCCCGCGCTGCAGAGGAGATGGCGCTGGACCTCATGGCCGCCGTTACCGACGCGTGCGATGCCTCCATGACCGGCTCGGTCGGCGGCCGCAGACGTGAGCCGGTATACTGGTGGACGGCCGAGATCGCCGAAGAGCGTGCAGGAAGATCAGGGGGCATGCCGCGCCTGGACCAGATGGAGTGCCAAACTCCGCTCTTAGGTCCGATCGCCGCGCGTCCCGACATCTTCCTGCGAGTGTACACGGCGTGCCTGCAGTCCGGAGTTTTCCCGATCTGCTGGAAGCGGCAAAGGCTCGTCCTGCTGCCAAAGCCGGGCAAGCCACCGGACGAGCCGTCGTCGTACTGGAGGTCTTCACGGAGGGGCCTGGAGGCCTGTCGGATCAGCAGTATGGCTTCCGCAGGGGGCGATCGACGATAAATGCCATCGAGAGCGTCGCCACCGCCCGGAGCGCCATCGCAGGCAAGAGGTGGCACCGGGGGACGAAGCAGTACTGCGCCGTCGTGACACTTGACGTGAGGAATGCGTTTAATTCGGCCAGGTGGAATACATCTCTCCGTGCTGCACCGGATGAACGCGCCCGAGTACCTGCTGAGAACAATTACCAGCTACTTCTCAGACAGGGTGCTTGACTTCCACACGGACGACGGACAGCAGTCCTACGGAGTTACTGCGAGAGTTCCACAGAGCTCGGTTCTCGGCCCGATCCTGTGGAACGTCATGTACGACGCCGTACTGCGTCTCGACGTGGGAGAGAATGTGGGGTCATAGGTTTTGCCGATGACATCGCCGTGGTGGCCGTGGCCAAGTACTTGTGGCAGATCGAGGAGGACCTAAACGCAGCCATCTGAAGGTGCGAGGCGCTCTCCAGATGCTGCAGCCTGGAAACGGCAGACCACAACGGAGGCAGTGCTCATCACCAGCAGGAAGGACACGGAGAACATCACCGTCACGGTGGGTGACTGCAGCATACGCTCGTCCCCCGTCATTCGCTACCTGGGCCTGCACATTGACGCCAGGCTAAAGTTCAACCTCCACCCTCGAAAGCTAGCGAAAAGGCCGCAAAAGTGACAGGAGCCCTATCAAGGATCATGCCCAATATCGGTGGGCCCAAAAGCGGCCGACGAAAGCTCTACGCCCACGTCGTCGACTCGGTGCTCTTATATGGAGCCCCAATATGGAGCAGCGCAGCAGAGACACGGGCATACATCCGCCATGCGGAGTCAATCCATCGACGAGCCTGCCTGCGCGTGATTAGTGGTCGCCCGCATGTCTCCCACGAGGTGACGTACGTCCTCGCTGGCACACCACCGCTGGCTCTCCTCTCGATGACGCGCGCGGATATACAAAAGTCGCTGCCGAGACGCCAAGGAAGAGGAGCGTCTCGAGACTCTACGAGAATGGCAGACGCGGTGGGACCGGTCGGAAAAGGGACGCTGGACGCACCGACTCATCCCAAATCTAAAAGTTTGGGTTGAAAGGGGACATGGAGAAGTGGACTACTACCTAACACAACTCCTGTCCGGGCATGGCTTCTTCAAGCAACACAGCCAGCGCTACGACAACACCCTGAGCGCACTGTGCCCGGCCTGTCCCCACACGATCGAAAATGCGTTTCAACGAAGAAAGAGAGACCCTACAAGGCACTCTCTTAGAGCACATAGAGCCCGAGAACATCATCGGGCTCATGCTCGCCAGCGAGACGAATTGGTGAGCGGTCGCCTCCTTCGCCTACTCAGTCGTAATAAGACTGAGGGACGAAGAGGTGGACAGAAGAAGATGACCGGACGATGCGGCAAGAAGAAGACGCCACACGAACCAAGCCACCATGAAGAGCACGACGATATGTGCTAAAGCCACCGACCCCGTGAAGTAATGCCTAACGGCGGTTTCCGCGGGGAAGGAATAAATGGCAAAATAAGAAGAAGATGGACACCACGGTACATAAAATATGTATACTACATTCGCCCGATTTCTACATTGATATGACAATCTAAACCTTTCTTTTCTTTTCTCTGTTATCCTAATGTAATACTGTAATACATAAGTTTTAAATAAAATGATCCATTTAAAAAAAAAAAAAAAAAACACACACACACACAAACACATCCATACAGATAATTGTTCAGAATTCAATGAAGATTCTGAAAGTTTATCCGTAATTGTCCTATGACTTCTCTATCAAAACTTGATTTTGACGCCTATCACAAAGCTTCCTCTATGAGGAAGCAAAAGAAAGAATCGAACGAATTAGAATTCATTTAAATATGCTCAGTAGAGCATATAAAAAAATACTTAAAAAATTCTTTGAAAATACTTAGTTTTTTAAGGGGGGAAAGGTACCTTAAACCTGCATTTTAAAAAAATTCATTAAAAATTGAAAAAAAAAAATTTTTTCGGACTCTACACAGAAAACTCTTTTTTTTTCACTCTTTTTCTGAATTTTTTTCACTCTGGAATATGGAAATTGAGGTCCCAGATCCCATAAAACCCCCCCCGATAAAGCAAGCCCACACTCATGAGAGGTACACATGTGCAGTAGGATCCAGCTAGAACCGAAAATTCAATCATGGTCATTGGGGTGTCATTTTGTTCAGTAGATGTTTGGTTACAAACGCAAGCACTTTTAGATATTTTAATTAATTATAGACAATTTGACAGCCATATATACACTTTATTCATTAATATAATAAGATAAAATGACAGATTATGCTAGCATATGGTCTGAAAAAAGTGCAAATTTGGTCCAATATCTATGAAAGTGCTTGAGTTTGTAGCCATTCTTATGTAGAACAACCCCTGAAAATTTCAGCTCATATGCTCAAACGGTTCACATGGAAAGTTACGGCAATGGAGCAATTTTGAGATGAAACGTGCCGAAGAGTTGAAAAAAAAGAAGAGTACCCCAATATGTGTAATAACTAATAGTCTTAAATCACTGATGCTATTCAAAACTTTTTGGGCAATAGAAAAACAGCAATTAAGATTACATTTTCAACATATTAGACCCACATCAACAATTTTTAATTATTTCACACAGTCACATACAGTCAAATGCCCACAGTTTATTATGAAATTTTAAAAGGTTTACTACAATGTTAGTACACACTAGTCTTGGTTTCTTGTGGTGACTGGTGACTAAGTTGATCATGTTCGAATCAACTTTTTACATGAGTGTGTAGAATCTCACATTAAAGCTCCACCTATTCACTCATATTCATTACACATTTGTCACTGGATCTACAATTAAAAACAAAATCACTAAAAATGTATCACTAATCTTTTTTATATGCATACAGCATGCAGTAATATTGTTATTACAGATAGAAAAAACAATTATACATGACACAGTCATATACAAATGCATAAAGTACAGTGACATACATTGCGACGTGCGAGGTTTTGGGCCCTAGCCCATGCTCGGCCTGCCGTCGTATTATTTATTCACAGAGGTTCCGGGTAGCCTATCGTTGAGTCTTACCTCAGAAGGGCTCGAGCCGTCACCAACTGCGCTGCGAGCTTCGGCAGTCCAAGCTGAAAAGAAGTGAGAGAGGGTCGCGAAAATACGACGAAAAATGTACTTTTGCACACAAATAATCGTTCTTTATTTAACTCCAACCTTCCACTATCACTCATACAATCATCACTGCCATCGCGCTTCATTTCGCTATCGCACAACCTGTCTCGTCGCTATCATCATCTCGTGCATCGGGAAATAATTAACAATACGCGAGTCCAAGGGGAAACGCGCGGGTTACAACGCTAGCCCGACGCGAGTCCCGATCAAGTGCCGCGTGATTGCACTGCGCGCAATCGGCCCGTTTTTCCGAAAGACGGTCGACGCCTTTGCTCTGCTCGCGCTAGCAGATGCGCGATTTGGTCGCGCACGACCAAGACGATACGTCCAAGGCGGAAGTACCGCTTCGCAAAAATGGCCACGCATAGGCCTGAAACGCGACACGTATGCTCGAAATGTCCAAGGTACTCGCTACAATAATTACTCCGATCTCCACGACTAATCATACAACAATTATGCTGCGAACAATTCCTCCTTTCTAACTCATACATCCACGCTACGCAATCACACACACGCACACACGCGCGACCGACCAAGTAAAATACCATCTACGACCTTATTTCTTCGCTACTTTGCCTCGAACTTCGTTCCACTCTGCCGTTGCCTTCCGCTGTACCCCAGCTGCTCCGTCCTCGCGACCCATCCAAGCTCGTGATTGTTCGCCTCGGAGATGCCTCGGACGATTATTGTGAAGGTCGCTGTACAACGAATTCGCTTGGCTCCCTTCCGTTCGAGCCTTCGCGAATCGCCTCGTCACGTCGCAACACTTCACTCGTCGCACTGAGCTCCAGGCTCGCACACAGCTTCTTCACGGACACGACACTACGTTACACCGCTGCCACACAGCTTCCACACAAATCACACGACAAACGTCCAAGGCCAAAACTCTGCCTCTCTCAACGCGACTTTTTACTCTCCTCAACACGTCTTTCCTCTCTCGTAGTCTGATTGCGAATCTTTTCTGTGTGCACTGTCGTGCAGATCGACCACGCATCGGGCGCGAAGCGCTCGATTTGCACAGATCGATCCGCTCGTCAGTGCACGTGGCCCGAGTGACACGTCCGAGGTTAATTTGGCTCTTCCTTTGCCCTGAACCTCGAACGCGCGCTCGGGTGATATCCAACTTTCCTACTTTACCACACTCCTCGGTCGCGCATCTCACTCACGCATTCACACATTACAGTAGGTCATAATTCGCATTTTCGTCGCTCAGTGACATCGTCACAACATATACACGGATGTATATATGTCAATTTACTTATGTACACTGTATTCCTTAAATTTGAACTGCTAAAAATGTCACATTTTTATAAAAAGCTATTAAAACTTCTTTATAGCTTCATTATAAAACACTATGTTGAGTTGCAAAGATATAATTGCACTCTACGTATAATTTTTTCACTTTCAAAAAAAATGTAATTATTAGTCATTGGAAAATGAAGAAGCAGTCAGCAGATTGTTATTGACATATGATCTTGGCTCGCGCACGAAACTGAGAGAGACAGAAGATATACCTAAAGCCACGCGATGCGAGTGGTGGCGTTACTGTACACCTATAGCCATGTGAACAAACAAATTTCTTCTGGATATACTCTAACCAAAGAATAAAACGAGTATCAATTGATGGCGCTACCGACTTATGAATGTCTCGAGATTCATGAAAGAACGGCAACGATATCTTTGAGTCGTTTCATTCATTTTGCTAACATAATCATAAAAGAATTTGTACTAAAGAGGCTGTACCTCGCGGTAAAGTTTAAATTTTAAAATTCTGATCATGGCACTGGAAAACTGAGGAAAAATCCTATCAAAAAAGTCAATAAAAAAAAATTTTTGTTGTTGAGATTTTAGGTACCTTTCCTCCCTTAAAAGACTTACTGGTACTTGTTACGTTTTGATGTACAACCCTTATTCCATTTTCAAAAGGAGATCCGAAAAAATTAGTAAAATTATGAGTTGCATTCAAAAACAAACAAGAAATAAAAAATTTTCAATTAACAAGCTACCCAAACATAAATTTTATTAGGAATTTTTAACCTTCAAGCAGCGGAAATTTTAAAATGCTCAAATACTTTATCAATAAGTAGATCTTCCCAAAACTGGACCATAGAACCTTACTAAAAATTACCCAACACTTCTGGTACCTAACAATATAGATTATTAGACATTCATTTTTGTAAAAAAATTATCTTGAGTCGATAAATCCTCGTCCTCTAAAAGTTATGACGAAAATATAAATAAACATGAGCTTTACCGGCTCCAGGATTCCCTACTAAGTTTAATTCAAAAAATCGAATATCATCTGCGGTGAAGACTATAGCTTCATCTTCCAATTCTGCAGAATTAATCTCTACCACATCATTGGTCTCGGCACTACTATATACAACGTTGTTCATAGCATTTTGCATATAAAGTAGAAAAATAAATAATTGTTAAGGGGACACACCTGTGTTAAACCCTATGATTGGAAAAATATGAAAATTATATGTCATTATTATAATTTATTGTTTTTGATGTAAAAATATGTTTTACAAGACTTTTTACATCAAAAAATATGACTCTAGTACCTAAAATCATTTATGTTAGTCCAGGATTCATCTACAATGATTTATTATTTTTTAGATGTGTGCCGCATGATTCTGAATGCAATTCTTGACCAATTTGTATCTATGCGGTCTCAAAAGCTTTGTAAAACATTCTCTTCCACCTAAGTGAAACAGAATTTAATAAGATTTTTTGTTCAATCTATCAGTCTTTAAATACAGCAATTAGCGTTGATAAAATAGTTATTTTTGGCATTTTCTTTACATTTTAGTGTAAAAAATTTCCCAAGCCTCTTATCAAAATTCTGTTTCACTTAGGTGGAAGAGAATTAAATGACAAAGTTTTGAGACCACATAGATACAAATTGGTCAAAAATTGCATTCAGAATCATGTGGCACACATCTAAAAATAATAAATCATTGTAGATGAATCCTGGACTAACATAAATGATTTTAGGTACTAGAGTCATATTTTTTGATGTAAAAAGTCTTGTAAAACATATTTTTACATCAAAACAATAATTATAATAATGACATATAATTTTCATATTTTTCCAATCATAGGGTTTAACACAGGTGTGTCCCCTTAAATCGAGAAAAAATTTATAAAAAGTTAATATAGTGCATGCCTAAAAAAGAAGTTACACACGCTATCGAATTGATTTTGATGAACAAAAATTTTAATAATGTACTAAAGCTATCAAGGGAGGAGAGAACAAAAGTAAAGCTTGAAAAGAAATTTAATATACTCTATTTTCTGTCTATCCAGACTATTGTCTAGTTTATTGATTTCAAAAAGTGAACTCTGTAATATATACAAAAAAAAAACAAAAAAAACAAATAGTATGTAATGAAAGGCTTCCAGAATACGACTTAGATCTGATTCCCATCTACAGTTAAGATTATCCACAATCTCTTTTAAAAAATGTAGTCAATAATAAGGTTGATCAGCACGTATCGTAATTTTCTTACATACAATTGATAATAATTATTATTGTACAAAATTTATAAATACCTCTAGCATAATTTACCCTTCTTGTAAAAGCAATGTTTTCCAAAAATTCTTGAACAGATATACTGCATGTAAAGGAATGGTTTAAATTGTTAAATTTATCTCTAATCTACATAAAAAAAAAATTATGAGAATTAAGAAACATCCGTGCCCAGTTCGAGGTTCTGCTCATTCTTGAGGAGCCTTCGCTTTGCCGCTATCTCCTGGTGTCAAAGGCTTCTGAACTCTAGCGCGACCGATACTTTCGTAGTCGACAGCAAAACGTTTCAACATTTCAGATGTCAATTCTATACAAAGATGATATTATTAAAGAAAATTATATTCATAAACAAAACCTACATTTAAAAAAATTGAGCCAGAGATATGTCATTCAACATGATTTTCACGACAAAGATCTACCTGGATAATTGAAATTGACCGAGAAATCCTATTATATGTTAAAATTCAAATTGTACTTCAATTTTTAAGGAACAAAAGAAAAACAATAATTTAAACCAAGCTAGATTTCCAAATTGAAAATCCAGTTGAAATTTCCCACCTAGATTTTCCACAAGAAAATGCGATTTTTCATACAGATATAAAATTGAATTATATCTTGTAAACATTTTTTAAAATTTTAACATTAATAGGAATTTTATCTGAACAAATATTTGCTTTAATTATTAAATTTTATCGTACTTTTATTAGTGTACTTATTTATTGCAAACTTTTGAGTGAATGGCAATAAAATTACTTCAAGTTTAGCTTACATAAGTAATGAAGCAAATAAATTTAAAGGACACGTGCATGCCGATAGAAAATTCTTTTTTTGCAAAATGGGTTTATTGGTATCGTAAACAATATAGATTTAAATCAAATATTTACTCAATACTTTTTTTTTAGTTTAATAAATATTTTAGATATGTTTCACTACATACATAAGCTGTGCTCAACAAAACTGAATTTGAAATTCATCTAACCATTGAAACAAAATACAAACCCAATATTTTCCAAATTGGCGGTCTTTTGACAATTTTTCTGTCAGCTTGCAAGTGAAAATTTTCACAGGTATTGTTTGTCATTATTGGCAGACCGTGCACTGACATCACATTTTTGAATGGCTACCAAAAAGTTCTCAAATATGAAGCAAAGGTAAAAAGTTTCGGCTTATCTCGGACATTATCGTCCAATCCATCGACCAATCTCCCGATAAACGCAATCCCTTCTGGAATGTTATTAGACGGTAGATATGCTAGGGCATATGTAAGCTCTAAAATATTATTATAGTCTGTATGGATTCTGTGTCCCCATTTTTTTACAATTGCCTATTTCGGAAAAATATTAATCTAATATTTACATAATTATACTTAATTATTAAAAAAGAATATACATGCTCCAATTAGTAGTCACTGATAAGAGTATGAGCAGTAATCATTTGCAAAAAAACAAGGCGAGACAAGAGAAGAGTTTTAACGTGGGTTTGAATCGTCTTGAATTCGGAGAATCTCAATTTGTTAAATCATCATCTGAGAAGTCACAGATTCAACATTTTTCAGAAATTAATGCTTATTGCCAATAAAAAGAATGCAAATAAGGAGCGTTTTTTGATTAAATGTTGTATTAATTTTCAAGAAAAAATATATTTCAAAAAGGTCAAAGCAATTTTGAAACTTGATAATATAGAAAAAAAACATAAAAGTTAAAATCGAATTAAGTTTGATTTGGACTTTTATCGGAAAAAATTTCCTTAAAATGTGTACCGCAACCAAAAGATAATGAAAAATACATTCAGGTATGCAAAAATACATTGTCCATCATTTCTCGTATTCTCGTATACGAGTTAAGAAATTCCTGATTATTATTTTAACGAGATTCTTTGTGTGAATTCAATATATTATCGCAGACCCCTAGTATAAAATAATATCTAATGCTCTAATTTATTATAGTAAAAAAGGAGTAAAATATAAAGAAGTAAGATTTTCTATCAGTGACTAGTTATTGGTGCATTTAACTATAAAAATTGAATTGCAATAAATCAATATAATAAACCTGCTTAAAATGAAACATGCAACCAGTTACATCTGCTCGGGGGAATATAGTTTTTGCTGCATTGATTTGAGCACGTTCAAAATCTAACATAATGCTTTTTACATCAATTTGAAGCTCAGGAACTAATTCAATTATTTTTTTCCACATTGCTTCATACACGATAGTCGGTTTGTTGCTTATTATGCATCAGATTGCAGGAAAACCCTGTAATTCAAAAATCATTGGAGTAAAATTGTTTTTTAACCAGAGAGAGGCTTCCGCGAGAAAATGTTGCTTGAAAAAGTACACTTGTATCACTTTAATTCGATTACATCGAAAAAAAGATATCTGTTTGAGAATCTGTTGTTACATTTAAAAATTAAAAGGATGGTTGCATGGGTAGGTCGCACAATAACTGCTTGAATGCGAAATATTTTGTTTTTCACAATTTTCTTTATTTTCATCCTTCACCACTATACTAAACATTGATTAAATTATTCACTTGGTTGAATTTAATTAAGCTTTACAATGAGAAGTCATGGCACACTAGTATTTAATTAATACTTGAATGAATTTAATTGAGACATACAAGAGTTTATGAAATTATATTAATTCTTATTGATTTGCGTTTGAGCAATCCAGCTGAGAGTACCATGAGGTCAACTTGAGCGGAGAAAGAGACTGAGCATTTAGAGCAGGACAAAAAAGAGGTTATATTAATCCCCTCGTCCGCTGAATGAGCTGCCGGAAGTGAGAGGTGCTGAGTGCCTCGTGAGCTTACACATGGTGCGAGCGTAACCTCACTTCTCCTCACAGTGACTTCGTGCGTTGCAAGCGCCAATGCTAGTCTGAATTGCGCCCGTGAATGAAAAGATACTACAGGGCCTGAAAAAGACATTATGTTGAGCAGTCGAAGATGGTGTTGAAGCCGTCTGGATGAGCTGACTTCTTTGTCGTTGGTCGCAATTTTGATCACGAGTCACACGCGAGAGGCAAGGGTGAGTCGAGCTAATAAGGCGAGATAACTTGAGGAGCGCGAGATGCACACAGAGCGAAAAACTCTCGTGTCCGTCGCGAACAATGCACTGCTTCTAGATTCGCGCCAGGCACGAGACGCCACGCCATCTCTGAGCGCGCAGCGATAAACTCGCGCGGCCCGACACTGCACGTGAGCTCGAGCGTGCCCACGGCATGTGATTACCACTGTTCGAGAGATTTCTCGAACAATATCAATTGTAGTAATTCAAGTAAATACATTTACTAAAAGTAAAGTAGTAAATTTCGAACGCTTGCGGAATAGCTCACCTTATTTTGGTAGTAGCTTATTCAAACCGATACACAGACTTTACTAAACTAGACCTCTAGGTATATGAACCGAATTAAAGTGAAGTAAGGTTAGACGTTCAGTCAACACAACGTGCAATTTTAAATTAAAAATTGAAGGAGAATTAAATACTTACATATTCTATTTTTCGAAAATTAATCGTAAATATCTGAGCACATTTTGAACTTTTTGGTCGTATCTACAAAAAATGTATGAAGAGAAAAGGATATAATAAATTAAATATCTAATCAATACTTGAAAGGTCCCATCGCAGTATAATTGCGTTCATAGTTTCAGAGGTTTAAACATTTTTTCATTTATGAAAATCACAACAACAGAACCGTCTGTTCCTACAGCTGTTCCTTGATAAACATCTTGTAATAGAGGAAAACAATCTTCAATGATCAGTCCAATCTCTATCAGATTTCTAGGAGCTCTAGGAACAATTTTTTTACGTTCTTGTGTCATTCGCCACTCAAAATCATTGTAATAAGAGCATCCAGGCTCGCGTAAAACAGGAGCAAATCTAAAAAGGAGAGACGGTATATAGATATTTTGAAATATTTCAAGAAAATTGAATTCGTGAAAATTCTAAAATGTTTTTAATTTAAAAAAAAATACTCACTCAGGCTGGCTCATCGTATATCTTTTAATGGATCCCAAGTTCTTCCTGATGATTTAAGGAGGACTTCTCTATCGAGTGTTTCAAAAAATTTTTCTCTCAAAAGAAAATTATCATCTTTTTCACAAATATGTTCTATGTCATATAGGGTTAAAAATTTTCTTTATCGTACTGGTCCTCTACATGAACGCAAATACAAGCCTTACAATGAATAGGAGGATCCTTTCGAGCGCATCTATAAATTAAAGCAGGTAGTCGCCGACCTTTGTAGTATAAGTACCCCTTATAGAAATACTTAGCAGAGTTTTCGAATTTCCCTGGTAGATATTTCATTAACAATTACTATGCGAGATAGACGAAAAGAGTGAGAGACTTTATCAAAATTTTCTTACTAACAATCACAAGTAAATCTGATATCTCTCTATATTATAAAAACATATCGCCGCTGCTGCCGCCTGTTCAGAAATATGCAAGGTGTTATGGGTTAAACAAACGGGAGACCTTGTACTTTTTCCTCCAGGCTAATCGGTAAAGTGATTATTAGTGCGGATACCCAAAAAAACCTATTCTTATATTATTTGCTGATCAAGATCTTTCGAAATTTATTCAATAATTATATTTATTCACTGTGTAAAGGTACTAGGTATTGTGGATTGAATAATTGTATTTTTACCTCCAACAAAATGTGCAAGGTGTTGTGGGTTAAACAAATGGGAGACCTTGTATATGGGTTAATCAAATGGGTGACCTTGCATTTTCTTGCCTCCAAGCAAATGTGCAAGGTGTTGTGGGTTAAACAAATGGGAAACCTTGTATTTTTGCCTCTAAGAACATGTGCAAGGTGTTGTGGGTTAAACAAATGGGAAACCTTGTATTTTTGCCTCTAAGAACATGTGCAAAGTGTTGTGGGCTAAACAAATGGGAGACCTTGTATATGGGTTAATCAAATAGGTGATCTTGTATTTCTTGCCTCCAAGCAAATGTGCAAGGTGTTGTGGGTTAAACAAATGGGATACCTTGTATTTTTGCCTGTAAGAAAATGTGCAAGGTGTCGTGGGTTAAAGAAAAGGGTGACCTTGTATTTTTTACCTCCAAGCAAATGCACAAGTTTCTGTGAGTTAAACAAATAGGTGATCTTGTATTTTCTTGCCTCCAAGCAAATTTGCAAGGTGTTTTGTGAATTAAACAAATGGGTGTCAACAACTTATACTTATTTTACCTCCATATCAAAATTATTTAAATTTATTCAATATTATATTTTTATTCAATATTCACTCCAATCAAATATAAAATTATCCCATGTCATGGTTTTATTAAGAATATTGAATTGTATATATCTTCCTGGCAAATATGCACGGTAGTGTGGATTTAACAAATGGTAGACCTTGGTTTTTCCTCCAAGCAACAAGTGACGAATAATTTTTTTAATACCTATTATTTATATAATAAAATTTATTTCAATAACTAAATTTCTACTTTTATTTCGAAAAAAGGGGGTTGGTGAGCGGAGCGAGCAGGGGGGCAAAGCCCCCCTAGTATCAGATAAATTATATACAACGTATGTAATAATTTATTTTTTTAATAATTTATTTATGTTTTAATCAGCTCGGCGTTTGGAAAGTCACGGGAAAGATCGATATCCTTGTAAAAGATTTTCTCGACGAACAGATCGCTCCTGTGAACCACCTGAGAAAAGCCAGCTGTGTTTATGCAGCTCTATAAAAAAAGATAAATCCAAACTCACCGGTCTATTTTTACCTTGCTGTTGGTCCTTTATGCCTTCCTTATCGAAATCTCTCGTCTCCTAGGCCAAAAAATCGTCCTTAGCAAGCCTGGCTACAGTTACCCCTCAGTCATATGCAATTCTTTCTTCACCTTCAAATATTATCAGCAAAAAATCATCTGTAATATAAATGATGAAAAAACAAGGCTAAAGCAAGCATTGAAAAATCCAACTTTTTGTACAAGTAATAGTACAAGAATATGCATATATATGTAGACAGAGAAAAATAGTGAGAGAGAGAGAGAGAGAGAGAGAGAGAGAAAGTCGAAAAGAATTTGTTTATGATGTAAAAGTTATTATTAGATATTACTTACTGATATACAATGATTAATTCAAAAACATTAAATTTTATGATGAATGTCTGATGTAGCTGACAGCTATGAAGGCTACGGTTGTTTTTTGTTTGTATATATATTTATTAGACCGGTTCGTTTTGGAAAAATTTTTTTTAATTTTAGGAGCACCGGCAGAATCCTTTAGTTAAACTAAAAACATGAAGTTTGCCGTCTATCTGGTGTCGCTAGGTGCTCTGAATAGCTGTCGATAGCTTTTTAAAGTTTAAAAACGTGGTGCAAAAATTGTACAGCATCGCTAAATAAGATTTAAATTGCCTACTGTGCTATGAGGGTAAAATCTATATTAACAAGACGTTTTCTTACGTAATTTTTTGCGTAGAATTGATCCCCGTCGTTATTTTTGACCTAAGAGTACGATAAATTGAAAAAAATTCACTTTTTCGATTTTTTTTTTTCATAAATTTCGAAAAGTTCATGTTCGAGGGCGTGTCAAATGAACAGAATAAATCTAGAAAATTTTTTGATACTACCAAAATTTAGGATTTTTTATGACAAATCCAACGGTATATATTAGTATATACTTTAAAATTAGTTACATACAAAAAAAACGACGTTATCCCAAAAAACGACATTACAAAAAATTGAAAAATTGAAAAGTGTATTAGTTTCTTCTAGGAAACGGCTAAGTAAAATCAACTATGGAAAAAATTGCATGAAACCATCTGATAGGTTTTTGTCTCACCTTTCCAACGCCGTTTTCAGAGTTAAAAAATTCGCAAGATTCGCTGAGATACAGCGGTTTTGGTACGATGAACTTTTGTAGCTTAAAATTCAATAATTCTGAGCTAGCTCGATTTATCAAAAAACCGGCGACGCAGAATCATACAAAAAAAGTTCATCGTACAAAAACCGCTGTATCTCAGCGAATCTTGCGAATTTTTTAACTCTGAAAACGGCGTTGGAAAGGTGAGACAAAAACCTATCAGATGGTTTCATGCAATTTTTTCCATAGTTGATTTTACTTAGCCGTTTCCTAGAAGAAACTAATACACTTTTCAATTTTTCAATTTTTTGTAATGTCGTTTTTTGGGATAACGTCGTTTTTTTTTGTATGTAACTAATTTTAAAGTATATACTAATAATACCGTTGGATTTGTCATAAAAAATCCTAAATTTTGGTAGTATCAAAAAATTTTCTAGATTTATTCTGTTCATTTGACACGCCCTCGAACATGAACTTTTCGAAATTTATGAAAAAAAAAAATCGAAAAGTGAATTTTTTTCAATTTTATCGTACTCTTAGGTCAAAAAAACGACGGGGATCAATTCTACGCAAAAAATTACGTAAGAAAACGTCTTGTTAATATAGATTTTACCCTCATAGCACAGTAGGCAATTTAAATCTTATTTAGCGATGCTGTACAATTTTTGCACCACGTTTTTAACTTTAAAAAGCTATCGACAGCTATTCAGAGCACCTAGCGACACCAGGTAGACGGCAAACTTCATGTTTTTAGTTTAACTAAAAGATTCTGCCGGTGCTCCTAAAATTAAAAAAAAATTTTCCAAAACGAACCGGTCTAATATTTATATATACAGGGTGTCCCAAAAGTATGGAAACCTCTGAAAAGTGGCCAAAATAAGCGAGAAAAAAAAATCAGTAACCCTATATCCGACGTATTTTTTCACGGGGAATCCAATGCTGACCTCGATTTGACCTTGAACATAACCTCAAAGCTGCAGTGAGTCAAAAATCGATTTTTCAAATGGAAACCCCCATTTTTCATTGCAGATTTGAAAAGAGCGGAAAATTTTACGTGAAAGTATGTATTTTATTATTTTTTTCAAGGTCATTTTGGAGGCAGTACAATTAGAAAAGAGCCCTTACTTGAGCTTGATTTTAGGTTAAATTGGGGTTTTATTTGCGTCTGTAACGCCCTTAAAATGACCTTTAAAAAAATTACAAAACATACATTTTGACGTGAAATTTTCCGCTCTTTTCAAATCTGCTATAAAAAATGGGGGTTTCCATTTGAAAAATCGATTTTTGACTCGCTGCAGCTTTGAGGTTATGTTCAAGGTCAAATCCGAGGTCAGAATTGGATTCCCCGTAAAAAAATACGTCGGATATAGGGTTATCGATTTTTTTTTCCCGCTTATTTTGGCCGCTTTTCAGAGGTTTCCATACTTTTGGGACACCCTGCATACACAAACAAAAGTATACATCAAATTATACATCGAACTATCAACCACACATACTGTTACGCCAACAAATTTTTGCGGTATTCGCTCTGCGTAAAACATTACTTTTGCGATGGAAAATATTTTAATAAATCAATATGAATTTTATAACACACGAAAAGAATAACTATGTGCTATTAATTCGATTATTCAATCTTAAAAAACAAATTGATACAAGGTTGAAATCTAGAATTGTCGATACTTTTTCCAAGAAAGCCGAGGTTTGTGAGCTATGTCTTTGAGGAAGTTGAAATTTTTTTGGATAAAATATTACCCTGCTTGCCCTTCGGTTCAATGCCTGATATCAAAGTCTGGACACAGGGATGATTTCTTCAGGTAATTTAGGTTTTTTTACCAAAACTCTACCCCAAATGGCCCCCTCTCGAGGCACCAATTCGTCGGGGGTATCAGGGATTTATCGCTAGGGTATCATCCCTGTTTGCCAGAAATACACCAGGTTGAAATCTATACTCGGTGGCAACTTTCTTCAGGAGGTCGAGATTTTTTCGCAAGAATATTATCAGGGCTGACTCACTCAAGGCAGCAGATAAAAATCTGGACGTTGTGGCGATGTTTCCAGGAAAATCGCACATTTTTCGCTAGAACATTATTCCAGGGTCCGTGCTGGACGCCCCACGTTAAAATTTAGACAAACAATAAGTCACGATTTAAGCCAGAAAGTCGAGGTTGTTTAAGCAATATTATTACTTAATGTACTACTTTGCTCGGTGCATTAGGCTAAAATAAGAGCTTGTTTAGGTTTTTTCAAACTCCAAATAGTTTTAACTTTATTTTTTAACGATTAATAAAATTATATGTATGGTACTTATAGTTTACGGATTTAACCCGAAAATGTATTTTTCTGTTCTTTTATTGCTCGGTATATTTTTTCCAATTTTTATTCAACTTGCTTACCTAAGTGGTCCACTATTGCTTTTTCCTTAGATGGAACCTCATTGTTCTAGCTAATACCAATTTCTACTCAAGAAAGGGTGAAAGGGTACGGCACAACGTAATGCACTCGTAAAATTCTGCATAATTCAAACGGATGTGCGAGATATATTCTGCACATTTTACTTTGAAGAGACGTCTTCAATTTTTTAAATGCATCATGTGCCCAAAAAATTTAATTTTTTTTTAATTTTTTTTTAATTGCAGAGATTCGCTGCTCTTCAATTTCAAAGTCTGGTACTGAATTAATATTGTCATTTTTTGTTGACGACTCTTATTTTGTCTGACCTCTGCTTGCCCACTTTTTCTTTTTAAGAGGTACTTTATTATTTGTCTCTTCCCTAGTGGCAGACATGAAAAATATGATCTAATAATAATAAAAAACAACTAAAAAATATTGATAAAAATTAACAAAAACTGATATTTACAAATAAACACAGTTTGTTCTGCAACACTTTTTTTTTATTTTATCCGAATTTATCAATAAAAAATTACATTTAATTTTTTTTGTTTATTTTTATTTATTTTTATTTGAAATAATCTAAAATTATCAAACCATTGAAATGGACAGCAGGACAATTATATTTGTTTTTATTCGATTTTATCAATTGAAAATATTTTTTATTCTTTTTTATTAATAATTATTCAGAACTATCTGTAATAAATAAACCATTGAAATATATAATAATACAACCTTCATTGTAACTGTCATACATGATTTATTGATGTTTCATTTTAAAACTTGTTATTTTTATCAAGATAAGCAATCAGTAATATTATTTCCGTTCTTGATTTAATGTATTTCCAGCATGCATAATAATGACAAATAAGCTTTATAATATATGTTCTGATTTGTTAAATGTGAATTTTCCAAATATTATATTTTCATATGAGAGTATTAAAAGAAAGAAATTAGAAACAATTTAAAAGATAAAAAATAACCTTTATTCAAACAATTTAATAGACTTAATTTAACAGAGCTTACGACTATCAATCACCTAAAGATCCTCGAATAATACTGCTAACGTAAAATTTGTTGTTCACCTCTATTAAAATGCATTGATTCCGTATATCTTGTGTTCTACTAATAGCCAACCCATCAAAGCTTACAAAACATTCTTTGATGTGGGACACTGTTTGTATATTGAAAAAGTTATTTCGAAGGTAAACAGGATGATAAAATATTATTATTTCTTCATTATTATCATCATCTATGGAGCAGATGTTGCTTATGATACCTTTAAGGCCAGTGGTCATTTCAAAAACTGAATCATTTATTTTCAAATCTTTACTGTACTGCATTGTTGTAAACCTGAATTTTTTATAAATTAATTTTTCAAATTTCTTGCATTTTTGTACCTCCCAACATGCTTCCTTTTCTTCCTCGCTAAAAATGTAATCTATGCCTTTCCCAATGCAAACCGCGGAATCAATAGTTACATGGGCTTTAACACTGTTTTCGAAATGTTCTATGAATTCTAGCAATCGCGTTCCAATTGGAAATAAAGTGGCAAATAAAGGAATAGATCTGTAAAAAAAGTAGCGATTTACGATCTGAACAGCAATACCCGTAGGACTTTTTTTTAAATTTAAAACCAAACGATTTTGATTTTCGAAACTAAATGCATCGTGAACATATAAGGGGCCAAAATTTTCTACGCTTTTTGTGATATGCAAAAGCAAGTGCATATTATATGTCATGTGCTCTTTTCCAAATAACTCCACCCCTCGAACAAACTCAATCATATATTGGTTAGCTTTCTTCAGGTCTTCTTTTGATATCGAATTTCGTAAAACAATTTCTACTCCAGCCACCAAATATGATAAGTTTAATAAATCTGAATCCTTTAAAACCCCTTTCAATGCTATTAAACAATAATAGAGTAGCCAAGAACGCCACTCTGATGCCTTCCAAATGCTACGTACTTTTAGAGATCTTGGGGTTCTAGTAATACACTTGGGGGTTCTAATGGATAATTGTCTGTCATTAATAATTGCCAAGTTATTCGGACTACCAACGTAGTAATCTGTACCAGTAGACGTAAGAATAATTTCTGTGTACTGCTTGATAACACCCAAATAAATGCAGTGCATACTATCTGGAGTCATTCCATCAGCCAAATTGAAATATTTTAAATTCATCAATGATGATGGTCCTTTTACCCCATTCACTTCTACTATATTTATCTCACCGGTCTTTTTATTTTTTTGAATTGTTCCTCTTATATCGTTTATAATACTTTCATGAGTTCGAAGAGGGTAAAATTTATTATCGAAAGGGTATTTTCTAACACCGCCAATATTTTCGGTCGGGTGGTAACGGAAAGTACATCCATATAGGCCGTTGTATTGTTTCATGTTTAACATGCTGCACCGACATGGAGAATCTACACAGCAGCAAACCGGGAAGATTTTTGAATTAACTGAATTTCCATTATATATCCAATTTACACCGTCTGAAGATAAGCTATTGAGTTCATTGATTATTGCAGGTAGAAACTCATTCATCTCAGGTTTTTCTTGATCGGCCCATAGTCCTATTAATATAATGTTTTCATCTCGTAGGTTTGGAGGTAATTCATTCAATTTCATGTAAACTGGCCATATACTTAAAGAACTTGCATCAAAGGCTTGACATCCATCGGTATTGATAATGTAAGAAAAATTAAATTCTTGTGGTACCTTATCGAAAATATTCTTATATGCTTTGCCATCATAAATATCTTCTATATTATCAACATTTTCTCTCTTTCTGTTTTGTTTATACTTTAAATGAGGTTGAACAAGAGGATTTTCAAAAATTCCTTTCAGTTGATTTTTTATATCGAGCGTTAGAAAATATGGAGTTTTGGTAGCATTTACTGTCAAACTATGTGAACATGATTCGCAATTTATTGAATTTTCGAGTTCATTGCGTTTACCAATATAATGTTTACATTTTGGGCAATAGATATTATAAGTGTACCAATTTTTTTTTCTGGAAAAAAATTTTGCAATTTATATTTACTCAAGTTAATTATATCTTTGTAAAATAACTTATTGATTAAATTTATAATATCTATTATAGCTCCCCAAGTTAATGAGTGCCTAACTCACAGAAGCATGCACATTAAAATTATTTCTCCTTCGCTGATATTAGTTTTCTTTCGCACTCTTTCATTTAAGAAGCTCCTAAGATTGTAATCTTTATTCTTCAAATTTTTATTCTTTCTAAATAATTCTTCTCGTTCGTTCTCTTCACTGTCACTTCTACCGATCATATCATTTGCCTCATCTAAATTGATATTATCACCGAATATTTCATTCATCTCTTTATTTTCAATATTATTTGATTCATGAATCAAGTGTTCTTCATCGCCTTCTTCAAGAGCAATATCAGAGACATCATCCCCTGCATGACTTGTATCACTATCTGATTCTGTTTGACTGTCTGATGTTGATGCTGAATGACCAAAAAATAGCTGCAACATATAATGTATATATAAAAATTTCCTACAAAAATCTCTAAAAAATCTAATTTTCATAATCTTATTCTTCTATTCTATTTCAATATTCTTTTTCAACGAATGACCCCTTGCAGACCAATAATGGTAATGGCCCATTGAAGGTTTTTATGTAATTAATCGAACGTTTTTTAAGTTTACTTTCAAAATTCGAGTAGCGTTTCAGTTGACTACCTACAAACTTTCAATGAACTTCACCATTTTATTTCATCATTATAGTCGTTCGTTCAATTAGAATGACTCAATTATAAATTATTTTAAAATGTTTTATAAATATAGAAAATGAGTTTATAAAATATTTTAAAATAGTTGGAAACAAACACGTGAAAACCTACGACAGGCAGCTTGGATGTGACAAATACTTATTGCTGAAGGTCGTTAGATGTATACCAGTCTATTTAACTGTCCATAAGTATCGAAATGGACAAATTACATTCAAATGGGGAATAGAAAAAGGCTCTTATGCTTGTTTTCTAAAAAAATAGAATTGGTTTTTTTTATTACAACAAATGAAATATGTTACTTGATACACAACTTGTTCGATAGTAACTAGACTTCGCATATATAACCGTTTAATTTTTTTGTAATGTTGAAAAATTATTTAATTTCTAATAGTTATGATGAATAATACGCATTTCAGTTCACTTTTTCTGATAACAGTTTAAAAAATTTAATTGAGTTCAGTGATTATTTAAATTATTACACTTACTGTGGATAAGGCTTCAATTTTCCTTTTTTTTCTCCTGAATTCAGTACTACGAGAAGTTTCTTTTCTCTGATTCATTGTGTGAAGTAAATACTTTTTTTCAATTTATTTTTCAAATTATCGATGGTCAATTATTATTTACACTACAATTAATATTTTAGGTGGCTTTGAAAACTTTCGATGACTAATCGTGGTGAAAAGAAACGTGTACTAATACACGTTACGTTAGTTACGTAGCGTACTGAAAAACAAACATTAATACGAGCCGTTCATTAAATATGACAGTCAGCGCTGTACGGAAATGAAGTGTCAAGTTTACTTCGTTGTCAGTTCGGAAAGTTTTTAAAAGCTTATAACATTAATTTAATGTTGAAAAAATTGTATTAATTTTAATGGACTGAAAATTCTAGCTACTTTTGTGTTAGAAAAAATGTTGTAATATTTTATTCAGTCACGTCAAGTTGCAATGAATTCGAAACCTTATAAACGGTGTCACTGTGAACGTCCCCTTATTGCATCAGTCTGTTCGTTAATGCATTGGCGCCGTATTTTTTTATAAAGAACAGATCTCATTATCAATTTCCATTAGTACAAAGAGTTTGCAAAATGTTTGTTTATGTTTATCTAAGAGAGAGTAAAGATTCTAAAATCATTGAATCAAATCGTATACGGGATTTTTATTACGAAAAAGATGGAATTCAAAGTAAAAAATTCACGGAGAAACCATTTCAATGTACTATAAAAAAGCGTGATTACATTTGTCAGATTTTAGCCGTTGGAGGTAAGCTATGTCTTTCTATTAATATTGATCGTAGTTCTATGAAAATAATTTGAAATAAAGTTGATTGTAAAATAAAAAATGCTTTCATATTGGAGTATGGTTTGGGTTATGTTGGCTTTTTTATTGATGCACTGTGGTATTGAATTGTTTAACTCTGTACTCTTGACTTGATTTTGTAAACTTATCAATGAAGTACGTATAAAAATGCAATTAGTTTAATTAACTTGCAAAATCATATTCTTTCATCATCAGTGATAGAAAGCATTTCCAACTATACTGCAATAGGATGTACGTACTTGAGTTCTTGAATATCATCTAAAAGTTTTATAAGTGTATTTTACTTTGTTCAAGTTTTTCTATTTCTTATTTAAGTATTTCAGTCTTCTTCCAAAAGTAAAACTATCAAAATAGAGTAAAGTACATTTAAACAACTTATGGTTGATATTTTAAATTTTTAGGCGTTGATTGTACGTCCAT
Source organism: Trichogramma dendrolimi (assembly GCA_034770305.1). Classification (NCBI taxonomy): domain Eukaryota; kingdom Metazoa; phylum Arthropoda; class Insecta; order Hymenoptera; family Trichogrammatidae; genus Trichogramma; species Trichogramma dendrolimi. The sequence continues at coordinate 716,178 of JAPMIB010000089.1, read as the reverse complement.
CTCTTCATGAAAAGAAAGTATTAATAAAATAATTTACAAATGTAGATGATAAACCTAAACTGGAACAATTGATAGCTGACACACCTCGCATAAGGGTTGCAAGACTTAATGATTCAGACTGTGTTTTAAAAACAACCTCTGGTAACATGCAAAGCGAAGAGGAAAATGATTCTCAGCAGGAAAAAGAACCCAATGGAAATCATTTGCAGGAAGAGTACGATCAGGAAAACCAATATGAGGAAGAGATAAAACAGCAGAGAAAGGTTTGTACAATTTATTTAAATTTAATTATAAATAGGTATTTAAATTAGATTCTGATTAGACTGAGATTTAATTGAATAAATTAATGAATCTTTTTTTTTATATTTGCAGAAGGATAAAGCCGCTAAAAAGAAAAATAAAACTAACACGATGCAAAATGTACTAAACACATACACAAACAACTCTGATAATTCACTAGCACGAATTGTATCATCAACACCAACACACTCTGGAGGAGCAAATAGATCATTGACAAATATTGAGGTATTTTTTATAACAATAATGATAATATTAAAAAAATTACAATCTTGATGGATTGATAAAATCAACTTTTTTTATGTTTATAGCAACAAAATTTACCAAATAATTCCGAGGATGAAATGAATGGTGAAACCGAGTTACAACGTATGAAAAACGCACTTCTACAGGAAAAAAGGAGGCGATTAAAGTTGGAGCAAGTGGTCGTAAAAATGAACGACAAATTAAAACAACGCCAAGAGGAAGCTGATGAGGAAGCTGATGAAACCAGTTAGTATTACATTTAATTAATTTTAAAATTTGCTAATTTGCTAATTTAAATTAATTTAAAACTTTTTATAGGAGCAAATCAAATGGAGGCAGAAGCACAAGAAGCGAAGCGTTCAAGCAAGGGGTTTCCCAAAATTATAAATACCAAAAGTGGCATCATGGCACTCAAATCAGGTGTTGAAGAAGCTTATAGCAAATTTGAACCTTCTAAGTTTTATATTAAGATGATGTACGCAATTTGGGGTAAATCTACCTTACATCTAAGGAGCGTTAGACGTCAAAAAAAAATAAAAGGAAAGCCAATGGACCCTAAATGTGTGAAACTCACGCCGTCAAAGAAGAGTGTTCTTAAAAAACACTTCACTCATTATCTTGATCACTACGATTTCCCTGAAGCCTTGTACAATATTCACCTTGGCAGTATTAATTCATACGCTCGGAGGGCGATAAATGAGGCAAAAGCACACATGAAGGCTGTGCAACAGGATCCCGAACTTGGGAGTGATAACGAAAATGATTTCGAAAAAATCGAAATCTAATTTTCTTTTTTCATTTAATTTTAAGTTTTTAAGCTATTCGAATCATTGCCAAAAAATTGTTATGTAGTCAATCTAAATTAGAGCCAACAATCCAAAAAAAATTTTTAAGCCTATTTAGCTACATAGAATTTCTAAATAAAGTAAGTCTGTGCCAAAAAAATCTAGAAATAGTAAGTAATAGTTTACTTAAAAAAAAATTGTTCTTCGTTAATCTAAATTAATACTAAAAAAACCCAAAGATTGGTTTAAGATAACCTAGTTATGTTAATTGTAACTCTTATCGTTTTTGTAATAAATAATAAAATAACTATTTAAAAAATACATTGATTTTAATTCAAAATTATCATACACATTTTATTACTTTTTACACAATGAAAAAAATATTTTTGAACTCTTACATTAATTTTTATGGAATTTATGATTAAATAATTATAATCAAAAAGTAACAAAAATAATTTTTTTCTGATAAAACTAAATATTTTCTAAAAATTAAAAATAAACTTAAATAATTTCGAATAAAAGTAGTTTAAAATGTTCCAATTTTCACTTCAATTATCACATATAATTTATCATTATCCGAAATTATCAAAAAAAAATCGAATATTTCTAATAATTTTCCTTCTTATTTAATTCTATTCAATAGAATTAAATAGTCTTAGTTCTTAATCACTGGTATTTTTTTATTTAAACGCTAGGGTTTTGGTGCAAAGATTTTATACTCTTCTACCTGTAAGTCTTGTTCTAAATCAGAGTCGTCAACAAGTGTTGACAACTCTTTGAATGACTGTTCTAGTGACGATGCTTCTTCAATGACTTTCTCACTTTCTCCTCTTTCAGCTGAATATCCATCTACTTGCATGTGCACCTCAGGATTAGGCCACAAAGGTGTGCCTTCGACCACAAAATTTATCTCATTATCCTACAAAAAATAAAAAAAGTATTATCTTATTCACATTTGCTTTAATATAATACTAAAAATATAATGCTTACATCGTTTGGTGTATGGTTATGAATAAGGTTTAGCTTTGAAATTTCAAATGGTTTAGCTTCAATTGAATGGACATTTGGTTTTTTTTTTACCTGAAAATCAGAAGAAATTGCTGGTTATAAGATAAAGAAGATTAATAATAATATGAGATTAAAAAAGGTAAATATCACTCACCCTTTATTTCTGATTCGATATTCGGCTATCGATAGCGACAAAGTATAGCCAGTTGCTTGTTGGTAGATTCGAACTTGCTGTTCAAAATCATCGAAATTTGCAAATGTTTGATTTTCGTGTAACGATTCCATTTTATATTATTTTATTAATAAATTTTTTCAAGATTTTTGCGCGCGTTCGTACTATATAGAATGGGTAACCCTGAACAGCTAATTTCGATAAATGAGCTATACTAGTAAGCTACTAGCGCCATCGATAACACCAATGTTGTATTAGCAAGCACACCTATCATTGAAACAATTTTAAAGTATTTTACTGTTAGGAATTAGTTGAAATGGAAATCATCACTTACATAGCTTTACATAAATAAAGAAATCTATTAGCGCGCTTACCATGTGCAAAGAATTATTACTATTATGAAAGTTATTGTGAAAATTATTATAATTTATTGTTGATTTAATGCTCGAAAACTTTTTTTAAGTTGACTGCACGTTAAATGGCATAGGTGCGCCGTACTGCAAAATTCAATGTGGAGTAACCCTAAGAGTGCGGTTTTGGTTTAACTTGGCAGATGGTCTCGAAAGCAACTTTAAAACCATTTTATTGAAATTCTACTGAAAAAATTTGTTCAAAAAACATTATAAAATTATTTTACTTTTAACATAGTTTCTCATGGTAAATCACAATTTTTAATATTAAAATATCCCCGACGGAAATTTTAGCGCCACTCTAATTCTTAAAAACTCTTCAAAACTCTTCAAAAGTCTAAAAAAGTCTTACAAATTCTCATAAATGTTCGGATTTCGTACCATGATTTTTAAGAGTTAATAAAACTTCATAAGAGTTTTAAATGATATAAATAAATTTTTTAAATTTATGTGAAGCCTGATATTAGGTTTTCAAAACATTCAGACGGGTAAGGCAATTGCTTATTGAATTTTAAAAAATGTTTACAAGTTATAATAATTTTTATAAAGAGTTATGAAGAGTTATTAAGTGTTGATGAAAGTTTTCAATATTTTTAAAAACTTTTTTGATCGGTATCCACGCTCGCCAGAAGACATGGTGAAAAAACTATACAAGCAACTATATGAACAGTATAGGAAAAATAGAATAAATGAAAAAAAAACTTAACATTTTTGCTAAAAAATTGAGTCTCCACAACGTTTTATGAATTTTTAAAAACTTTTATTAACTATTTCAAATCGTTAATCAAGTGTACGAAATCCGAACATTTGTAAGACTTTTTAAGTCTTTTTTAGACTTTATAAAACTTTCTCATGAAAAAAATTTCCGTCGGGGGTGCAAAAAAAATGAGTAAAGAATACAGATTAAAATAAAAAATTAAATTTGTTTATTAACGTGAAATTAAATTTATTTTAGGGCTTATACACACCTTAAAATCACAATAATTTAAAATGCTTGAAAAAAAGTAATAATAAAATCTGGTAAATTGGAAAAATTCTACAGTTTTCAAACCCTTTTTCCAACCAGAAATTACACTATCATACCCCAAATTAATTTGTATACAGTCTAGTTTGTTTAGGCAAGACAAAATTGTAGAAATAAATCATACCCCTCTGTGCCGTAGAATTCCAATAGATTAAATAATTTTTTTTGAGCCAAGAAACGTACCAATCGATTTTTTGGAACCTTGGCTATGGCCGCTACCACAGGCAAGACTTTTGATAAAGCCTTTCTATATTTTTATTCTCTATTACCACTTTTCTTTAACATTTTACACAATTTTTGACAATTTTGGAGGTAGTCAGCTTATAGAAAACTCTACAAAGGTCCAAACATCTTCCCTGTGGTAGCGGCCATACCCACACATGTGCTGAAGTAGCCCCTACAACCTGGACACTGTACCCCAATGAAAATATTTTATAAGTTCTTAGGCAAGATTTTAAAAAGATCTTGTATAAGATCTTATGCAAGAACTAACGTATGATAATCGACCTTGTAAGTTCTTGCATAAGATCTTGATAAAATTGTAAGACATCTGGTAGCAAGTTCTTGTATGAGATCTTGATAAAACTGGAAGACTTCAGGTAGCAAATTCTTAAGAGAGTTTTTGATTTCATTACTAGACTTGAAATAACAAGTTCTTATATAATTTGAATTACATGATTGTGATGAAGTTTTACTATTTTATCAAGATCTTATACAAGAACTTCCTACCAGATGTCTTACAATTTTATCAAGATCTTATACAAGAACTTACAAGGTCGATTATCATACGTAAGTTCTTGCATAAGATCTTATACAAGATCTTTTTAAAATCTTGCCGAAGAACTTATAAAATATTTTCATTGGGGTAGGTCAAACGGTTCTGTTGGAATATTACGGCAACAGAGCCATTTTGACAAAAATTACAACTTTACAGGATAAGCGATTAAAGAAAAAACTTCAATACACTCACATAACTTTAGTTATTCACTCTCTGATAAGAATAATATTCATGAAAGTGTATCAAAAAAGTTTTTCAAAGTGATCCGTAACATTTCTGAGACATTTTCATACTAACTGGTACACTGCACTCATTTTACCATGACAATTTAACTTTCTGTGGCAGAGCAATTGTAAATAATGTTTACTTTTAACTCACTAACAAGTAACTTTTATTATAAGAAAGAAAATGTTGGCATTTATAAAGTTACTATGAACAATACTTTTTCAACAAACATTTCAACAATAATTTCTGCAATGAACTTCTATATCTTTAAATTGCTATGGTGCAATGAAATGTTGTGCAAGATGAAAATGTCACTTTGAAATAAACTGTAAATTTTATGATTTAACAAAAAACTAAGACACAAGCTGATTAAAACAAATAAATTTTACTGGATTATTTATTTTACTCTAAACTACACATCACTCAATAATATTTACACATGAAAATAATCAACAAGTTATATTTTGAACCATCATCTGTCAATTAGTATACATATATGCTTATAAGCGTCTGCTCCATATCTGACTCTCTCTCGCAGCGCCTTGCTGTATTCACGGGATAACCTCGTCAAATTTCGTTAGCCGGTTCACCGGCGAAGTGAATCTAAAATTTCGTTAAAAAAATGTCAAATTAAAGTGAAATTGAACTAACAAGTGGTTTTGACTATCATTCTTACTCACCGGAAAGTCCAGTACAATCAGATAAGTATTTGCATTCTCTAATTCTATTTTCATATGTAAATTTGATAAATGATGCTTTGTTTTGACTTCCAGGTTAGAGAGCCAACTTTTTTTGAATGATCTTCCCAAAGTTTGCTGTTAAAATCTAAGAAAAGAATCATAAAGTTTCAAAATGGTAAGTGTACTCATTTTCATTTTTATTTTGTATTTTAATAACACACAATATGTTTTTACTTACAGCTGGAGCGATAACTTCAATGCCCACCAGGTACATAACTGTCATCGTTGGGATCATTGTGCTTTCTTTTTAACCGAGCAGATCTTGCTTGTTTAGAAGATGATGCAGCTTGAATATTTGCCTGGTAAATTCTTTTATTGTCACTTTGTTTCATGAATTCAATTGCGTTTGGGCCTGGCTGAATATCTAATTCTTTCATAATTTTCAGAGCAGTTTTACCATCATTGAATGTGGACACTGCTATGAAGGCTCCAATGTTCAAAATAGTACCACCACTCCACTGTTTTTTTGGTACATACTTCCACAGTAAATGATTCAGGGATTCATTGACGTTCTGAGAAAACGCTCCAATACATTTTACCAACAGTTCTGGCTTGGAGAGCTCTTCATAGGTCTTTTGTATTTCATCCATAATGGCTTCAGGTATTGAACTGTTGTGCGTGAATTTTTGTAAAGTGCCCTGTGCTTTGGCTTTCTGCCATGTGCACCAAGAATTTACTCCAGCTGGACATAAGTGGTGTTGTGGTTTTTTATCAGTGGACTTTTTGTGAAAGAATGTGGCCCATATATCATTTCTCATGCTAGTGACAGTAGTGTTTCTTCTAATCGCTTGAGTGTAGTACGATCAGCTGATCTATCACTTTTGCTGTCAATCTTCCTTTTCCCCCTATTGATTTCCCATCACTTAGCAAGGTTCTTCCAAATCTCTTCTTTATGTTGCGTAAATGAGTTCCCATTCTTTTTCCAACGTGATTAATATCTTCTTTCTTTTCTACTTTAAAATTCTTTCCATAAGGTTTAACTATTTCAATCTTTGCGTAAACTTTGCAATCGCCATCACCAATGTAGTTTTTATACTTCACTTTATGCAAATCTTCTGATCTCTGAAACATCTCAAGTATTCCATTTACTTCCATCATACCAGCACTGCCAGTATGGTTGACTTTACAAACTTCTTTATGCTCTTCGAACCATTCATAGTACTCTTCTGAATTTTATCTTTATTTTCCCATTTTTACAGGCTTGACAGAAACTATTTTTGGTGATAATATCTACAACTTTTCCAGTATAATAGCCTATTAGACTTGCAGCTCCTTGAAGTGATGTAAACCCTGGTGTACGCCAAGTTCCATCACCAGAAACGGAGACCAGGGTGAGATTCAGGGGTACGTTGACATTCTTCTGTAACAGCTCGTGCATGGAATCTGTGGCTATCGTCTCTGCAGCAACTTCAATGGCATCATTAATGAGTTGATAACTTGTTTGAGCAACTGGCTGAGGTAAGTCCATTACTGCACAAAAAGATTCCAGGCCTGTTAGTCCTACTCCTATAGTGCGCATAGCAAGAATTGATCTCGGTTGCATTCATATAATTTTTTTTAGGTCCAATTTGCTTGCTTGAAAACACACTGGACGAAAACTGGCACTTTTTGTTATTGCAGTTAAAGTTGAGCTCAAATCCAAGGCCACGAAGAATTCTCAGAATACTGAACTATCACCACATTTAAAAAACATTTTGTTTCAGAAAAGGAAGTAATAAGCTAAAGTCAATCAACCGGTATTGAGCTGGGCTAGCTTCAACATCAGGATTGTTACAGTGGAGCTTAAATTTTGAAGCAGAATGGATTAATTGAGCTGCTTCAAAAGCAGATCTTTCTTGAGCTCTTGTCAATTTTGGATTAGAAGGAGCTGCAGTCCATTGATTGTCCTTAAAATAACCTCTGCACTTTCTCCCAGTAGTCCTTTTTTTCTCCGGGTTGCTCCTTACTCTCTTACGCGAAGGCTCCATAATAAATTTACTCTTACAAATTCTAACTATTCCAACTAAAAATAAACTAATCTAATTATAACTAAGCTTTAAGGCCCGATGGCGACCTTCATTTTGTTGCTAAAAATCAGTGGTTAAAATTTAAGCCTATCCCACCGAGTAGATTTCCCGGAAAACTGGATCAAAAATTTCAATTCAGTTTCCGGGGAATCTACCGAATAGACACGACTGAAAATTTAACCACTTATTCGTAGCAACAAAATGAAGGTCGCCATAGAGCCATTTTTCGATCGGTTGAATTTAGCAATTTGATCATTTTTATTGCAAATAAAAGAAAGTTACTGTGTCACGCTGCTAGATGGCGTTGTTCACAACCGCATACAACCCGAACCTATGCTGCAGAGAAGTGAGGTTATGAGGTTATGGTAACTTCTATCAATTATGAATAAAATATACGTGATTAAGATACGACCATAGCAAAAGATGTTTAATAATATATTATAATGTTCTCTAAGAAGCATAACTTGCCCTAATTGGAAATACCTTCAAGGTATTACAGTCTACGAGCGTATACAGCGCATCGAGTCTGTCGCGATACTCGATCTTGTCGACGCTTTCATGCAATATTTCAAAGTTACAAAAAACATAAACTGTTATCGAGATGAACTTACTCTCCGATATTTGTATACAGCAAAGTAATAACAATTCTAAACCAATTGCAATCGTCAAACTCTCAATTTCGACATTATGTACCCTGGCCAGACGGGACGCCGAATCGACTACATCCGTGTCCCGTTTCTGTAGGGTGTCGGGTGATGATACTGTGTTTATCGAACGCAGTGGGCCCTCAAAATTGTTGATCAAACATCGAGAATTGATAAAATTGAAAATCAAGTCAATTCTCAGTCATATTTTAGCGGCACACGGCCATTTCAAACATCTTATGGTCTAGCGAAACGGGACGCCGATCCGGCTACATCTGCGTCCCGTTTCTGTAGGGTGTTGGGCGACGATAATGTGTTTATGGAACGCAGTGGACCCTCAAAATTGTTATTCAAACACCCAGAATTGATAAAATAGAAAATCAAAGCAATTGTCAGTCATGTTTTAGCGGCACACGGCCATTTCAAACATCTTATGGTCTAGCGAAACGGGACGCCGATCCGGCCATATCCGCGTCCCGTTTCTGTAGGGTGTCGGGCGATTATACTGTGTTTTTCCAACGCGGTAAACACTCAAAATTGTTGATCAAACATCGAGAATTGATAAAATTGAAAATCAAGTGAATTTTCAGTCATTTTTAGCGGCACACGGCCATTTCAAACATCTTATGGTCTAGCGAAACGGGACGTCGATCTGGCCATATCCGCGTCCCGTTCTCGTAGAGTTTCAAACGACTACACTGCCAGTTTTTCAAGGTAGCAAACTCTAGAAATGTTTGACAAACATCGATAATCGAAAATATAAAAAACTTACGTTATTTGCTAGTAATTTTTTAGCGTCAATCTGCTATTTTAAATATCTCGTGGTCTCGGGAAACGGGACGCCGTTTCAGTTGTATTCACTCCCCGTTCTGGTAGCGTTCAAACGACTACACTGCAAGTTTTTGAAGGTAGTGAATTGTTGAAATATTTGACAAAAATCGAAAATATAATAACTTATGTCATTTGCTAGTAATTTTTCAATGTCAAATTACGATTCTAAACTCAACATAGCCTAGCTTATTAAATAATTCATTTGTAGGTGTAAGTTTTATATAAAAAAAATTAATTTCTGGTTGTGAGAAAGTCTTTTTCTTCGTGTTTGTTTTCGAGTCGTTGTGACATTACTTGAGCAATTTAATTTATTTCAGGTGGTACTATAATTTTCGAATATTCCGACTGCTTTACGATCTCTGTATTTTACTCCTAAAGAGCATTCGTCAAATCTACGAAGCGAATTGGTATTTGTATTATTTTTATAGGTTTTTTTGCGTTTTGATGTTTAGCTGATGAGTTTTCCAAATGAAAATAATTGTAATTAATGAAACAAAAAAATAGATTTTTGATTTCTCAAATGTTTCAGTTTATTTTAAAAATGGAATTGTAAATAAATAATTATAATTGTTGAAAAATAAATTTCTTGCGCCAGCATTTTTTGAAAATCCAACCTGGGTACACCTAAAAAGAAATATATTGAATATTTATGGACTATATGTTAAATATAATAATATTTTATTACTTACAAAAAAATTGACACCTTGCATTAGAATCATCGGAATTTCCAAATACCATACCAAGACTGTTCTCGCATCTGAACTGTTAAATCCACCATCTCTAACAAGCTGAAAATCTTTCAATTATTAAATTAATTGTATCCACTAATAAAAATCTGTGTCTGGAATAAAAAAATATGATTAATATTTATATTTATAAACAATATCATTCAACTGAAAAAAAATTTTTTTTGAGATTTTATGCTATTGTGAGAATTCCATCATTGTTTATCATCTTGTTCATAACTTAAATTTTCATTTTAATTTGGTTGTTCTTATCAATTTTTCAAGTAAATCCATATATATCAACTAATCTTTTTCTCTAGTATTTTTTCATTGTGTTGCATTAGATCTTTGATTAATAAATTCGCATTTCAATCATGTTCGTGCATATCCTTTCATTCATATTTATTTCTTCATTCATTTTCATTTTTTCATTTCTCATTTAATACATCAATTTTTTTTCATTTTTTATGCAGATTGTGCAGTATTTTTTCGTCCGTATTATCGTAATTCTCAATAATGATAGCGATATTAAAAATCATGCATTTTAGTCCCGTTATAACATTCAAACATCAAAAGCAATGGGTACAAAAAATTACATTTGACCATGCCACTACTATAGAATATCTAGCATATTTAACATCATTTCGAAATTATTTAGAAAATATATTATTAATGTACTGAATTTTACTTATCGATGTGTTTACGTTGTTTATGTTGAGTGAGATATCTTTTTCCAGTAAAAGTTTTCCCACAAGTTTTACATTTGATCTCCTTTTTATTTTTACAATCCTTTTGATGTTTCTTGAAATTCCTATGCGATATGCTTTTTTGACAGAATTCGCACTTTTTACTTTTCTCGTGTATATCCCTTATGTGGTCTCGTAATCGTGCTACTTTTGCTCCACACTCCTTGCACACGTTCTCAGTAGGTTGGGCAGCATGTTTTTCTTTTTTATGCCGTCTCAAATGTTGCATGTTAAAATATTTTTTCTCGCAAATGTCGCATACAAAACATGGTAGTCTGACGTGCATGTTTCTGCAGTGTTCATCAAACATTTTCTTATTAACAAACTTTTCGTGGCAAAAATTGCACTCGTAAAGCACCTTCTTTTTTCCTGAAACACTTATAATCGCTGTATTAAGATATATATGCTGCTTGTGTGATTCGGGGCATTTGCAAGGAAGCTCTTCGTAATTGACGTTTGATTATAGGCAACCAAAATTAATCGCTTCGGCAACATTCAAAATTGTATTGATGACTGCATGGTATGATCCGCATCTTATGAAAAACATGTCTCCAGGATTTTGAATAACTATTGTGTATGGTATTTTCCATGTTTCTAATAAATATGGTGTAACGAAGTATAGCTTATGCTTCATTATTTGTGGACATGCAGATGAATCTATATTTTCCAAACTCTCATGAACCTTTTCTTCTAAGTCAGCCCTACTTTTGTGATCTACAACAATCCAAATTTTGAATCCACTTTTTAATATATTGATGCTACTGAGGCCTCCATCTTCTTCGTGCATGGGAGTGTAGCTGCCTTTTTTCCCCACATAGTGCATCGAGGTATTTATCCCTGGCATCTCTGGCATATCGTGCTTCTTACTGATCCATGAATCAATGTTCTCCAAGACATTACTGTTTTCTTTTGGAGGATCAGTTATGTCCCGGATGTACAGACTTTCTCTACTGCTGTTTTTAAACAAATCATCTATGTGTTTGCAACAATATTTCCATTGGTCAATACTAGGATCTAACGAAGATTCTACATTTTCATCGATTAAAAATGTTTCTGGAACTGTTTCTAGTCGTCCAGCATCTAGTTTCTTTGTTACATTTTTGTAAATTCCCTCGTCACTGACTTTCATTAAATGTTCGGTCATGCATTTTCCTTTGACCATTTGTAGATATTCTTCGTAATTTATTTTAGGGAACTCTCCGACTTTCCGAAACTGCAACAATCAATACAATTTTTATAAAATAAGGGTAATATCGAACAAAAATCACAACAACAATAATCTATTATTCATAATAAAGTTTAAGTTCAAGGTAAAATAAAATTAAAAATAGCATGAAATTAAAATAAAAATAAAAATTACAAAAAATTATAAAAATCATAAAAAGCGCGAATTGATTCTTTAGTTTCCAATGTAAAATAAGTTCATAACATCAATTCCATCAAAATTGCAAAGATAAAACACGTTATTTGTTCTTATATTTGCAAAGGAACAATTTTCATCGACAGGTTTTTCATTTTAGCGATTTTTTCTATCTCGGAAAGAAACTATTTTCGGAAAATCGTGTACGATAACGAGTCTATAGTTCTAAGATTATAGCAATTGTTTGATTATTACTGATTCCCTATTCATAATTATAAAGACATTTTTCCTCAAAACAAATATTGACAATTCGATTTTCAATTTATACATTACAAAATATTTACAAGGTATCAGTTGACATGCTACAGAAGCTGTAGGGGCCGTCCATAAATTACGTAAACACGTTTGGAGGAGGGGGGGGGGGGGAGTATGCAATTTGTTTACTATTTATTACGTGGGGAGGGGGGCTTATCTTACGAGTTTACGTAAACAAACTTGCCCACATAATACATAAATTAACTTAAGAATTAACTTAAAAAATTTAATTTTTCCGCTTTAAATATTTCCCCATACTACAATGCGAGATGAGAATCACGTCTCATAAGTATACTACCAAACTTAATAACATAGCAGAATAACGTGTGTTTATGTAAATTCGGCACAAACTGTTATAAATATAGATTAATATATGGGCTATATCGCGTTAACTGCCCCCCCCCCCCCCCCCTCAAAAACAGGGGTTCAAAGTTGGAATTTGATTTTTCAAATTTTATTCTGCTTGCTAAGGGTGAATATAAAAAAATTTTTGATACATGATTTTTTATTTAAAATTTGATGGGAAAATCAAATTTGTTGTCAAAAATCATAATTACAGCTTTTTTACCCATTGAAAATCGAAAATAGCATAAAAGTAAAAAAATAACCATGTTCATATGTTTTTCTGTTATAAAATTGCTGTTCATAAATTTTGGCAATCGGTATAATATACTTCATTTGAGAGCATATTATAGGTCAAAAACATGGTTTTTCTCTAATTTTCCTTCATTCTTGACTTATATCATGCTCAATAATGAAGTCTGTTTGTCGGTTGATGACCAAAATTCATCAGAAGTATCGATGAACATATTTTACATAAAAAATCAGGTTTCAACAATTTTTATATTACTTCATATAATTCTTTGGAAAGCAGAATAAAATTTAAAAAATACAATTCCAACTTTGAGCCCCTGTAGATCCATGACAGATGGATCTAGAGGACTGAAATGTTTAATAATAGTAAACCAATTTTCCTATTTATTTTTATATTTTTATTGCATTAATAATATTTTGAGTATGTTTACTAAGCGTGGGGGGGTCCTCAAAATATTACTATTGTTTACATAGGGGGGGGGGGGGTCAAAAATCTTGAAAAAAGAGTTTACGTAATTTATGGACGGCCCCTAAGCAGTGTATATGCTTTTGTTGGACCGAGCAACCAGTACGAACACGCACAGCAAGCGAGCAGCAAGCGAGAGGCAGAGACAGAGTTACACGATGTCGCGACAAGCGAGTGGAGTCTCGGGCCTCGGCACTGAATTGTGCCGCTGAATCACAGGGTCCGAAGAAGCTAAATACTCAGGATTCACAAAACATTGATTATCGTACTTGCTCGCTCGCACGCGAAGACATTCCCTGAGAATAAATATTATGTTGCAATTTGACATCTGGTTCAATCTATGAACATCTATTATCCTCGAGGATTATTAGGTTAAGCATTGAGTTATAAATGAAATCACTTATTGCGTTGTTTATGGCTACATGCAGTTACAGAGATTCCGATGAGCCAACGCTCTTGACTACGAAACGGAGAGATCGCTTCTGTAGCAGAAAGAAGTACCAGCGGGTTTACATGCTCATGCTTGCTGCATCAAGGCACCATCGTGTTATTTGTGTTTTGTTACTTTAACACAGTAACTGTCGTTATTATGCGTGTTCGTGCGTGTTGCTTTGTAAAACGACGCAATAAGCGTATATTCGATGCTCTCCTATACTATATTTGAGCACGCTCGCGTTGTGGACTTATTTGATGCATTGCAGCATTAGCCAGCTGGACATGAATATTTATTTATATCACAGAAGATATAGTTTTACAGGGTAAAAATAATGAATGTATATTTTTAATGTACAGAAAGAGTAGTAAATAATACTCACCATCAAAATGGAACTTGCTTGATATTTTGCTGGAGGTTTTTTAATAATATCCACTGCTTGGTCAAAATCGATGCCTTCGACGTCGCAGGAAATACAATCAACCTTCGGACCTCTTTTATTTAATTTGTTGATATACATTTTTATTTATCACAACTTATGTCACCCACGAATAGAAAGTATAATGAGTTGAATGATAATTTAACTTGTCGTAGTGCAGCACAAATTTCAATCGAACTGAAATTATTGAAATAATTGAATTCGACAATGTACGAACTACAAATAGCGTCGTATTTATAAGAACTGCGTTTTCTCACATCGACGTCCTGCCGGTATGTGAATTGAGCCAAAAGTAAGCAGGGTTGCCAACCTTGGATTCTGAAGGTGATACGTTTGTTTACCACAATCGTACTGCGTACAGCTATAACGTTCGATGATTTATTAAGAATCGTTGGATTGATGGTGCAAAGTTGAACATTTTTGTAATAATAATTTAACTCATACTTAAATACGTAGATATATATATATATATATATTTTTTTTTACATGTTAATAGTCAGATAGCAAATTTTTGTACTTAAGAAATTTGCATACTTCTCTGACGATTTTAGTAAATAACAATCGGGATTTGAGTATTATTTTTATCTTTTGTTTTCGACAAAATTCAGTTTTTCGAAAGAAAAATAATGGGTAATAGTGATAAAAATAAAAAAACCTCGAAAAAATCTTTTAAGAGGCGAGCCGAGAATGCGTAAGTATAACATTATCATTATATTTATACAATCATAATAAGTTTGCTTCATGTTGAAGATGATTCCAATAATTTCGTAATACGGTAGTCAATTTAGATTTGAAAGCTATTGATGGTGGTCGAAAATAACTTAGATTTTGCACTCGCGGGATATTTAGCTCGGAGGTTATATCATTTTGTGATATTTGTACAAATGTAGAATGCGTTTTGTTAAATTACTGTTCGCCAAAATGAAGTAAAAAATATCCAAATTTATTCCAAGTTCACATTCAATCCAAATAAATTTTACTTGAAATTGGATGTTTGTTTTCACAATAGTGCATATACATTCGTGGCGTGAAAGGCAAATTAAAGTTTGTTTTGCTATTATTTACGTGAACTATTGACGACATACTAAGGCATTTTTTTTTATTCGCAAAAAATGTGTAAAAAATAAAACAGTCTTTAAAAAATTGTTCCGTGGAAGTTATAATCGAGATTTCAGAGCTTGCTACCCATCGTGCGCCGGAGGGGAAGCATACATATTTGAGCGCGTCCAGCATAAGTCGGCCACCCCGCGCGATTACGTCATTTTTGGCCGAAAGTGTCGTATGTTTAGCTCACTCGCAAACGTTTACCAGACATCAGAAAAATAATTCAAACGCATGGATCGATAGATTTTTTCCTCCTCTTTCTAGTGGTGTAACTTAAAAAATTCTTAAAAATTTATTTTGAGGTTAGAACTTGACTTGAATGTTTAAGTCGATTTATCCAAAAAATGTATCCTCCGATTTCAAAATAAACCGCACCAATCGAAAGAAAAGGCAAAAATCTATCGAAAACGATATTTTCCAGGATGAAGAAATGATAAGTATTAAAGATATCGAGATGAATGATGGTGGGTCAGCGCGCGCGCGGACCTGTTTTCCTCTCTTTGTCTTTTCGATGCGCTTAAAAAATGGTGGAAAAATAATTTTAACACGTAAATCGATAGATTTTTTCCTCTTCTTTCGATTGGTCACGTTTATTTTGAGCTAAAAATTGAAATACTTGAAGAAATATTGACGTCAACATTCAAGTCAAGTTTCGACTATGAAAAAAGTTTTTGGAAATTTTTTCAACAACACCATCAGAAAGAGCAGAAAAAAATCTATCGATTTACATGTTAACATTATTTTTCCAGCATTTTTGAGCGATTGTGAGCGAGTCACAGAAATAAAGACACGGAGACGGACGTGTGCCGCCACTGGCACATGCTAAAGAGGTCCGCGCGCGCTGACCCACGCTCATTCATCTCGATATCTTTAATACTTCTTATCATTTCTTCATCCTGGAAAACATCGTTTTCGATAGATTTTTGCCTCTTCTTTCGATTGGTGCGGTTTTTGAAATCGGAGGATACATTTTTTGGATAAATCGACTTGAACATTAAGTCGAGTTCTAACCTCAAAATAAATTTTAAGAATTTTTTAAGTTACACCACTAGAAAGAGGAGGAAAAAATCTCGATCGACGATGTGTTTGAATTATTTTTCTGATGTCTGGTAAACGTTTGCGAGTGAGCTAAACATACGACACTTTCGGCCAAAAATGCCGTAATCGCGCGGGGTGGCCGACTTATGCTGGACGCGCTCATTTATGTGCAAGGTGGAGCACGATACGTGCTCTTCGATACTCACCTTTTTACGTCACTCTTGGCTTGCAACGAATGTAGATATAATTTTACAATTTGCGTTTTAACTTTGAAGATCAGAGTCTACACACTAGCCATAACAATAACATCGTAACAGATTCCACGCATAAACCGGGAGCTTCGAAAATGTTTTTCAGCATAAAAACTTAGCAGACGCGTGCTTTTATACTTTCTCTTTTGCATTTAGTTATTAAAAATTTCGTGACATGAAGGATAAGTGTTCGTAGATAAATTAAGAGGGCCTGAGTCCGATATAAAATTGAAAAAACCTGAGTGGAAATCAGTCACAAAACGAGCTGCTTGCAAGAGTATACGTTCGAAAAATCATTATTCTTAATTAATTATTGTTTGAAAAGAAAAAATCACAAGGTTTTGAACTCAGTTAATCGATTGTCAAGCACCCATACATTCGTCCGCGAAGATGTCATTAAATATAATGTGACTGAAGTACCATGTAAACAATTTTTTTACATTATACGATATCCCAGAGATTAAAAAAAAATGGTTAAGAATTTGTAACCCAAAGATGCAATGATCTGCTTGTCTGTTTTATGCAACTTTGATACGTCTGCTTGGATCATATTTGGATTTATATTTTAAACCTCGCAATGCGGGCATAATAAGTAGATACATTTTTTCGATGATGTCTTACATTTTACTTGTATGGCTAATAGGTAGACACAAGGTTTGCATCTTCGATGCCTACTGCTACGGAACGTTTTTTTTTCGATTTTAGCAATACTTCTGTGACGTTAAGAAATTTAAGGCGCGCGTGAATTAAAACTAAAAAAATTGTCTTTTTGCGCTGTTTTTTTCTTATATCTCCATTTATTCGTAAAAAATGATTTAAAAAACCGTATTCGGCCGTTTTCACTCTGAGCTTGGATGTCAACGAGAAATAAAGCTTACAATTCGGATTACAGATAAAATTAATGTTCGCAGTTTTATCTATTCTCGTAAAAATCGAGCTTCGTGTAAAATTTTATTCGTCAAAATCATTCGAAGGGCACTAACGCGCTTATGGTAGACCTTTTAATGATTTGTATGGGCGTAGTACAATCTTTAAGAAAAACTTCACAGATCATTTGCACAAAATCTTTTGTTTTTTTTTCTCATTGATTTATTACATGAGATTTCATTTTTTTGACAGTCGGGCTGGTTGTCAACGGAGGAGATCGATAAACAACTCATCATTATCAACTACATCAACATTATCTACATTATCAACATCATTAGAATATATAAGTATAATTTCAAATACTTCAAATTTAAATTTAAATAAAACAAATGAAACAATAGAATTTCATAACGGTTTTGAGAATTTTAAAAATAAAAATGTTTTCTTTTCTGATAATAATGATGCTGAGGAAAATCTCAATAGTAAGTTTAGTAAAATAAATATATTTTCAAATATTTCAAATACCCAAAGTAAATCTAAAACAAATTTGAATGTGTATTCCGAAAATTATAGAAATGAATTTTATGATGAAAGAAATGAAAATTTGTATGTCGATTATAATGGAAATGAATGTTATGATGAAAGAGATGAAAATTTGCATGTAGGAAATTATGGAAATGAATTTTACAATGAAAGAGAAATAAATTTGTATAATGAAAATGATAAAAATGAAAATCATGACGAAATAGAAAATTATTTGCCGTATGCCGAAAATTATGAATATGAAGATTGTGATAAAAGAATTCAAAACTTGAATGATTGTATAAATGGCTCTTTGAATGAATGCGGGGATGTTTGTGAGAACGAAAATAACGAGGTTCTAGAACCGCCGACTCATGTCATCAATTCTTCTTGTAATATAGGTTTAAGAGATAATCTTATTAATGAAGTTGAAATTATCAAAAGCATGAATCAAACTCAAAGTACGTTCTTAGACGAAATGCAACTGGTAGGAAGAAAATCGTTGATGTCAAACATCTTCTAGTGTCATTTTTAAATTTATTAAAAAATCATAGCCATTTTCCTTGCGAAACCCCCGATATAAGAGGCGTCCAATATGCCAATGAAGGCTTAGGAACACGTTTCCAATTTATTTGTAAAACTTGTGGTTTCGAAGAATGGATTACATCCGAAAAAAGAAAAAATCGATCAATGCCTATAAACAAATTAGTTGCACTTTCAAGTCTTGCGGTTGGAGTAGGTTATGAAGGAAGCAATCAATTTTTAGCTGGATTAAATGTACCTTTCATGACAAATAGAACATATAGATCTCACAGGTTTCAATTGTTGCCAGTTGTAGAGCAAGCATCAAACGATGTGATGAAAGCAGCTGCTGAGGAAGAAAAACAAATAGCCATTGCCGACGGGCGCGTCATATACGATATACCTTATATTGATGTAGAAGGTGATGGTGGCTACGGAAAAAGATCGTATAGAACTGGTCGATTTAATTCTCTGGATGGTGTCGGGGTTGTTATATACCCAATGAAAATATTTTATAAGTTCTTAGGCAAGATTTTAAAAAGATCTTGTATAAGATCTTATGCAAGAACTAACGTATGATAATCGACCTTGTAAGTTCTTGCATAAGATCTTGATAAAATTGTAAGACATCTGGTAGCAAGTTCTTGTATGAGATCTTGATAAAACTGGAAGACTTCAGGTAGCGAATTCTTAAGAGAGTTTTTTATTTCATTACTAGACTTGAAATAACAAGTTCTTATATAATTTGAATTACATGATTGTGATGAAGTTTTACTATTTTATCAAGATCTTATACAAGAACTTGCTACCAGATGTCTTACTATTTTATCAAGATCTTATACAAGAACTTACAAGGTCGATTATCATACGTAAGTTCTTGCATAAGATCTTATACAAGATCTTTTTAAAATCTTGCCGAAGAACTTATAAAATATTTTCATTGGGGTAGGAAGAAAAAGTAAAAAAGTACTTGATGTACAAGTAAGACAAAAATATTGCACTATATGTTTATTGGCAGCAAAAAGAAATGTTTCCCCTAAATCGCACCGTTGTTTTAAAAATTATGCCTATTCACAAAGCTGGAGTAGTATGGAAACAAGTTGCATTTTAAAATCGTTTCAGAATAGTGTCGATGATTTCGGTCTTATATATAAAGTATTTATCGCGGATGGTGATTGCACTACATTTAAAGCTCTCACAGATCATGATGTATACAGAAACCAAGGTGTGAAAGTCACAAAATTATTTTGTACTAATCATTTATTTAGAAATTTATGTAATAAAATTGATTCTGCATCAAAACTTCCCTTACCTCGAACTAAAATCACAGGAAAAATACTTGCATTTAGAAAGTTTATAAAGAAATCGGCGTTAAAATTGCGTCGACACATTGAAGTTTTGATTAGAAAAAGGAGGGAAGAAGACAGCGCAGAAAAAGTAAAAGAACTGAGATTGGATATATTAAACTCTACAAATCATGTTTTTGGATATCACAAAAATTGTAAAAGTAGAGGCTTAATTTGTAAAAAGACTAAAGTAAATTATATTCCCACATTGAGACAATGCAATATTCTTCAGCCAATACAAGATGCTGCAAGAAAAATAAGTTTTCATGCAAATAGTTTAATAGCCAAAGTTACTACTAATGCATCGGAGAATTTCATGTCATTAATGGCAAAGTATACGGGTGGCAAAAGAACTTTCCAAGGTTCCAGAGATTCTTATTTTCAACGATGTCGTATAGCCACGATACAATGTAATACTGGTGCTGTATTTACAACAATGAGTAAATATATAGGTGAAGACTTGAGTATTGCAAAAAAAGTAGAAGGTGCGATAACAAAAAAGCGATCTTGGAACAATGAAAAAAAGAAAGCTTCAATAGGTAAAAGAAGAAAAGTAATATTTCATGACGATGATATACATTATGGAGATAACCGTCAAGAAAATGACATTTCACCGGAGGATTACGATCAATTAAAAGAAGAACATTTCAAAAAACTAGAGGCTCAACAAAAAAAACGAGATAAGATTGAAGCAGACACCATTGCACAGAGCGGTTGTGATGATTGGCATGAAATACGAAGATTTCTTTTAAGGGGGGAAAGGTACCTTAAACCTACATTTATAAAAAATTTATTAAAAATAAAGAGAATAAATTTTTTTTGGATTATACAGAGAAAACTCTGTTTTTTCCACTCTTTTTCCAACGTTTTTCACTCAGGAATATGAAAATTAAGGTCCCAGTCACCATAGAACCCTCCTCGATGAAGCAAGCCCCCAGTCCTGGGAGGTACCCCTGTGCCGTAGGATCCAGCTAGAACCGATGATTCAATCCTGATCATTGGGGTCTCATTTTGTTCATTAGATATGTGGTTACAAACGCAAGCACTTTCAGATTTTTTAATTAGTTATACCCAATTTGCCAGCCACATATACACATTTATTCATTAATATCATATAATAAATACAATTATGCTAGGAATATAGCCTAAAAAAAGTACAAATTTTGTCCAATACCTATGAAAGTGCTTGCGTTTGTAGCTATTTTTGTGTAGAACAACTCCTGAAAGTTTCAGCTCAATTGCTCAAACGGTTCACATAGAAAGTTACGGCAACAGAGCAATTTTGAGATGAAACGTAACTGCCCAAAAGTTGAAAAAAAAAAATACACCAATACATGTCATAATGATTCTCTCATGTCACTGAGGCTGCTTAAAATTTTTCGGACATAAAAAACAGTAATTAAATTTGAATTTTCAACATATTGGACCCACAAGGATAATGTTCAATTACCCTAGACAGCCACACAAAGCCAAATGCGCCAATTTCATTACTACATTTATAATTTGTATTAAAATATTAGTATACGCTAATATGGGTTTTTATGTGGAAACTGGTAACTAAGTTCATTATGTCCAAATCAATTTTTCACACAATATGCACAATCTCATATAAGAACTTGAACCCAGTCCTCTACCATTCACTAACATCATAAAACATTACTATCACTGGATCTATAATTGGAAATAAAATCACTCAAAATTGATCAATTATCACTAATCTTGTTTATCACATGCAACAAACAATAATATATGATGCAGTCATGTACACATACATAAAGTACAGTGACATACATATACACTGATGTATATATGTCAATTTACATATGTACTGCTGTACTTTTTGAATTTGAAGTGTCAAAATGTCACATTTTCATAAAAAGCTATTGGAACTTCTTCATAGCTTTATTATGAAACACTATGTGGAGTTGGAAAGATATAATTGCACTCTACATATACTTTTTTTCACCTTCAAAAAAATGTAATTTTTAGCCATTGGAAAATCAAGATAGCAGAATGTTGTTGACATTTGATCCGGGCTCGCGCACGAAAGTGAGAGAGACAGTAGATATACCGAAATCACGTGCTGCGAGTGGTGGCGTTACTGTACACCTATAGCCATGTACACAAACAAATTTCTGCTGGATGTATTGTACAACCAAAGAATAAAACGAGTATCAATAGATGGCGCTACCAACTTATGAAGGTCCGGAGATTCATGAAAGAACGGCAATGTTTTTTTTTTGTCGTTTTATTCATTTATGCTGTAATAATCATAAAAGTATCGGTACTAAATAGGCTGTACCTCTCGATAAAATCAAAATTAAAAAATTCTGAATACGGTACTGGAAAGCTGAGAAAAAATCCTATTGGAAAAGTCAATAAGCAAAAAAAATTTTTTTTGAAATTTTAGGTACTTTTCCCCCCTTAACTGCTTCGAAATTCGGGCAAATTTGTAAAATGAAAAAAACTACCAACCGAGCCAATCTTGTGCAAAACATATTGTATCCAGTACAGCTTGATCTGGAACAGTTACATTATGGGTTAGAAATGGAAGAAAAAGTAAGAGTTTGTTTGCAAAAAAAAATGAAAGTGAATGTTGAACGAGCGGGTTTGTGCATCGATAAGGAAATATGTTATTTAGGTGCTAGTTTGGATGGTAAGATTGGCACAGATACTGTGGTTGAATATAAAGCCCCATTTACTGCCCGTAAGTCTACTCTGTCTCAGGCATTAAAACTTGATAATATTAGAAATATTTTCGATAGTGAAAACAAAAACAAAATGAGTAGAAATCATTCATACTATTATCAAATACAAGGCCCAATGCGAATCAGTGGAAGAAGTAATGTAACGTAAATAATTATCTTACGACAATTATTACGTTTTTGTGGCCTTAGTTTACCGATGGTTTCGAGTCTGCCGAATAAACGTACAATAACTCAGGAATTTGTCGGTTTGTTCCCTATTTTCTCTATATCGAGGTTAATATATATATATATATATATAATAGTGGGAATAGGGCATCAATTCAACAGAGGCAAAACGTGAAGTTCATTGCCTCTGTAACCATAATTATACATTAGGAAATCATAACACAGAGAATTTGAATATTTTAAGAGTGAGGATAGAAAATAGTTAGAGTCGAAAGGTGATTTTAATGTAATACTATTTATTTAAAATATTAGTTACTTACATTTTCGAATCCTAAGAGAGCACTTACACTGCACTGAGGAAATACTACCGCGAACCGTTCACTACCACAACCAGTGATCAAAAGAGGAAGAGATCGATCAATCTCCGTATGAGCTGAGTCATCGTTCTTAAAAAGTGAAAGTTAATTAGACCGTAACGCCTCTATTACTTCTCTGTGTCAATCAGTGTAAGTGTTCCATTTGAATTCGGGTTCACGGGATAAAACACAGTTCGTAATTAGATTAATTACCGTTTTATCTTACAATTTTATAATTAATTATTTATTAATATTATTATTATTTATTCTGATTTATTCTGACCAAATGATTCTACTACTATTGTATTTTTATAATTTGTTTTAGTGATGTAAATATTATTGATTAATTTACTTAATCGGATTATATTAATTAATTCATCATGATTGTGTATAATGTCATCACGCACTACGAGACTGAGGCATCATGATGTTTTTCTCTATTATTTTAATAGGAGATTAAATTATGTCAAGTCATTGAAACACGTAGAGATAACAGATCATCTTTATGATCTTAAGAAGATTATAATAGATGATCTGTTGGGTTCCGTATGGAAAGACATTATGTTATTTTAGTTAATTGTCGTAGCGACATTACAGTAAGTGCATTTTTGTACTTTACACAAAAAATGGAATTCACTGCGTAACCGAAAAATACGATGAAAATTTTTGGGAAACTAAAATGAAAAAGAAATTGGAAGATTTTTACATGGACAGTTTATTACCGGAAATTTTAAGTCCTAGGGTATGTAGGAATATGCCTATCAAGGAGCCAGAATCTGTTATAAAGGCTCAAAAGGAAGCGAAAGATAAACCTAAAAAAACAATAAAAGCAAAGATTAAGAAACGACCACGTAAGTCAAAAAGATCAAAACTTGGTCGTGGAAAAATTGATGTTACAATTGAGGAAGAGAAAGAAAATATTGCAAAAACTCCTCGAGAAGAGTTATCATGCGCTAAAATTGAATTAAAAAAATTCAAAGACATCGGAAAATCAAGGAGTACTAGTACGAAAAATATCGGTTCGAAAAATTTGCAAAAATTAAAAACTCGTATTAAAAAAAATAAATTTCAATGTCTGAAAAAAAAAAAATGTACGCGCACACAAACGATACGATTTCGCAAGTTGAAAAACAAATTCCAAGCTCTGGTGCTAAAATTTATAATTCCAACCCGGATGATTCGATAATTATTATAGATTTGACTAGTCATAGCGATGATTTGGAACTTTCACAACTTGAAGAAGTTGAATATTCACGTCAAAATATTGCAGATGAGATCGATTCGGATGCAGGCGAAAACCAGAATAGAAGATCCAGATATACAACTTACACTGAGAATTCTTCGACAATATTTGCCGGAATTTGAAATACACGATGTTCAACATTTTTCTTGTAGAACGTTATTGCAGTCTGCAGAATTGGGTAAAAATTGTTTGCAAATAATTGGAGGTGCCGAAAGTAGACATTGGATTTGCTTACACTACGATGGAAGTGATCTGACACTATATGATAGTTTGTGCAGGATAGAATATACTATGTTGGCCTCAGATGAGAAAAAATACTTGAAAAAACGGTTTCCGGAAGTAGAAGACAGTAATATTTTGATCCCATGGGTTACAAGGCAACCTGATGGCATTTCTTGCGGAGTTTATGCGATAGCATTTGCTGTGGAAATAGCACTGGGAGGAAATCCAACAATGGTCAATTATTCACAAGATGTAATGAAAATGAGATCACATTTAGTTGAAATAATAAGAACCAAACAACTTTCGTTTTTTCCACGTTTGCTACTAATTGACAATATTGAGTGTGAATATGATCAGTTATGCTTACAATAGCATAAAATCTACAATTTTTTCAGTAGAAAAATAATGTTTACACATATAAATATTAATCATATTTTTTTTATTTCAGAATACCGCTTTTTGATTACGAATACATTTAATTTAATATTTAAAAGATTTTCAGCTTGCTAGAGATTGTGGATAAAATAATTCAGATGCGACAACATGCTTGATATGATGTTTGGAAATTCCGATGATTCTAATGCAAGGTATCAATTTTTTTGTAAGTACAAAATATTGTATATAAATAAAATTTTATTATATGTAACAAATAGTCAATAAATATTCAATATATTTCTTTTCAGATATACTCTGGTTGGATTTTCAAAACATGCTGAACCAAAAAATTTGTTTTTCAGACTATTATCGTTATTTATTCAAATTTGCAAATCTACAATAAAATAAAAACATTTGACTATTCAAAAATCTATTTTGTTATTTTGTTATCTTATTATTTTCATTCGGAAAACTCATAAGCTCAACGTCAAACCCCAAATAACCTATTAACCCAGGGATCGTAGTGCAGTTGAAATATTCGCAAATCATAGTACCACGTGAAAAAATTGAATTGAATTGAAGATCAAATTTGCACATAAAAATGGATCTTTAATGAGCTAGCCTATGTTAAGTTTAAAAACATAGTTTGACGCTAGTAGATTACTAATAAATGACGTAAGTTTTTTATATTTTCGATTATCAATGTTTGATCAACAATTTTGAGGGTCCACCGCGTTCGATAAACACATTATCGTCGCCCGACACCCTACAGAAACGGGGCGCAGATGTAGCCGGATCGGCGTCCCGTTTCCCGAGACCACGAGATGTTTAAAATAGCAGATTCACGCTAGAAAGTTACTAACAAATTCCGTAGGTTTTTTGTATTTTCGATTATCGATGTTTGATCAACAATTTTGAGTGTTTACCGCGTTGGAAAAAACACAGTATAATCGCCCGACACTCTACAGAAACGGGACGCGGATATGGCCGGATTGGCGTCCCGTTTCGCTAGACCATAAGATATTTAAATGGCCGCGTGATGCTCAAAAATGACTGAAAATTGACTTGATGTTCAATTTTATCAATTCTTGATGTTTGATCAACAATTTTGAGGGTCCACCGCGTTCGATAAACACATTATCGTCGCCCGACACCCTACAGAAACGGGACGCAGATGTAGCCGGATTGGCGTCCCGTTTCCCGAGACCACGAGATGTTTAAAATAGCAGATTGACGCTAGAAAGTTACTAACAAATTCCGCAGGTTTTTTGTATTTTCGATTATCGAAGTTTGTTAAACATTTCTAGAGCCTGCTGCCTTGAAAAACTCGCAGTATCGTCGCCCGACACTCTACAGAAACGGGACGCGGATGTAGTCGAATCGGCGTCCCGTCTGACTAGACTACGTAATGTCGAATTTGGCGGTTTAACGCTTAAAAATGTCCGAAAATGGAATGAATCAACATATTTACAATTTTCTATATTTTTCAAACAGTTCTAAAGTCCATCGTCTTCAGAATAGTCGTTTTAAATGAATAAAATCTTGAATTTGGCATTTCGACGCTGGAAAAATAATGGAAATGTATACCATAGTCCTCATATTTGCGTTTGTATATGTTTGAAAAATATAACTCACGTATTCGTCGTTGGATTTAAGACTCGGGTAAAAAAATCCACGGTACAATGAGAATCTCATAAAAACGTTATGATTTTATGATTGAAACTCCCTTTATGTGCCTGTTATTGCTCGAAAATGTTTGAAGCTCTGCGATTTATTGAACAGCATACCGCAGATTCGAAAATTTGATTATAAAAAATTTACAAAAGTTATGCGGATTACTTGACATCTGTAAGAGTTATTTTTTTTCAAATAATTATAATTTATATATAATTGGAAAGGAGCTTATTAAATAAAATAGAAATTTGTTTAAAAAAAGGGTTTATTTTAAATGATGGTATATTTAGTATTATATTTTATAATCATTATTTATATTAGTAATAAAGGTAGTATCTATTGCCACGGTAGCCTCCACGGTAGCCGCCGTGGTATTCGCCACGGTATCCACCACGGTATCTGCCACGGTATTGCCCACGGTAACCTCCATAGCCTCGGTAGCCACCATAGTAATTGTCAGGCTCAATTACTTGCCGTAGTTGCATAAGCTGCAACTGTTGCAACTGTGAAATTTTTCTGCAATTGTTGAGACAGCGGCAGTTGCTGCTGTTGTAGTGGAGGCAGCATAATTTGCTGCTGAGGCTGCTGTTGGGTTGGTGGCAGCATAACTTGCTGCTGCAGTTGATGCAACTGCAGCTGCACATTTCTCAGCTGCTGAAGCTGCTCCTGCTCAAAAAAATGGATTTCTTCAGCCTGTTGCTGCTGGCCTTGAAATTGCAGCGGCAATTGCTGCAGCTGCTGCTGCTGCTGCTGCGGGCCTTGAAATTGCAGCGGTAATGGCTGTAGCTGCTGAGGTGCCGGCTGCCTAGCAGGCTGCGGCTCGTGGTGTTGACTAGGTGCCTGCTGCTGTTGGTTCTGCTGAGGCTCGTGGTTTCGAGGAGGTACCTGCCGCTGTAGAGGTACTTGCCACGGCTCATGCTGTCGAGGAGGTTCCTGTTGATTTGGAGCTACCTCCTGCGGTTCGTGCTGTGCCTGCTGTTGTTGCTGCAGTTGACGTAGTAGATTCTCCTGATTCGCTGGGTCTAAAGCATTTCCCATGCTTCTCGTTCTTCTTCCTCTGAAAAAAATAATTATGAAAAAATTCGATTATAACTAGAAGAGAGATATAAATAGAATAAACGTAGATTATTATTATATTGTTAGGCATATACCAACTGTACAAAAATCCACGCGGGTACAATTCATGTACGATTTAGCAAATAGACAAGTAACTACAATTTCAACACGGAAAAAAAATATCAGCAAAGACGAAATTCTACGTCGTACGTATTACTACACGAAAATACGAAGGAAATACGTACGGAAATACGTGTGGGACTACGACGTCGAGTGCCACACACTCGATGTGCAAAATCGCATTGAGGTTAATTTTGATTTGCCTTTTCTTAATAATAAATCGTCGAATTTTTATTTAATTCTTGTCAAACGAGTGTGTGGCCCTCGACGTCGAGTCTCGATGGTCAAAATCGCATTGAGGTTAATTTTGATTTGCCTTTTCTTAATAATAAATCGTTGAATTTTTATTTAATTCTTGTCAAACGAGTGTGTGGCCCTCGACGTCGAGTCTCGATGGTCAAAATCGCATTGAGGTTAATTTTGATCCTTTCTTAAGAATTAATTGTTTGACTTTTATTTAATTCTTGTCCCGTGTACTTATGTTAATATAATTTTTATAACCTTACCTGTATATGCCATATTGTTCGACATGTTGCCGATTAAGGTGAATGAATAGAGTTTTTCCTTTGCAAAATTGACGACATATCTCGTTGCCTCGCTTCGAACGGACTAACAAAGGTCGAGTCTGTGAGTCGCGCTTCGTGCCTCTTCACCACTCGACAGCTCAAAAGTGTGTAGAGACTTGTCACTGTAAGGAGGCAGGCAGGGACTTTTGGCACTATAAACGCGCCAATTCCTCAAGCCGTATTACGCGGTACACACTACACGCGGTCGGCGGTAGTCGCGCACGAGCGCGGCAGTCGTGTATCTCTATCTCTCTCGTACTCTCTTTCTTCGTTCTTGCCGTGCATGTTCGTACGAGTTGTTACGCTAAGCGAGAGTCATACACGAGAATGTGTTATTATGTTCACCGAGCCATTAGTTGTAACTGCTGTAGTAGTTCCGAGTTCTTTACGCACACGCTCGATATATTTTTGTTGTAATTAATAAGTAATATATGTTTGCTCGTGCGCCAATTAATCGCGGCTATTGTGTTGTAACGAGGATACACTCGAGGACAGCTCTCTCTCTATGTATCCAGATGTAAAAACCGTATTCGCAGCATTGATGTCGATCGATTTGAAAAATAATTCAAGTGATGATGACTTGCAGCGGGGTTGAATTAATTTACAAAAAAATGGAATTAATGATCTTTTAGGGTAATTTTATTACCAAAAAAATATACAAAATATATCGAGTAATATCATACCATTATTATAAAGATTCGTTCATCATCGTAGCGTACGAACTATATTTTGATTATTTGATGATTTGATTTGTAGAGCGGAGCAAGCTGTCGCAGCCAGCTTATCTAAAACCGTTCATATAAAGTTTCATTTTCTTTTCATCTCTTCTTTCGAACTAGAGTATTGAAAATAAAACTTAATAATAGAGGTTTTGAGATAATTTGTTTGTCAAGGTTTACACGTGATTTTCCCGTAAAAATATTAAAATTTTTGAAGATCTGACTTTACGTTGAAAAGCTAAGAAAATTTCCTGTCGGACTGGTTGGTTTATTTATTTTTTTGGTACATTCAGTTACTTTCATAGCAAATTAGAAATTGAGCGATCTAATCATGCCGCGCGACCGTACGTCAATTCAAGCCCGAACGCGGGAACGGCCAAAATTACGTAGGAGACCCCGGCGATCATTTAGCGAAGTTGGAGTATTCAGTTCTCTCGACTTCGCTGTGTCATTGTAGCTTCGAATAACAGCCTTTCTTCTCATTACACTTGTCTTCCTTGCATCGGTTTCATTCGTACAGTTAGCTTGGTCAAACGTAAACATGAAACAAATACATATCTCGTGCTAACTTACAGTATTTTTTTACGTTCGACCAAGCAAAACGCAAACGAGAAAAAACGAGAGACGGAGAAGACATTCATACGACGCTGCATGTTGACTTTGCAAATGCAAGGTCCAGAAGTCAAGCCGTAGCCAAGTGATTACTTGTTGCATTAGCACACGGTTAGAAAATATACGTGTTTGATGCAGTGAGCGAGAATCGTTGGAACGCTGCTAAGATCGATGGCTCACCAGTCCTCCTGCGTCGCTTTGAACATTTTCTCTTCGAGCAGAAACATACGAGCGAACTTTCGGCGCTCATCGTCCCATTGTCGCTTAGTTGGATTAATCCCCTCTATCACAGCAAGTTGCACGAGTGACAATTGTTCGACGTTCATGCAAAGCTCGACGACAACATTTTCGAGTGCGAGATTCTCAAAAAAATCCAAATTTATCTTCCAAAGTTCAGTAAAATTTTCGGAGATCTTTCCAAGCAATGAAACTGTACAGAGATATTGTTTGGGTATTAAAGAATGAATTTGTAAAATATCGTATTAGATCGAAATAACTTTTACTAATCGATGTTTTTTTGATTTTTGACAATTTTTTCAAGTGCGAGATTCTCGAAAAAATTCGAATTTTATCTTTCAAGTTCTGTTCTCGTAAAAAGCTTGAATATAATTGTTTCAAGGCATGTGCTACATTCGTAAAGACATAGCGAATGTTAATAATAGTGGACTGATTTATTTAATTGTGAAACTGTTTTATCAACGGGTTATTATTAGAAATACAAGATTTCCAAAATTTTTTGAGTCAGTTTTATAGAAAATTATAATTATTTATGCATTATTATTACTGTTAATTGTTGATGTTTTGATGATGTGGGAGTGACTTTATAGATCAAAAACGATTTTGAAAAGTTCAATTTTTTGTTCCGGTTAAACGTTCGAAATTTGAGACTCATGAGGCGCGCCGATCCACATTGAGTTTAGCTCTCTCATTCTTCCTCTTATATAAAAGAGAAAACGTAATAAGTAAATGTAATGTTCCCCGACTAGGGTGATCATTTCTCGACAATAGACCCAGTTGCGTCGCGTCAAAATTTTCATACACGAAATATTTCGTTTTGAATGAAAATTCAATTGTTCATGGATGTACTTTTTATTTTGAATATCTGATTAAAAAAAAAAATAAATAAATAGCTGTTAAAAAACAGGTGCAAAAAATCAAATTTTATTCTATGAGGCATACTTTTTTTTCATTTCATTAGCCTACTCATTTCATAACCTATTAGCTAAAATGTTTTCAATTACATCAGCTGTTATTTACATTTATTTTATTTACATTATAATTTATTTATTTGCTATTTACATTTGTTATTTATTCATGTACAATAAATGTAAAACGATTCGGTTCCATCAAAAAACGTTAACAGCGAATTAGGGGCTCTGCTTGTGCTAGCCTTTATACTATTGTTATTACTGTCGTGTATCTAGGGTGCATGATAAACAGTTTGAAACCGAAATGAGCACCGTGTATATGCATTCACATATATTAAAACCACGCAGTACACACGGCAACTTACAAAATAAGCGTACGGCACACGGCTTCTTGCTGTAGCCGTACTTACGTGATGAAACTGTAATCTGATGTAACGAATAAATACATATTGATTTTCACGTACGCTTAATATATATATAAGTCGGTAGTAAAATCCGCCGCCCAACGACCTGCAATTTGGCAGTGTATATATGTCACATATATATGCGGCCCAAAGTTCGCGCTGGCACGGCAACATTGCTAAGCACGTATGCCGCAGCCGTAAGCCGGCCTTGGTCACTGCTCTGAAGATCAGAGGCTCAGCTGCCGTCTATGAGTGACCAGTGATATCGCGGCAACACTGTCATGCTAAGAAGCAACGCTCAATCGGCTTGGACACAGCTGCTGAGCCTTTGCTCTTTTCTTGCGTGCACTTTTGTAATTCGTGCATCTTCGGCAACGTCGTAAGCGCGCAGCTGGGTGATGTGATGTCAACACACAAATGAGGTTAGGTTTTTGAAAGAGACGTTCAAATAGAAGATCAAACGTATCGTGGATACAAAACTGTTACTCCTAGAAGTTCGTACCATATTGTTTATTGTGTTCAATATTTTAGTGCTAAGTGCCCGAAATAGAAAGTGTTCTTTCGTTATCGAGTGCATATCTTGCATCGAATGCCTTTTGCGCGTTTTATCAATTTATGAGTGATTTTAATAAAAAACAACAGCAGTATGAACAAGTTCAAAGGTTCGGTACAGATCTGAAAATGAAGCAGAAGAAGAAATTCATACGAATGGAGATGATGCTGAGTTATAATTAAAGAAGAAAGTGGTGATAATTAACTACATTCTCCTAAAGAACAATAATGAATTTCCCCAATGAATGCATTTTCTAAAGCTCAGCCAGTAAACTTTTTGTAATGGTGAGTATCTAATAATTAATACACGTTCAGAATAAATTCGATATACGACTTCATAAAGTTTCACTGTAATATTACATACATAACAATTTTTTTTTAAGTTGATACCACTTTCAAGACTAACAATGCGTTGCGATATCATCACACCAGATAGTACGCTAGGATATTCCGTAAAAGAGCTTTTGTTATGGATCATGTATCAATTAGTCCAACCTAGTGGAGAATTGTTTTTACATGACGCACTTGATATCCACTGAAAATTGATCAACTCGTTACTAAATATGAAATTGACCAACACTTTGGCACAGCAATAAATCCGAATGAGTTGAAGAGTTAGTTTTAACCCATTTCAGAAGACTTAGAGGTATGTAAAGAATATTAAATCATTGATTTGAAATTTTTTCTAACTAATTATTATGTACAGTGGGAGCACAATGTGGGAGCACAATAGTACAGTGAAAGCTTCGAGCCAACTTGCTGGCATTGGCTTTTCATGGAATGCACTGGTTACAGTTTTAAAAACTTGTATACAGACTTGTACAAACTCCATTAGCTCATGTAAGTTGATAATACTAAAAATCTATATCCAGATTTATTTGCATATTATAATAACAATATAATGTTTCTGTAGAATCCAACAGCATAAGATGCAAGTACGGCTCGAGCATGGCAGATACTGGTATAATGTCATATAAATGTATTTAGATTATTGGTCTTTTCAACAATATTTTACTGACTATTGATTTTTTATTAATTTTTTTTTAGTACTTCAACATGAACCAACAATGATGTGTCTTATGGCAGCACTAGCACAATTGTCTAAAACGGAGTGGTCTCTATTAAAAGCACACTTATCAAGACCGAGTAAGGCAGAAGGTGAACGAACGACCCCTCACCAACCATAATCGATGCTACTTTCCAATTATTAGTTATGCTGATAAAAAAAGTAGCAACTTGTATAGAATCTGGTTTAAATTTATCTTTCATCTTTTACTTTTTCAATTTCGTACAATTTCACTGAAAAATGAAGTACAGCACAATCCAAAATGGTGCTGATGGTCTTCAAGGTATAATATAATATCAAAATTGTATGTGTAAAACTCTTATAATATAGAGGAAATATTATTATATTAGCTTGACTTGGATCAGCAAAGCAACGATGTATGTACAGATTTGGAATTTACGCTGGCACCTGATTTGAAAAATTGCAACTCAAATGGCAACAATTATTGTATTACATCTTAATCGTTTTTAAACGATAATACATTTTGGTAAAAACTCAACTGTCTAACTGTTAATTATGTTTTTATTTGCAGTTATCAAAAAGTTTGGATCGAATACATCACCTTTTACACCAATGACAGCGATTTGAGTCACAATTTGGAATTGAGACATGCGGCTAACTATTTCAGAACGCTCTAAATTGCGTTTTTTTGGACGATACCACTGAAGTTGCCAATCACATTTTCAGTAAAACCCTGTTGTAGAAGGAAAGCGAGGAGCTGAAAGCTTGGACTGCAATTATTTGAAACATACTTTACAAGAGAAGGAATCTTTGAGCGATCGTGAGTATAACAAAAACTATGAGCATTTGCTGAAAATAGCAAAGATCGATGAACCGATCGAGAAATTACAGGCTTTTTTCATTGTGACCTAATCATTAGATTTGCATCATATCCAAGATCACGAAGATGCACAATTGGACACGAAGTACACTGGGATAGAAGCAGACACCTAGACGTAACAAAAGTGGAAGTAGCAACAATAAATTTGGTAACAAGTCAAAGTCGACGCAAAAAACGTAGCAGGCCGCACTAGTTAAACATCAGGGAGTTTTATCAATATGTTTATATAGCCAAGTAAAATACTTATATTGTACTAATTATAATATACTTTTTTAGATATGCAGTAAACTTTCTTCGCACTTTCAGAAATTTTAGAGATGAATTCCGCACGAGTGCTATAACTTCCACATCTTATAGCGCGAAAACGGTCAAATTTAATCAGAGCAGCTTGTACAAGCTATCTCTGCAAACACACATTGACAGTAACTGCTACCTTATTTGCTTATTGCTTATTTGTTGGCATTATCAACTAATTGCTGATTATGAACGACTGCACAAGTTTCACGAGTAAGAGCAAAAGATTATCTCGACGTTGAGGTGTGTTACGTGGGCATGCCGCGCTGCACCGAGAGTGCAGCGGCTGTTCACGTAACTATTTGCAAGGTGCGAAAGCACCTGCCGCACTGCACTCGAGTCAGTCCCACTCGATTCGTACGACAGTAACTCTCGATGCTTTATGTCTCTCTCTCGTGCTCTACCCCCAATCTATCACGTAATTCCTGTGTTATTATTTATTTAACCCCTTCCCACGTATCATTTGGTGTCAGAAGTGCACGACAATACTATTGCCGTGAGTATCGTACATAAGAGGGTCAAGGATTACTCGAATGGGAATAGCAGTGCACGAGTAAGTACATAATATTAAATATTATCGGAATTATAATGGTATTTTTTTTCTCTTTTTTTTCTTTTACCGAATTGTTTCAATTGATATAAGAAAATAAGCATTGTATTTTTTTACTCGATCTGTTTTGTTGCGAGATTAAAATCATGAGAAGAATTTTCTCTAAAACCAAAATGATTTCCGATACCGATAAAGAGAATAGTAATTCGTTGTATCTGCCATCGGCGAATATTTCGCAGCATTATATAGCGACCGCGTCCGATGAGGAATGTAGAGCGCTTTTTGAAAAAAGATTTCCGCAGCTTATAGAGCTTTGGGATGCGATGGAACAAAAGAAAGCCGCGGGGGTCACCTGTGACACAGGGTTCGAAGATTTCGGTAGTGTTCAGACCAGGGATGCGATCTCGTACTGACTTCTCGAGTCTGCGCAGTTGCGCCGCCGCGTCATTGGCCGTGCGAGCAGAGCGCCGAAGTTTGAACGCTTGGGCCGAGCGGCTCAGTGGGAGTAAGTGGGAGAGAGCTCGGCAGCACGGACAAGTCACAACATTTATGGGTTCTCGCTTGCGTGACATGTATATCTCTCGGTGGCTCAAGCGGCAAGGCGCTTGGCCACCATCCTTATGTTGCTCGGTTCAATACCCGGCGCAACTTTTTTTTTTTCTATTACAACGTATTTATTAACGCAAACTTGCATTAACAGTATTCCACACCACCCCAGAGGTTCTGTTAGTAGGCGCGTTTGTTTTTTTGTTAATTTATCGAGCATTGCACTGTACTAATTACAAATAAATGCAACAGTTACGTGAACAATTAATTAATATCAGACTAGAGAAGATTGCAATTACAATTTAAAAATTCTCGCCATTAGAAAACTATGATATTATCACTAGCTAATATTTATTTACATTTTACGACTAGAACGACTAGTATTGTTATTTAATAAATTATTGGAGGCTACTAGAGACTAGAATAACTTACCGTACAGTGCCATACTCGATAATTTTAACAGGGATAAACTCGCCAATAGCCATATATAACCCAGCATGATTATTTATAATGATTATAAAATGATTAAGAGTAATTTTTTAATCAACACTCTCAAAAGAAGCCTTATAATAATTCTGTCAACAATGAAAAGAGAGTAATTCAGAGCGAACTGTCAGAATTAAAATTGTTTAAATCATACTCGTTAATGTTTAATAAATAATCCGAACCGTAAATATTTTCATAAGATTTTAAAAAACTTTTGGCATTCAAGAGCTTATCGCTCATACGATTACCCAGAGAATCTTTATATATTTTAAGTAATGAAAAATTACGTTCTGGTTCCGCGTTGCTATGAGGCAATGAAAAAATAGCTAAAACTAATCGCGTTAAAGAAGGGAAAATTTGAGCATTATCAGATTTTAATTCAAAAATTATAGACCAGAACTCTTCAACGTTTAATTGAGAATATTTTTCTTTAGTACCACGATCAAAAAAAGAAGGTAAACTACGCCATTCAAAAGCTAACTTTTCTAAATCAATGAAATTAAAAAATTTCTGACAAAAAGATGACAAGTCTGGAATTTCCTCTCTTTTCAATTCATCTAGAGCAATTTTAGGTTGCAAAAAAAATAAAAAACCAAAAAAATCCGCGCGATCTAACAAGCGCCTTTTCATTTCTTCAAACGATTCTTTATAAAAATTGAAGCATCTACTATAAAAATCTGAAGCATCTTCTTTCGAGAGAGTG
This sequence comes from Trichogramma dendrolimi, assembly GCA_034770305.1. Taxonomy (NCBI): domain Eukaryota; kingdom Metazoa; phylum Arthropoda; class Insecta; order Hymenoptera; family Trichogrammatidae; genus Trichogramma; species Trichogramma dendrolimi. The sequence goes on along the minus strand of JAPMIB010000089.1, from coordinate 679,878 downwards.
GCAATTAATTCAGGGATAGAAGGACCGTAATAAATTTTCTTTAAAGGAACGCAATTTTTTTCAATATCGAAATCAGGATTGAAAATGTCTGACAGGGACTCTTTATTTATGAAATTCTGAGCTATTCTAGTAATTAAAACTTTAATATCTTCATAAAGAGTATGGATTTTTAAATTTTTACTTTGAAATGTAGCATTGAAAATATTGAAAAATTGCAAAACATATTTAAGAAAATGCATGTAAATTTTACTCTTATTATCTTTAATTAATTGAAAAATTTTGGAACAAAGGAGCAAGTTTTTATCTGGTTTAGATTCTTTTTTTTTTTTTTTAATTTATCGCTTTCTTTTTTAAAAAACTCTACCAAGGCCGGCCATTTACTTAAAATTCGATCATAACAATGATAAGCTTCTAACCAACGCGTTCCAGATAGTCTCAAAAGTTTGGTAGTTGGTAAATTATTTAGCTCTAACTCGTCCGAAAGCTCTTTCGAGCGCTTTGGACTTTTAAAAAATCTGGATATGTCACCTGCCAATTTCAAAACATTTTTCGGTAATTTCTTATTACTACTTTTAGCGATTAAAGCAAGAGAATGGCATACACAATTTAATAAAATAGCACGAGGCACAACTGCTTTTAAACAAGTATAAAAACTGCTATGAATCCCGGTCATAACGCTTGCATTGTCACAAGAAACGCCAATTATTATTTAAATTGATTTATTTTCCCGAAAATACGACTCAAAACTAGCAAACAATTCGGGTGCTTTACCCTTCAATGGATTTAAATTTATAAAAGCTAAAAAGTGTTCAACAGATTTTTTTAATTTAAAACTATAATATTGTACGGATACACAAAATACCTTAGTATTCGTGATATCTGTACTTTCATCTACTAAAATTGAATAAGGAGTACAATTTAAAATATTAACAATTTTCTCGAAAACTTTCGGATACAAAATATTTTCAATGATATTAGTGCATTTATCGCGTTTCATTTTCATATTATTTACCGCCTCAACATCTTTCGTCAATTCTTGAAGAAAAGGAACAAAATCATTTACAAACGAAACGGCTACAGGACGGACAGCAAGAAAATGGGCAGTCGCGCACTCGGCTTTATGAGTGCGTTCCTTTAAAGAAGGTCCTTTTACCTCAACCTCGACATAAATACCCGACTTTTTCTTAGCTTTAACTATCTTCATGTTTTTCTGTGTCACTGTGCTTCGTTATATCTGATTTTTGCACAAATTTAAAACTACATTCACACATGTTGCATGAAGCTGTTTGCGATTCAGTCGGATGTTTATAGAGCCAATCTTTAAATTTAGGATCGCGTAACCAATCTGATTGAAATTGAACGATCCGTTTTTTCGGAGGAATGGGACATGATTGGTCACTCGATCTTTTTCTATTCGTTTTTGGTTTAGCCATATTTCGAATCAAAACAAAGAGCAAGAAATCTACTAGGAATAATCAATTATCAGAGATAAATGACTTGATATAAACAAAAAACCAAATCAAAAACGAATAGAATACAAAAATATATGAATGTATAGATAGAAATGGTAATTGCTAATAAATAATAATAATAGAAATAGGCTTACTAATATAACCCTTCAAGACGATTCGTTGCACACTTTACTTGACAGCTTTGCAAATTGAAATGAATGATACGAGACATATTTAAAAGATCGTTGAGAACGAAACAAGCGAATCGTGCGCTTCTAGGTATTTTACGACTCGCGCCAACGCATGCTCGTGCCTGCGTCGCCGATGTAAACAAACATTCTGCAACGATCTTTTTCCCATTATAAATATCATGCTGAATTTATTCATTAAAATACAGTAACGTCATGTGTAGAATACTGTTAATGCAAGTTTGCGTTAATAAATACGTTGTAATATAGAAAAAAAAAGTTGCGCCGGGTATTGAACCGAGCAACATAAGGATGGTGGCCAAGCGCCTTGCCGCTTGAGCCACCGAGAGATATACATGTCACGCAAGCGAGAACCCATAAATGTTGTGACTTGTCCGTGCTGCCGAGCTCTCTCCCACTTACTCCCACTGAGCCGCTCGGCCCAAGCGTTCAAACTTCGGCGCTCTGCTCGCACGGCCAATGACGCGGCGGCGCAACTGCGCAGACTCGAGAAGTCAGTACGAGATCGCATCCCTGGTTCAGACGGCGCGTAATCAGTTGTTGAATTTGAACGACGAGGATAATAACGCGGCCGGGTCGGAAAATGGTACACAGCAAGTGCCACCGAGTGAACATAACGAAATGCTTGATGACCCAATATTAAAGTCACCGACTAACCCTTTCAATGGGGAAACGGCGCGCGACTTTTTATCCAATTATGCATTCCCATCGATACAGCAACAAGCTACGGGCGCTTATAGTCGAAAGATACCGAGCACAAATAATGAGTCACATGCAACTTACGACGTGCGTCACACGAGCGGAAATTTGATATCTATGGGGCTCGGGGCGCAGCAGAATAGGCTAGAGACGCGCGAAGGGTATGTAGCTAACGGTAACATTTTTAGTAGCCGACCTCCCGTCAAACAGCCAGTTATAGGCCAAAATTTTAATAATGAGTCGAAGGGCCAGAACGCCAATAAATGCCCAGGTAGGAATATTAAATTTGATAGCGATTATCTCGAATCATCATCGCGTAGAGGTGATAACGGTAGTTGTTTGGTAGATAAAAGTCCATACATTCCATCGTCATATAGCATGTTCACAGATGTTATGAAACAAGTCCCGAAATTTGATGGTAAGCCACAGAAACTAGACCTTTTCTGCATGGCAATAGAGGAAGCTGTTGCGATGCTACCAATGCTAGAGAGGAAAATAATTCGTTCGCTAGAGTCAAAGCTAGTAGGAGAAGCAGAGGAGTACATAGGTCGTCTTATTTCGTATCCAACTATCAATCAGTTGATGCAAGATTTACGTCGCAGATTTGGAAATAGACGCGTAGCGGACTCACTAGCATTGAAATTGGGGCGCGCAACACAGCAAGAAGATGAGGATGTTCGCACCTTCGGCTCGAAAATACAATTGTTATACGAAAGCGCACTTGCTGCATACAGACAGGCGCCAGATGTAAATAGAGCCGAATGAGAGGCGTCAATTACGTCGCTACATAAGAGCGTACTGGAATGTTTCTTATACGGTCTGCGCGAGCCTCTACAAACCTTAGTTTTGATTCAAGTTCCCAATTGATCTAGAGGACGCGATAATGAAAGCCGTTGATGTTGAGCGATATTCGCAAATTCGACAGGCAACAGGTTCAAATCTTACAACAATGGGATTATTTAATATACCAGCTACGACAGCCTCGTCGCATTACGATGCGCGAACGAAACAGGAAGTAGTGCCGCCAACTCCACCGGTGTCGAAATCTGATAGAACCGCTGAATCGTCTGGGAAAGCTGCTAAGAAAATAAAGTGCCAGATCTGTCGCATGGATGGGCACGAGGCAAACACGTGCTTCAAATTGCAGCGGCTACTACCAGTCTGCACAAGTTGCCTGGAAGAAGGCCAGGAAGTAAAGGAATGCAGCAAAAAGCGCAATAGCAGTGGCGAGCAAAGCGATTCCGGCAAGAGCAAAGGATATCGTAAAAATTTTAAGAAATTTAATAAAAATAATAAGAATGATAAGAGCAATAAAGGAAATGATGCAAGTGAAAATCAGCAGCCTAAAAATGATGAAAAAAACTAGTAGCGTGCTCGGAGCGGTCCTCAAGCACCGGGCACATCAGAGAAGGCGTTGAATTTCGCAGGGCCCATATAGGATATATGAGAACGCAAAGAAAGCTTCCATCTATAGAGTGGCATAACACCGTTTTTAAAGGAAACAGAGCAAAGTTTTTCATTGATTCAGGCGCAGAGATCTCGATTATAAAGGAGGATGCTCTGAAAGATCTAGATATTAGGAGGGTGAACCACGACCTTGTATATGCCGTCTCGGGCGTTTTAGAGGGGGACGATTGCAACACTACAGGTAGCATATTGGTTGAGTTGGTGGGGTGCGCCGATAAGGTTGCACATTTTGCCGGAAGGTACTCCGATTGGAGCAGATGGACTCCTTGGATGGGATGCTATTAAAAAATATAACGGCATTATCCATGCTTCCGAGCAAAAACTAGTCCTTAATGGTTATTCTATACCATTTACTGACGAAGGAACCATAACTCTTCCCCCCCGCTCGAAGAAAATTATTAAGGCAAATGTGCTCAATGATGAGCCGGCTGGGTGGGTTCCTCTGCAATACCTAGAAGATAACGTCTTGTTCGGAAATTTTGTGGCACAAAATAGAAACGGTTGTATCTATGCAGAATGTATAAATATCTCCGACGAGGAGAAAAATATACCTATACCTTGGGTCGAATTGCTACCATGTGAGACAACTTCATATAAAGAAGAGAGCATCGCTAATGAGGATAGCGAAGCTCTCGAGGATGCATGCATTTTCACACTTCTTTCAGATGACAAGCGAGATAAAAAGAGTATTGAAGCTTCATCGAATTTCATCTTGCACGGGCCAGAGAGAGTCGAAAAGATTGTTGGTCTGATGGATACAGAGGGGTGCAATGTTCTTGAGCTAGAGGCAGTTAAATCATTAGTCTCACATAATCCATATGTATTCGGGCTAGAAGGCGAGCCTCTGCCTGTATCAAATGTTATTACTTGCTCAATCACGACTACCACAGAAAAGCCAATCACCCCAAAGTATTACAGATACCCGCCCAAAATAAAAGAAGTGATGCAAAAAGAAATTGACAAGCTGATCAAAAATGATATAATCACTCCTTCCAACACGCCATGGCTCAGCCCACTATGGGTCGTTCCTAAGAAGACATTCGATGCGGACGGCAATAAAAAATGGCGTCTTGTGACTGACTTTCACCAGTTGAATGAGATAACAGAAGGCTACTGCTATCCATTACCGCTTACAGTAGATATACTCGAGCGTCTGGCCGCAGCGAATTATATTAGCTGTGTAGATCTTAGGAGTGGGTTTCATCAAATAGCAATGGACGAAAACTCTGCACACAAGACGGGCTTTATGGGGCCTAATGGGGTGTATCAGTTTCGACGTATGTCTATGGGGTTAAAATCTGGGCCTTCTGTATTTTCTCGAGCTATGAGTCTAGCCCTCGCCGGATTGCAAGGCACCGAACTCGAAATTTATTTAGACGATGTCATGGTGCATGGCGAGTCAATCGAAGAGCATAACGTACGTTTTATGCGTATGATGGACCGATTTAAAACGGCCAACATGTCGATTGAACCAGCAAAATGTCAAATGCTGAAGCGAGAGGCAAAGGTGCTCGGGCACCTGGTTGGACATGGTGTAATACGAATGGACCCTGAGAAAATTTCAGCAATGAAAAATTTTCCAGTGCCTACAGACGCAAAGAAAATGAAACAATTTTTAGGACTTACAGGTTTATAAAGAACTACGCATCAATTGCGAGACCCTTGCAAAATTTGCTGAAAAAAACTGTAAAGTTTGAATGGAAAGACGAGCAAACTCAAGCGTTCGAAGAATTAAAAGCTCGCATGTGTGAGTACCCAGTGCTGCGAGCACCTGACATGTCGAAACCATTCATATTAACGACGGATGCATCTGAGTTTGCCATTTCAGCAATTCTAGGTCAAGGTGATATTGGATCTGACTACGTTTGTGCTTATGCGTCTCGTTGCCTCAAGAGCGCAGAGCTCAGATATGCGACATATGATAAAGAATTGCTAGCAGTCGTATATGGTAAAGAACAGTTTTATTGCTATCTTTGGGGATGGAAATTTACTGTAGTTACAGACCATCAAGCACTCGTACACTTTCACAAAACAAAAAAACCCGACTTGCGTTTTAATCGTCTAAAGGCCGAGCTTCGCGGATACGATTTTGACATCGTATATCGCAGAGGTCTCGTGAACGCAAATGCCGATGCTCTATCTCGGAACCCGGTTATCACCGATGGTCAAAACCTGGCCAATTTTTCGTGGCGTCAACTATATGAATTAGCTGATAATCAGGAAGACGAGGGATTGGACCTTATCGAAGAGATAAATCATCCACCGGGCAGGATTTTCAAGTTGCGCACGCGGCGAGTAAAAAACGAGGAAGGTATGAATGAAAAGATTACATTCGATGATGGGGCCTCGGATAAATCGACGCGTTCGCTCGAGCCGGTCACCAAGCACAGGGCTATTCAGCATGAGTCACTCTCCGAATATGACGCGTCGGACAGTGACGTCAGCATGAGAGAGCCGCGTGAGCGAGCAGCGAAGACGAGAGCGCGCTCGAGAATAACAGAGATAATAAAACTGAATTCGCGACCGCGCAAGACCCCTGTAAAAATAGTTGAAACAAAGGAATCGCTAGCAGTGCCCAAGACCCCTATAGAGTCTATTAAAGCTAGCGAATCTCTAGCAGCACTTTCTCAAGAACTTCCAAATTCTTCGAGCGAATCTTCTAGCTGCCTGTCACCGAAAGCTATCGTAGTACACGCAGATGTACAGGCGAGAGCGACAGAGAGTCCGGGCCGTGAAAATATAACACCGGCGCATATCAGTGAATGCCCTACACGATCATCTGGGTCGGAAAATGTGCTCTCTGATAGCAGACCGCAAACATATACGCGAAGGTCTTTCCCAGAGATTGCCCGTGAAATATCGGCAAAACTCAGAGTAGATCTAAAAGAAAATCATGAAATTGATACGGAGAATGAAAAGTCTCATGATCAAAAATTAGACAATATTGGGGCCGAAAATCAGAAGCGGATCTTTATGACACGCGAAGATATCGGTAATCATGATGACGACATAAATTCCTATAAAAGCCTTTCTTACGATGATAAAGATTTGAACGATCAAAATGCAGGTGACAAGGATGCTTTCTGCTATACTCTCCATACAGAGCATGAGGAATGTGCAGATCAGCGAGCAACGCTCATAAGATCGGATGATATCCCATCTAAGCCCGAAGGAAATTGTCTATTTTATTCACTGATCAAAATATGCAGACTTGATATATCAGCCATAGGGTTGCGAAGACTTTTATTGAGTTCACCCTTCGTCGATGCATGTATTGACCCACCGGAAACGCGAAAGATCTTAGCTTCAGATACAGAGTTTGGTGATATAAATTGCGCATATGTTTTTGCAAATATGTTTAATCAAAATATTTGTATTCATTTTGAGTTCGTGCCAGGTAAAATGATTTTCAATCGAATAATAGTGGACGCGAATACCCCATATATTCATTTACACCTTACAGAAATTCATTATACACCTTATATGCCTGTGGCTGTAGCGCATGCGGGAGCCCAAGAAAGTAGAGAAAATATACAACAGTTAAAGCAGGGGCCCTCAAACGCGCAGCTTGGAAGTAAAAGCGGTAAGCTGCCGCCAAGCATGCGTCATGACGTGAACAATGATGCAGTTGATCGCCACGGCGGATCAAGTGACATGCATGAACAAGAAGCAGCTCGTAGCGAAGTAATGCTACCGGCGGTTACCTTATCACCGCCGCTACGAGATAGCGCCGATGACCCACCAAGAAATGATAGCATATGTACAAGCGTTGGGCAGCTTGATCGAAGTATTTCAAAAAGTAAAAGCATTGTCATCGCAGAGAAAAATTCAGTGCGGGACCCGTTACTGCAACAATCGGCAACGGACTCGCACATACCCGATAAGCATAAATCTTTATGCCGTTACTATGTAGCTAAATCTAGGCCTCCTCGTGACAAACCACCTTGGTGGGACGACAAGTTGAACGGATTCGGGGGACTTAAACAGTGTAAAGATCACCCGTTCAAATATAGAGAGAACTTAGTATTCACTATGAGTGCTTCTATTTTTGCGCAATCCGAAATTTTTGAGGCTTTGGTAGAACGCGATTATTTATCTTTTGATTTATTTAAGGATTTACAATTGGATATTGGTGATATTTTGACCATAAAAACGTCATTTAATACAAATTTTTGTTTGATTGTAAAGAATAACGTCAATGATAAATGCATGAAAAAAGATCTAATGAAGATAATTAAGTCATTAAAGGCAAAATTGATTAAAGAAAATATTGATTGTATAGGAATCATAAGAGACCTTGCAATCCTTAATTTATCAGATTGGCAGTATTTTATAGAGAAGTTCAACGAAATATTCACAGGTTCAATAATTAAAGCTATGTTATATAGCAACAATTTACCTGTCCCGCCAGTAGAACATAGATATCGCATTATAAGCGAATACCATGAGTCAGCTTCGGGCGGTCACCGAGGCATTAATGCTACGTATAAACGACTCGCTGCGGACTTCTACTGGAGAAATATGAGACCTGACGTAGATAGCTTTGTAAAACGTTGTAATGCATGCCAAACTAATAAGTTGATACGAGTTAAAACCAAGTTACGTTGTTTATAACTGATACACCTTCTAAGCCATTTGATAAAATATCATTAGATTTTTACGGCCCATTACCGGTTACGAGTAAGAGAAATCACTATGTACTCAGCATACAAGACTGGCTCTCAAAGTTTGTAATACTTGTGCCATGTAAAAGGGCAACAGGCCGTGAGGTCGCTAAGGCCCTCATCGAAAAGGTTATCTCTTACTTTGGACCGCCAGTAGCAATTCTAACTGATAATGGAACGCATTTTATGAATAATCTATTAGCTGATTTAGCAGCCGCGTTCGGAATAAAGAAAATGAATACTTGCGCTTATAGGCCACAAACGGGGGGAGCAATCGAAAGAATGCACCATACACTGACCGAATTTTTAAAAAAATACGCTAGCACGACAATGCAATGGGATTGTTACTTATCATTAGCCATGCACGCGTACAACTCAACTGTGCATGAAGCAACAGGGTTTTCTCCGATAGAGATATTGACAGGGTTTCAAGCGCGAACACCAACGAGCTTTCAAGGTCAGGATGGCTTTCTCACATACGACGCGTATGTACGCGATGTAGCGAGAGAGTTGGAGCGCACCCAAACGCTTGCGGCGATGAACGCGACGCAAGCGAAATACAAGTCAAAATATTATTATGATAGGAAGCTAAACATACAGCATTTTCGATGTGGAGAAATGGTTTTTTTGCTAAAGGAGCCGCATTTGACTAAATTAGATATAGATTATGCGGGACCCTATGAAATAAAAGAGGTCGATCACACGGAAAAGTATGTCATTTTACTACGCGACGGAACGGAGAAGCGTGTCCATATTGACAAGATTAAGCACGCGTATATATCGGATGAACCGGAACCTGAAACCGCGCTGATAAATCCTATTCAAATTGATACGGAGGTCGAATCAGCTCATACAGTGTAGTTGTAATGAAAATTTTTTTTTTTTTTTTTTTTTTTTTTTTTTTTTTAAATTTTCATTTTTTCAACCTTAGCCGTACGAAGCATGTCGTGAGAATTAATGCAGTGCTTATTATATTACGCGCAGTCGCTGAGCGGCGCGCGTATATTAATCATGATAAGACTAGTTTCAGGTTACCAAAATGCAGTGGACAGCAACGATCTTGCAACGAACAACTGCATAGAGACAATCCAAGGAAACTAATATCATCTTTTTTTGATTTCATTCATACATAGTTGGCTTTTATTTAGCCTATTAGTTGAAATTAATTGAATTTTTTTTGCAAGATTGAAAATTGATAATCGAAATTTTGATTTTTGTTATATGAGTAAATTATGATAATTGGAAGTTTTGTAACATTGGAAATTGATTGTAATTGAAATTTTGATGTTTATTATGTGAGTAATTTATGATTTTTTTTAAAGTTTTGCAATGTTGAGAGTTGAAATTAATTGAATATTGTTGCAATAATGGAATTATTTATGATAATTGAAAGTTTTTTCTGTAATGTTGAAAATTGATAGAAATTGAAATTTTATTTTTGTTATGCGAGTAAATTATAAGGAATTGGACATGATGGGTAGAGAAATGACCAAATACTGATTACATAAGTTAAATTTTGTTTTTATTGATGTTTAGAAAATAATTTGGTTTGGTTCACAAAAAATTACATGTGCAGTGGTGCGTACACATACAGGGCCGGCGTGTCAGTCGGCTTGCCACAGTACTGGCAGATAGGCGCCTCCTCGCCTACCTCAACATCCCAACACTCTACGTGACACCGCTCGTATCTGTCGAATGACTTCTATAACAAAGAAATGAAAGAAAGACAATTAATTTCTGAATGATTTTTTTTTAAGAATTATTGAAAAGATAGTTTTTTTTAATTAATTAAGTTGGAGAAGTTATATAAAGTATTGTAAAGTATTGTTATATATATTAGTAGGTAAATGTGATACGGTACTTACAATAAGGCTTTCGCCAATCAAGAACTCCAAAGCACTTTTTCGCAACTGGATATTAATTACCCAGCCGCGCACTGGAATCGCAGCTAAATGCTTTGATGACATTTTTGTAGTATTTTTATAAATTAGAGAATGGAAATAACGATGTTAGCGCAGCGAAAGCTACAGTAAAACTGAGCAGTAGCTTGCAGCATAAGTTTTATGCGCCGGAGATGCGCCCGCGAAATTGGAGATGCGGACTTGAAACAAAAACTCGCATAAAGTGAGGTATGACCAGTAACGCGGCGCGTGACGATGAGAGTATATATACGATGACAAAACAAGCCACCTGTCTTCCTTAAATGATTTTAGATGATTGTCCACTAAGCACCGTATCTTATGACACGGAAAAAAAAAAAAACGCCGGCAGTACTTGCGCTTCCGAATATCGCACCGGCAGTTAGCATTTAGAAGTGGCCAACGACAGGTGCCTCATAAGCACAGAGAGCGCGAATAATAAGTTGTTTTATTGTATTCCAACAAGCTAAAATGGCCCAATTAATTGTTTTGCTAGTTTTTTTGGGAGCATCAATACGCGTAGCTGAAGGCCTATCGGGATATATGTGTGGCACTTCATCGCCGAATTTCACCGCAGTATCAACTTCAGTGGTGGGCTCGTGTGAGATGACAGCGAAGTCCCCGGACAGCAAGCAAGTGTACATCCAGCTACTGCAGCAGCTCGCATATCAGCACATTGACGTATCCAGTTGCAGAATTTTAGTTGATAGGAAAATACGGTATTGTGGTGCTTTTTCTCATAATAAATTAGTGCAGGGTGGTGATAGTCGCTATATTCATACTTTATCGAAAGAAGCTTGCACCGACGCGATAAAATTTGGACAAATTAAATTCGAAAATATATTATTATACGCGATTTAATTGTTAACATAACGAATAGACGTTCATTGGTTGTTGCGGGTAGCTTATCAATGGATGGCGCTTGCGAGGGAGCGAGTTTTCTTCGAATCAAGGCCAATATAATAATGTAGTAGTAACAGTAGAGCTGGAAATTTCTATTTTTACATATGTCGCGTCGTATGATCAAAAAACTAATAAACTTGTCATGCCTTCCAACCTTGTTTGCCAATATTCAAAAGGTCAATGTATCGATGGGTCGGAAGCATCATACTTCTGGTCACCCACCCCGCTAAATGATTATTGCAATTTCGATCAATATACAATTTTATACGAAGGAGAAAGTACTAAAGTTCAAGACGAGGCAGCTAATAGCCCCGTGATCTATTTTACTAATACGACTCAAAACATTCAATTCGGCCTCGAGAAGGTGGGGACATTTGCAATCTGCGGATATAATCTGATAGCAACAGAGCATAGCAAGCTTTTTATTTTGGAGACTTCTCCAAACGCAGGTTTCGCCAGCAAAAAGCGCTTGACGTAGAAAACATCATTATCACTGCATATTTTAATACAAAATTTGCGTATTTTGCGCATCATGTGAAAACACAATTTGAACGACTCTATCGCGATTCCGTTTATCATCGTTGCATGTTGGCGCGACAGATAATTCTGAATTCTTTATCACAAATTGAATTACATCCAGACCGTTTTGCATTGGCCGTGATGAGGAAGAAGGGATATTCTTTAATCCTGGCAGGCGAAGTTGCATATATAACCGCTTGTACAGAAATAGTTTTTCAAATTAGGGCAACAGAGCTATGCTACTTCGAATTACCTGTCACGTGCATGGGGCGCAAAGGTTTTTTGAAACCAGACACAAAAATTTTTGCTCATCTGGGCACGCCCCGCGAATGCATGCCAATATTCCCATCAGTGTTCGAAATCGATGGAGTGTTTGTGCAAACGAACCCCAACGTTTCGTTGGCAATAAAGCCGCATATAATTCAGCCGATGGAAAATCCGTCTTGGAATTATGAAGAGATAAAAAATTTTATGAGCGGGGTATATATTCTAAGCAAGACCTTGAGGCTCTAGAAGATCATTTAGCTTTTCCAATGAAAAAACAGGCCCTCTTAGAGTCTGTTATACGGCGGCTGGCAGATCGTCCACACCCGATCGAAAACGGAAATTTTCAAAATCATTTCGATGAAGACACATTTCATAAAGTCACAAATTCCTATTTTCAACAATTTTATCTCGGATTTTTGAAATTCGGTGCAGTATGCGCCGGTTTAATGGAGTGATGGTAATTGTTCAGCTTATAAAAATTGTAATCGATACACTAGTGCACGGGTATACGCTATATGGCATTTATGGCTGGAGTATTCACCTCCTCGGAGCATTTTTCAATTCTATCACTACTATGCTGATACATGCTGCAGGAGGCCGGCCGCGTGCAAATCAGCCGGACAATGAACCGATACCTAGGCCAAGAACGGCACTCGATACAAATCAAATTGACCAACCCCTACCAATCCAATTCACATAATCCTACCAACCGAATCGATCCGGTATTAACCTCCCGCAAACAGGCACGACAAATACGATTGTACACTGCAACTTGCCAGTACATACTTCTTTAAATTGTAGCGTTGAAAATCTTGAGGCCTTGATAGCTGAAAACCCGCGAGCTCGCCAACGTCATCAACCATAAGATATACAAGCTCATAGATATAATATGTATGATTTGAATATTATAAATTAAATTGGTTGGTAATATTATATGCTATGATTGTAAGAAATTTAAAAAATGTTTTTCTATGAAAATTTGTAATACTTAAATATATGATATTTAGAGAATATTATGTAATATTAAAATTAAATTGGTATCAGGGTATGAAACAGATGTTTTATAAAAGTTTTGAAAAAGAGAAAATAATAATAGGAATGATTATTATATTATTAATAAATGGGGAATAGAGTATGAGAGAGCTGTTAATTATTGAAAATAGCAGCATATTTTTGTTATTATTTAGTGCGCTGGTGGGACAGCGCGTTTCAACCTTAGCCGTGTTACGTGGGCATGCCGCGCTGCACCGAGAGTGCAGCGGCTGCTCACGTAACTATTTGCAGCGGCAAGGTGCGAAAGCACCTGCCGCACTGCACTCGAGTCAGTCCCACTCGATTCGTACGACAGTAACTCTCGATGCTTTATGTCTCTCTCTCGTGCTCTACCCCCAATCTATCACGTAATTCCTGTGTTGTTATTTATTTAACCCCTTCCCACGTATCAGGTAGCAGTATCTCACCAACCAATACGTTGAATGGTACAATCACGTTAAGGTGTTAGAAAGTCAGTTTCAAAAGTGTCCGTACGTCAACATTGGAACAAGAGACTTTCTCAAAAACGAAGAAATCTAAATGTCAGATCGCTCGTTCTAAGCGTTTAACTGAACGTTTCCTCGTAAATCCGCGCTTTCCAAATTCAAGGGTGGTCGGGCGAGGTTCATTTCCCAGGGTTCCCATATAAAAGGGGTTGTTTGATTGAAGTGAATGATCGAAATCACTATGGCAATAAACGCCTTGAGTTGGCTGGTTCGTTGCTTGCCTTCTTATTCCTAGACTTATTCAAAAATCTTATAAAAGAATTGGGAGTGCATTGTGAACAGAAGAAGAGATTTTTATTTAAAACTGACTGGAATACCAAAATTATTATGGTTTTAAATATTTTTTATTCACCGGTAATTAGGGTAATGAAAAGAAAGCAAATTTTTTAAGAGCCGGAATTGTCTCAGGTATAGCGTGCATGAACGTGTTTCAAATGTTTCATGAATTTACAAAAAATTTATTTATTTACAAAATTTTTTTAATTAAATAATATTATACAATTTATAAAAAAAGAAAAAAAACAGTATATAGACCTCGCAATTCACTAATTACGTTTAAAGCGTGCAAATGGTATCGAATGAAATTGAATGTGACTATATATCTGGGTGACTGTGTGACTACATGATGGAAATAAATGCTTATGTATAACGTTGATAAAATTACGATGGTTTGAAATGAAAAAACATAAATAAATGAAAAAAAAAAATGAAAATGAGAAAAGAATTTAAAAAAATGTTGAGATAAAAGAGAAATGAAAAAAAAATAAAAATGAATAATAAAATAAACGATATAAATAATATCAACAACAAAAGGAATGTAAGATTTGAAATAAGTACTAATCAAACGAATGAAATAAAGAATTTCGATTAAATGGTATATACAGTTACGAATGAATAAATCAAATATGAATGAATAAATCAATTATAAATAAATAGTCGAACATTTCAAAACTTGTAGGAGAATTAGTATATTTATCATTTCCACTCTACTAAAGATGGCGCTACGGCACAGCATGCCATTGAACCGATAGCGCCATCTGTAGGGTTAACTTTTTTCACACTGTTTTATCGATCGGGTGCATTACGCCAAATATCGTAAATGTGGGGGACAGATGCCCTTAAAGTATACTAGTAAAAATACTATTAAAAAGGAAATTGTTATTATCTAATAAACTATACGTAATAATCAATTTAATGTACTAATCTAATGTTTTAATACTTAACTATAAATTATATTGTTCAATACTGACTAACTAATTTTAAACTGAACTATTAATTTTAAAAAATGATTATAAAAAAACTACTATAAACTATCTTAAATTATTCTAATGAAAAAATAGTATACTAAACTTAATTATTGTATTTTAACCTAATTCTAAACTACAATAAAACTTATATTTAAACTAATTATTTCTAGTAACTAAACTAAAAGCAAAATTATTTATGCTAACTACTTTTAAAAAAATGAATATTAATAATTATGAATACTATAATAAAAGCTATCTTTAAAATTTGCGCCGAGAAAAATATCGTGAGGGCACTCCGTAGCGAGAGAAATCAAACACTGACCGATAATTTAACGTTTATCAAGAACGTTAATTTAAATTTTTAGGGTGGTAGAAGGGTATCGTGATACCAATCAAGGTGTTGAAAAAAGGGGGTGATCATTTGAGATCGTTACATGCATATGGAACGCTTGCCAACATGACTATAATAAAATTGAAATTATCACAGAATTCGCTCAAAATGATACACCTGGATTTGTTCGGTAAATCGGTTGTATCTTTTGATAGGATTCGAATTTCGAAATTTTAAAAAAAGTGCTGAAAAGGGGAGAAAATTTCCTTTTCGAAACACGAATAATGAAAAAATCGATTTTTGAAAAAAATCAAGGTGTATACAGGGTGTCCCAAAAGAATGGAAAGATCTGAAAAGCGGTCAAAATAAGCGAGAAAAAAAAAATCGATAACCCTATATCCGACGTATTTTTTCACGGGGAATTAAATGGTGACCTTGGATTTGACCTGAATAAAATACATACTTTATTATTTTATTATTTGAAAAAATAATAAAATACATACTTTTACGTAAAATTTTCCGCTCTTTTCAATGGTGCTCTTAAATTTGACCTTGAACATAACCTATACGCGACGGTGAACCAAAAATCGATTATTCGCACGGTGACCCCATTTTTTATAACAGATTTAAAAAGAGCGAAAAATTTCACGTTCGACTATGTATTTTGTTTTTTTTTTTAAGTTCATTTAGGAGGCGGTACAGTTAGAAAAAAACCCTTACTCGAACTTAATTTTAGGTTAAATTGGGGTTTTATTTGCGTCTGTAACGCCCTTAAAATAACCTTGAAAAAAAACCAAATACATGTTTTAACGTAAAATTGTCCGCTCTTTTCAAATCTGCAATAAAAAATGGGGGTTCCCTTTTGAAAAATCGATTTTCGAGTCGCTGCAGCTTTGAGGTTATGTTCAAGGTCAAATCTGAGGTCACCATTGGATTCCCCGTGAAAAAATACGTCGGATATAGGGTTATCGATTTTTTTTCCCGCTTATTTTGGCCGCTTTCCAGAGGTTTCCATACTTTTGGGACACCCTGTATAAGCCCTTAACTGATTTCGTTCACGTGCTGGAATTTTGATTTTTTTTGTGATTCGTTAATTTTCTTTATCCCATGCTCGAAAGTACGTAATTTCATCTCCGGAGATAAAAGTAAAACTTTTGCTCTCTGTCAATATCGCACAAAAGTTATTATTTTCACGAGTACGGTAAACTACATTTTCATTTTTATTTTGTTTCGACTGTAAAGAAGGTGAATTGTATTGATTTATTTTATGACATGTTTGATGGATTCGATAACAATTAAAATCACAACAATTCCATACAGTATAAAAATTTAATATTACCGCAATTTGACGTATTCATTCTACAAAATTCAATTTCAATCCGAAATGCAAATCTTCACTGATGTTAGTTGTCCATTTTGTGATAAAAAATGAGATGCAAGAGAACAAAACGTGTCAAATTTTGTTACTCGGTCGCTCAAAGTGAATAAATTACTCAATTCAAATTTTCAAAATTTTACATAATAAATGTTTGATTCAATACAACTTTGAATCGAATAAAATTTATAGCGAGTAACTGACAATAACTCTCATGTTCATTAGTAATCTACTTATAAAAAAGAGAACGGCCGAAAATTGAGGCCGCGCAAAACGGCCTCTTATTGGCTGACACTGACAACTTCGCTCGACACGAACCGTCTTTATGTAAATGTGAAAATATTTTATTTAAAGGGTTAGTGAGAAGCCTCAAAGTTGACTAATCTTAATTTTTATTTTAGGTCTATTTTTTTAAATCAAATAAAAAGAATTTTAAAGTGTATGTATCCCCCGACCCACATAAGTGTGACCACCATAATGTATGTGTGACATAACAAAAAAAATAATGTGACTAATTCTAAAGGTAAGGTATTTTCTTTTAATGGTGTTGTGGAATTTTTGTTGTGCGACCCATATTTATAATAACATCAACTTGCTTTAGGGTTTTCAACGGAAAAGAAAAATGTTTTGAGTGACAAGACTAATACAAATATTGAGGCTAAATCTGAAGGAACGTGTTTTTTTAATTGTATGAATTTATTTGTATAACTTATTTTATAATAATATAAAATTTTACAGAATATTGTCAATCAAGCGTTGGGCTCGATTTCCACGGTGTGATGAAGGAAACTTTTTTAATATCCCCCAGACTTAACTAAACCACAAAAGAAAGATAAACCTAAACATTGACCGATTCTATGATGATCTGAAGAGTACCAGGCACAATGAATAATAATTATATAAGAAAAAAAGAAAAAGATTGAAATCGACGAACAAATAAAAAAATTACAAAGCGAGAAAAAACTTTTGACTGACAAAAGAATGAAAAAAAACATTGATACTGATGAAACAAATCAATAATTTATTAGGTGTTTATTTAATCAATACGATTCGAAATCTAACAATTATATACTAATAACTTCTAGTCAATGTCATCGATGTGATTTTAAAATTTTCCTGCTAATGTTTACGTAGGTTCATAAAAAAGTGTTTTTTTTCTTATAGAATTGTATGAATTCAATTTTATAATGTTATGTTAATAATCTTAGAGTGAATTATCTTTTATTAGATAACTTATCTTTGCTGTTTGTCTCGTGATTATTACATATTCATTGCTGTACTTTAATCTTAATTAAGGGGGGGAAAGGTACCATAAACTTGCATTTATAAAAAATTAATTAAAAATTCTATAATAGTACTTTACGATACAAGTGCCATAAGTAACACTTTTTGGCACGGCGTAGTTTAAAAGTGTCCCCATGGCACGAGTATCGTACAACATTTTATAGCACTGTGCTAAGTTCACATTTATGCCCCCTTTTTCGAGTCATGAGTCGCACTTTCTGGTAGCGCGAAGTGAGGTTAGCGCACGAGCGTATGCGAGTGCGATGCGAACGTAGAGGTGCTATAATGTGCGACTTATGCCACCGAAAAGCGTGCCATAAATACTGTCTTGCATCCATACATGTTTCATTTAATTTGAAGTAATCGAGTAACATACTACTGGCATTATTTAATGAATCTAAATTAACGCCATTTTCATCACTGATAATGATGCTGTGCTCATTAGGTAAGTGAACGTGTAATCGAATAACTGAGTGACTTTTATCTTGGAGATTTTTACTGAGAAAAAGATAACATGCTTCAACCGGACCGACATAGCGCGTTTCTATAAAATCTTTTATTTCGTCGTGATCTATAACTTTAGAAGCATCTGCTTCCCCAATAACTACAGTAGCTATATCAAGACCTTTATACATATTTATACAGGTATTGAACTGATTTAATGCTCGACACTACTTCCACATTTATATGACAATTAAACATGCTAAGTAGTGTGGGGAAATATGGGACAACCCAACGATTATCTACCTTATACCCGCTAGGAAACTCATGAGTGATTCCATTGTCTCTTTTTTTATAGCAGGGATAACCATTTTGATTCATTGAAGTTTCTGAATTAAATCCCTTTGGAAATTTTTTGGAGCATACTCCGTCAACCAAACACCAATTTCCGCACGGACCATGAACCATATTCTTTGTAACAATTTCATGTAGCCTCGAATCTTCATTTACAATTGGAATTTCAGCTGATATAAATTTATCGACAGTCTCAGGAGTATTTATTTTGTAATTATTTTGAAGTGTTATTAATAAATGCATATGAGGTAATCCCCTTTTTTGAAATTCGATGACATAAACATATGCTGCAGCCTCACCGAAAAATATCTTTTTTATTACAAAATCTATCAATCGTTCTTTTTTTAGATGAAATACTTGTGCAACAAAATCAGGTCTATCACATGCTTGTTGACCAGGCAGCAAGTTTTCTTCAATCTCTCGCCATTTTGGATTACATGTCATTGTTAAGAAAATATCAGGCTTACCTTTTCTATTAATTAAAGACATGGCATCTTGATATAATTATTGCATGTAACGTGGAGAGCCTAAGAATGTTGATGGTAAAATTAAGGTCCTTCCTACTGTACCGTTAATATCATTTGCAGCATTTTGTAAATAATCATGCAATCCTTGATAGTTATCAGCTTTTAATTCTTTTTAATGTGTATTACAATAATGAATTCTATCTTTTTCAATTTTCACATATACATCAACAACCCATTGTTGAAATAACCTTCTACCGTGAAGCAGTGCATTAAATTCACCAAGCTTTATTGCGATCTGACATCTAGTAAATGCTTGCCGTGTAATTCGTCGACTTTAGTCATTATTATTACGATTATTACGATTATTATTATTAATGGTCTGTAAATCAGCGTGCCAACCCCTATTACCTAATGGATAAAATAATGGATATATCCAAGGCTCTACATTTGAATTCATTGTACTAAGAGTTTGTAATTCTTTTGTTATTTTATTTCTTACAGTCACATATGACTCTGGAATTTCTCCATCAGCTGTTGTGGGGAAAACTGCTGCTACTTCATTTGCAGTTTGTAAATTATACCTTCTGCGATCGTATACCGGTTTAAGGGTAAATAATAATTGCAATTCTGGTTCATGATCACTTGCATTTATTAGATGCTGTTTCAGTATTTCTGATCTCATCATTTCATATGATTGTGCAAAAATGTTATTATCTCGAATAATCCTATCTAGAACTGATGTAACGTTGGGATCCGGTGTTTACTTATAATGATAAGTCGTAAAAATTCAGTAACAAGTATTTATCGATTTATTGATAAACTAAAAAATAATTATTTACAAAATAGCAAATAAATGTAGCAAACAAAATGATCAGTATAGAGCAAAATAATGGAAAATTAAGAAGCAATAACTTTGACTGAGTAGTTAATAACAAGAATGCAACAAAAGATTATTATTTGCAATTGATATTTAGCCACACGGCAATAGTAGTTAGCGGTAGTCAAGCAAAATAGTGACAGGTAAGGCGGACACAGGTGTGTCAGGTTAGCCTTCGGTTGAACGGGACTGGATGGTCGGTATCTGTAACAAAGTGAGTGTCGTTTCGTATAAGTCTCTATCCTTGGTACAAGTGTTACACATAAACAGCCCCGGGTCGGTCGGTGTGTAAAGGAGAAACGGAACGGGGATCGGATCGGGGATGCTCACGTGTGCCCATGAGAGCTGAAGAGAGTGTGTGTGCTCACGCACTGAAAGGTATGATAGTGTCACGTGTGCTCACGTACACGGCTTGATGCGTGTGCTCACGATGTGTCGCTCGCTTTGGCCGGAGCCGAATCTGCCGTACTGTCGCGACTCGCCGGTTTATATACGCGGGCGCCAGCGGTGGGGGCCGTGCGTTGCCGAGCAACGCGTGTATATGAGTGAGGCCTGAAGCGGCACGGCTCGTCTGCTCCGCGGCTCGCTCAGCTGAGCGCGCAGCAGACGAGTGTTTGTGCAGCCACATACGTGGTTGTCACACTGAAATTGTTTGACGACTGAAATGTTGATTTCTATTCATCCTACACTCAATGGCTTCACTTGAATCAACAAAGAATAATTGTTCGTATGAGGGACTTTGATTTTCAACAGGATAAACAGATTTATGAATCTGATAGTAAATTTGTCCATGAATTTTGAAACAATACGGAGCTCTATTAGACTGTTGAAAATTAAAAAAATTAGCATTAAAAGAAGCAAATGAAAGACTGCTATTATATGACCTTTTATTAGCGAAAAAATCATTTGAATATACATGATATCCATCAAACATATTTTTTAACTCTTCCGGAAATGCTCGATGAAGAGCGAAGACGTAGAGTAAGCTAATTTAAGTATAACCTATAAGCCTAGTATAAAGAGCTCTCTCGTGAGTATAACATTTGAGTCATTCCCCCCGTGACCCAGCGTCCCTATAAGATTTTTACGCGAGAGTTAATTGCTCTCCGATTTAGTCAGACGAGTACATATGTACAAGCATCGACGGGAATAATTGTAACTTGACTAAAAATCTGTGAACTAAAATTATGAATTGCTAATCATTATTACATTTTCAATTGTACTTTACGGTCCACGTGCCGCTAATCACGTGGTGGCGCCCATATCCATACATTGACCAAGGAACTAACAGCCTTCTTTTATAGTAAATAAATTCTCATTGTTATTATCAATTTAACCTAAAACATCTTGTTATATTTATTTAGACGGACGAAATACCCCTTATAGTCTCTCTTCTATCTTTCTCCTTGACGTCCTCGGGGCGGCGCTAGTATATGCGCGCTCGCTCATCCGCTAGTAGCGCCAGCGGGGTACGCCGGCTATCACGTATGTCGCGTCGTAGGAGACGTGTGGTCGTCCGCTGATCAAGCGCAGGCAGGCTCGTCGATGTACCGACTCTGCCTGACGGATGTAGGCCTGCCTCTCTGTCGCACAGCTCAAGATGGGTGCTCTATACAGGAGAATCGAGTCGACGACGTGGGCATAGAGCACGCGTCGGCTACTTCTGGGCCCACCGATGTTGGGCATGATCTTCGCAAGGGCTCTAGCCACTCTTGCTACCTTTTCGCTGACGATTAGGAGATGTTGGTCGAACCTCAGCCTGGAGTCAATGTGTAGGCCCAGGTAGCGGATGCAGGGGGTCGCAATTATACTACAGTCGCCTAATGTGATGGTGATGGTCTCCACTTTCTTCCTGCTACTGATGAGAAGAGCCTCGGTCTTATGGTCAGCCGTTACTAGGCCGAGCTCGTGAAGCGTGCATCGCACCTGCTCGATGGCAGAGCTTAGATCGTATTCGATCGGCCATAGGTGCTAGGACACGGTCACCAAGGCGATGTCGTCAGCGAAGCTGACAATCTTTACGTTGCCTCCGAAGTTGAGGCGCAAAACGGCGTCGTTCATGACGTTCCACAGGATTGGCCCCAAGACAGACCTTGCGAACGCCTGCTGTGACTCTGTGGGTCTCTGGTCCGTCGTCCGTATCGCAATCAAGCAGCCTCGCTGAGAGATAGCTTGATTATTCTCAGGTACTCAGGTACGCGCGTTTGGCGTAGCGCGGCGTTGATGTTGTTCCACCGAGCCGAATTAAACGCGTTCCTCACGTCAAGGGTGACCATGGCGCAGTACTTCTTGGTGCCGCGGTTCCATCTCTTGCCCGCGATGGCCTCTCGGGCGGTGGCGATGACGTTCTCGATGGCGTTGATCGTCGATCGCCCCTTCCGAAAGCCGTACTGGTGGTCTGAGAGGCCCCCAGGGCTCTCAGTAGTGGCTTCGAGGCGGTCACAGATGATTCTTTCGAGAATCTTGCCCGCTGTGTCCAGCATACACAGCGGCCTATACGACGATGGTTCTTCGGGTGGCTTGCCTGGCTTTGGCAGCAGGACAAGCCTCTGTCTTTTCCAGCACGCGGGAAAGACACCGGTTCGCAGGCACGCCGTGTACACCTGCAAGAAGATGTCAGGGTGCGTGGCAATGGCGATCTTGATAGCGGCGTTTGGTACTCCGTCCGGCCCAGGCGCAGTGTTATCCTTGATCCTCCTGCATGCTCCTCGGAGTTCTTCCATGGTGACGGCTGGTACAATTGCTCCTGCTTGGAGTGGTGGTGGCAGAGCTGGCTCGTCAGGCACACGAGGGAAGAGAGCAGCCACTATGCGGCGCACCATGGTCGGTGAGCTCGGTGAATTTGCTCTCGATCCTCTGAGACGGGACATGACTGTCTCGTATGGTTTGCCCCATACGTCCTCGTTGACCTCGTCGCACAGTTTGTTCCAGCATAGGCGCTTGCTGGTCTTGATAGCAGCGCGCAGGAGACGTCTGGCGGAGGTATAGCTCGCTCGGCAGGCGTCTTCATTTGGCCGGCCACGCGCTCTCTGGGCAAGCCTTCGCGCTCGCAGACATGAGCGCCGGAGGTCAGCGATCTCGCTTGTCCACCAGTATACTGCGCCACGACGACGTCGTCGACCTGCCTTGGTCATAGACGCGTCGCATGCACTGGTAATGGCAGCCATGAGCCGTTGCCATCTCTTCTGTAGGCCCGGGTGGAACCGCGGCACCGGCCATCATGGCCGTGAGGCACTCCGTGTCGAGGCTGCGCGCGTTCCACTTGCAGCTTTGGCGCGTCGCGGGTCCAGGCGGTCTGGCGATCTCTATCTCAAACACGATAGCCTGATGGTCGCTATGCGTGTAGAGCTCGCTTACGGCCCATGATGTAACTTGGGAAGCGAGTGTGTCGCTGGCGAAGGTGAGATCTACGACCGAGTAGCCCAGTGCACCGGTGAATGTTGGTGTATCTCCGGTATTCAGCAGTACAGCTTCGAGGGGGGCGAGCGCGTCCAGGAGAGTGGTGGCGCGCTGTCTCGTCGCTCGGCATCCCCACTCCGTTGACCAGGCGTTGAAGTCGCCAGCAATGATGAGCGGTCTCTTGCCCCGGGCTTCCTCGGTGATGTTGGTGAGAAGAGCGGAGAATTCTACATCAGCGAGTCTTGGTGGTGCGTAGACGCTGAAAAAGTAGATTCCGCTGATACGGGCCCAGGTGAAGAAAGGACGCGCTCTTGCCGGGTGCTCCTGCACCAGGCTACCTCCCTGCACCCAGATGGCGGCTTGGCTGTTGGCATCGGCGAGCCATGTATAGGGTGGATCGAGGTTCTTATACTGATCACAGACTATGGCCACGTTGATGCGCTGCTCACGGATGGCTTGGCTCAGGAGATCCTGAGCAGCCTTGCAGTGATTGAGGTTAAGCTGTATAATCCTCATCATCGGCGGGCTTGAGTGTTCTTCTGTGCAAGAGGGCAGTACCGGCCTGTGGACGCATGGTCGTGGGCAACGCCTTGTTCTCGGCAGAGAACGCACATTGGGTTTTTCTTGCAGTCCTTTATTTGGTGGCCTGCTTGTCCGCAGCGAAAACAGTGCGCCGAGCGATCAGGTCCCTTACAGCGGGCTGAGACGTGACCGGGGCTCCAGCAGCGGTAGCAGCGCGGAGCATCCTCGACCACGGATGCGGCAGTTGACCCAGCCAATCCGTATGTGGCCGAGTTTCAGTGCCTTGGCGGCCAAGTCATCCGGCAGCGCGCGACAGCCGCCTGCGTTCCCGCGTACGCCTTCCGCAGCGTCTTGACTACCTCTTCGTTGAGATGCGGAGCACCCAGCGATTTGCCCAGCTCTTCGGCGATCTCCTTCTTGGTGGCACACTCGTCGAGGTCCCTGATCTCGATCAGGGTTGTGTGCTGTATGGCGCTGGCAGTGGCATCGTCACCGAGAACCCTGCCAACCTCCGCGCCGAGATAGGAAGCGTTGTCTACGCCTCTTCGAAGTTGCAGCACCAGGGCAAGCAGCACTGCGTCTGATGCTTTGGACGCTGCTCCCGACTGATTGCTGCAACGTCTGCTCCGACCTGAGCTTACGCAGGATGTTGGCATAGGTGGATGCATCCCTCGCTTTGATGACGATCGCGTCCGGTCGATGGTGAACCTTAGGCATCGTCGGCCGTGGCTTCGGCTGCTGCCGAGTGCAAACAGTTTCATCTGCTGCTGCTGGCTGGCAACGCTGGCGCCGACGTCGACGGTCGACGAGAGAAAATCCGTCTTGGTCAACGGCCTCGTTGTTGTTCTCGTCCAATTCCCTGGATGCGGCCGTCGCGGTGTGGCGCTTGGGCGCTGCGCGAGCCGCGGGTGGCGACTGTGCAGGCCGCTTGCTGCTCATACCACCCGCGAACATCGGAGGCGTGCCGACCGCCTTGTCCGCGGTAGAGGAACGAGCCAGTTACAGACTCTTCTTCGTCTTATTGAGGGCCAAGACAGCCTGGACCAGGCTCTGGGTGTACCTGGTCACCTCACGGTGTAGGTTGCCCCTGCCCTCGATGAAGGCGGCAAGACCTCTCACCAATCCATCTATACGCGTCCACTTCTCTTCGCAGCTCCCGGTCGCAAAATCTGCGGGTGACGAGAGCGGAGCATCCTTGGCCGTCAGTAGAGGGGCGCTAAGGATTATGCTCGTGGTCGCCGCTGCAATCATCTCCGGCGGGGACCCTCTCTTCGTCTGCATCACCAGCGGAGAACCATTCTTCGTACGGCTCTTGATTGAGGTACGATCCGCCGGCGTAGGCGCCTGCCGACCCTGCTGCCCGTCGAGCATAGCTGCCTACTCCACGCCAGTCGGCCCAACAGTACAGGCACCGGCACCGCGGCGCGAAGCACGCACTCACACCAGCACGCGCGGCTCACACCGATAGTACTGAGCGCGGGAACACCTATGGCACTTGTAACCGACACACGACGCAGTATAGCTTGCCACAGCTGCACACACACAGCGGCGGGGCGGCACACACACATGCACAGACGCGGCACGTCACCGTGAACGCGCAGCACCTACACAATCACTTTGATTCAACGTATGACTTCGTAAAAGTTCGAGAATACCGGAGCACGAGCAGAACACGTCTTGCCTGCTTCGATCTACAGACTCGAATCGTGTGTGTGTGTGTGTGTGTGTGTGTGTGTGTGTGTGTGTGTGTGTGATGCTCGCAGCAGCTCCAAACTCAACGTAATACGTACTCATATTGTACCCGATCAATTGACGCTGCACATTCCAAATCTGTAAGCTCATACTGCCATTTTAACATACTCTCCGGATTTCACGATTATCAGAGATTCTGGCCACGCGGCATTCAAGGTCGCATCTTCTTGATCTACGATTCTAAATCGCATCTCATTCGACTGAATTCTGAAATATCAGCGTGTAGCACCGAAAGCTGAAATCTTATCGTGTTGCACCAAACTCTTAAATTTCATGATGTAACACCGAAAGCTGGAATCGAATCTTGTTGCGCCGAAAGCTGAAATCGCATTTTGTTGCGTTGAGTTCTGAGCTTTCATTGTCAAGAAACCGTTTCTAACCGTCATGTTTTTGTGCGCGTCTGTGGACATGCATCGTATGAATAGCAGGCGTCGATATGGTAATTGGACCATCTAAAAACAAAGAAAAATTATTGATTAGCATACTTATTCGTACCTAGTTTACCTGTTCGCAACTGTTTGAGAATAAATATAATTTGATATGATGATTCGATGTTCATAAACTCACCTTCAGAAATTATTCCTTTCACTTTCACACAAGTTCCTTTGGGAAAATTCAAAGCGGTGTAGCTTCTGATGTTGACGCCTACTTTTATTTTTCTATCGCAAATAGATCCGCAGCCATGATACATGGTATTCTGCTTATTTGAGCTCGGTGCAAACATTGCTTTGACGTATCCAACAATTTCTGAAAAAAAAATACATTAAATTATAAAATAAAATTACATTATAATTACAAAATAAATAAATGCTAGTAAAATAAAAATACTACCTAAAAAATGTGTATATTAAACATTTAGAAACAATCATAAACAATAAATTATATTTACACATATTTGTCCTTGTCTTCTAAGTAAGAGTATGCTTCGTCACTTGAAAGTTTATCCATCGTAAAAACTGAAACAAAAGGATAAAAAACAAAAAAAAAGATAGGTTATAATTGCATAGTTGACTATTATCCACTCGCACACTTAAATTCAGGTATATAAATATGTTAAATATATTAAATGTATTACTACGTGCATGCGAGACTATTGATTAATCATTAAGATGATTATAAAATTCTCCTTAGCATCCAAACAAAAATGTCAAAGTATGCTCACTTACCACTGAAAATATAACCCTTCGAAAGCTGAGATGTTAACTGCTTGATGGTTGGCAGAAAAAAACCGCTTATCCGCAAAACGGTTGACACTACACGAACGATTTGCCGATTCGCGCCCTCTAGATCCAGGCAGAACGTGTACAATAGTCTTATTACAGGCACAATGGTCATAGCTCATACGATACTGACAGTCCTAGCCAACAGCCAATCAGATCACGAATAAACTGTCGACACTTTTGTCTGGATCTCTTTTTTAATAGAGGATAGGTGTAAAGTATACTTTCCTTACATGTAAACAAAATTGTTTCATGATTTTGGGTTCGAAATCTCGTTTTCAAGTCTCATAGAGTTTCCTTGAAATTAATAGAAAGTAAGAAAAGAGTTTGAAAAGGCAATGTGTACAATATTGATGGATAAACGTCCTTGGAAAAATAGATGGAAAAATTTAGAAAAATATCATAATAATATTTTTTTCGAAAATAACATACATTGAAAATCAATTTTTAAGTCAGAAATATCTCTTTGTCCTCTTAATGAATAAAAGCTTTCTTACAGAATAAAAGAAACTCACAGTACAGCATGGAAAATGTTCATTGAATCTATTCGTTCAAAATTGACTGTAAAGCAGGTGATTGATGGTGTTCGAAATGGTGGAGAGTTGACGTTCGATTACATTTTACTGGTCATTACAGCTGAGTAGGTATAATTTTTATAAAATACTAATACTTGAACCATTCCTGACTACATTGTTCCAAATAAAATATAGAAATTAATTTTTTTAAGAAAAAATTGTGAATAATCTCCATTCTCTTAAGGAGACACGCTCTTGTTAAATCCTGTATTATCCTATGAATTGAAACACATGAAATTAAAATGTTGAAATTTAATTTTTAGTTTTTGGTATATAATTATGTTTTTCTCAATCGTTTTACATTAGAAAACATGTCTCTAGTACATTTTATTATTTAAATTGGTCCAGAATGCATTGATACTGACTTATTATTTCCAAGCCCTATGCCGCATTAATTTGAATGAAATCTTTGACTAATCAAGATCCTAGAGGTCTTTAAATTTTTGTAATAACATTCTTCTCCACTTAAGGAGGTCTGTACCCCACAGAGTCAAAAAATTTGTTTAATTTATATTTTTTTTTCTAAATCAAATATCGAAAAACGACACTGTGGGAACATTCGTTTTGTTGCTCTGAATAGCTGGTAAAAAATTTAGCTTATTCCACCAACCAGATTTTCCGGAAAACGTGTTTGAAAATTTCACTCGTTTTCCCGGCTTGAAACACAGTGTCGTTTTTCGATATTTGATTTAGAAAAACAAATTTTCGACCTATTCGGTAAAAAATGTGGGGTACAGACCTCCTTGAGAGGGAAAAGGAACCTTAAACCTGCATTATAAAAAAACAATTAAAAAGTAAAAAAAAATTGAACCATGAAAAAACATCAAATCAATATATGTTCCATTGAAGGATAGTAAAAGCCGAAAGAATCAATAAAAAAAATAGCAATTTTATTAATAGATTACTTGTCGGTAATGGGCTAATGCTAGTCGGCGAAAAAGCGAGTGACGCGCGACTCCGACGAGAGCTAGATGGGCTTCTTTTTCTCTAGCTTCAAAGGAATCAATAAAATGAAAAATACAAAAACAATGACACAATTGGACGGACAAACAGATTCCCGATAAAAGTTTCTCGTAATTTAACACCAAAAAAAAAACAGATTTATTCTTCCTTAGCCTTCTCTTTGAGATGACAATAGTATTCTTCGGCCTCAGCGTCGGTTGGTAATTTGATCAGCTTAACGACTGGTCGGGTAAAAGTCGAATCCGCTGTCCGGATGGTAGCGACTCTCACCAGTCCGTCAGAGCCTGGATGAACCTGATCGACGCGCGAGTTAAATTATCTATTGATAATGTATTATTTCCAAGGTAGGAATTTGTAGGATAACTTTATTTTATTAAGTTAATTAGTAAGTACTTTTATTAACGTCTTTACTTGACGAGATCCAAGATAGAACTGATTGTCTGTCGGAGACAACTTACATACGATGTACAAGTTGGCGACGATCAATACATTTTACATTCTTTTACCATTGTTAATAATGTTTATAACATGTATACGAAGAAGTCCCAATATAACTTACAATAGCCATAAATCAATATATCGATTATAAATAATAAAAGAATGATATGAGTATAAATGATATAAGATTAATATTAATATAATATATATTGTAAAGAATAGTTGTTATTATATAACTCCTCCGGGCCGTAGATCAATGACGTCCTCGTTATTGGGTAAATCCTTTGGATTTCCTGATGGTGTAGTATTTTTATTTACTGATTTTCTTCTGAATACCATAATTGATAAAATCAATATTATTCCCAAAATAATAATAGTTAAACTAATTATAATACTGATAAGAAGTGATGTTGAAGAATCCTCCTCATCAAATGTTATTGTTCTCATTGTTGGTATAATTATTGATTTCATTTGTTCAAATTTCAATTCATGATTATGAATGATAAATGGTTGGATCTCTGAAGTACTGATTTCTCCTAAAAATTGATTTATCGGATGACCTTGGATTAAAATATTATTTCCATAAAAATAAGATGTTCCCTGAATAAAGTTTTATTATTTGCACTAATTTCAATCCATATATAATAATTGGTTGAAACTAAAGTAACATTTGAAGTTACTACATAAGCCAAGACAATCGGTGTATTTACTGTGATGATTACTGGTTTTACTTGATCTTCTGTGATTTTATCACATAAATAGTTATTATCAAATATTATCTGACATCTTTTGGAATATAGTTTCAATAATGATCCATATAATTTCCATTGATTAGTTAATATTTCAGTTTGATTAAGATTATTAACTATTGCAAGTCTTTGATATAATTTGAATGTTATTGGATTTAGGATAGGAATTTTTATCGTATATATAATGGAATTTCGTGTTACAACAATTGATCCTTTAGCAAATTTAAAATCTAATAAATTGTGGTAATGTAAAATAAGTTGTTTGGATGAATAAATATTTGTTAATATTTTTCTCATATAAGATAACTGATCATAGTTCAATTTCAAGATCGAATATCATCGTTGAAATTAAAAGATCTTTTAATTTTGCCGAGCAAATTTAAAAAACTAAATTCTGTGAAATTAGTGTTATCAATGTATCAAATGATCCAACTTTTTGTGAATGCTCATTCAACGTATGTTGAATATTATTACTAATAATTTCTGAATTTTGATTCATATTTTTACTTATTTCATTAATAATAATTATTGATTCATTTAACGCTTTAGTTTCTCTCAAACGTTGATTTTCTAAAGATTAATTTGATTATTTATGCGCTCCAAATCATCGGCATCGGGATTTCCAAAAATAAATTTTATTACTGAGCCCAATCCATTAATTAACCCTCTTTTTTTCTTTCGGATTTTTCAGGTAAAATTTGTTTCAAATCTTGTTCTATTGCTAAACAAAGAATTTTTACTTGTGCTAAAACACTACAATTCATTAATGAAGGGTCTTTAGCTAATGTTGTATAAGCTGATAAAATTATCATATGTATTTTATAATTCCGATATATTCACAAAAAAATGCATGTAATGATAATGCTCAGTAATTTTAGCTATACCTTGAAGATATTCATCATGTGTTTTAAAATCTTGACTAATTACTGTTACTATAATCATCAATGTAATCATCATTACTTTTATCTCCATGATCCTGTAAAAATTATAAACTTTTCTTACTCTTTTAGCATCTTTTAAATTATAACGTCTTTTTGATTATTAATGTGACAGTCAAGTGAAGGTCCCTGTTGTTTGTCAACTAATAATTTTTGATACCGAGGGGCAGTTTTGTCTCTCTGTTGTTGGTGGGTTTTAATATAAATTTCTTTATCAAAAATTTTTATCAGAATCTACAGGTAATTTTTGTTTATTCTTTTCTGATTTAAAAATATTTTTAAAGAAAGGAATTATTTCGTTTTTTCGTAATTCATTATATTTTTCTATAACATTAGAATCAGTTCAATGATATGTTTTTGTAAATCTTCATACGGTCCATATAATAAAGTAAATGGTGTAAAATTAGTGCTCGAATGAATACTTTGATTATAAATTAAAATAGCTGTTGTCATTAAGTTTTTTACCGATTCTTTATGATTTTGTGATTTTAATATACTTAATTTTTCTTTTAAAGTTGAATGTAATCGTTCAATAGGACCATTAGAAGTATGTCTATTTATTGTTGTTTGATGATAATCAATTTTATGAATTCTACAAAATTCTTTAAATATTTTAGAATTGAATTCACTTCCATTATCAGTTGTAATTTTATCAGGGCAATTATGATGAGACATGAAATGTCTTAACTTGTTTAAAATCGTTGTAGAATTACTATCTGATAAATAATACGCTTGAGCATATTTTGAAAAAATATCTAATATTGTCAAAAATTTTTCTTTATTAAAATAAAATATCCATATGGATATGTTGTAATGGTCGTTCAGCTATTATAGGACCATATGTTTTAGTTTCATAAGGTTTTCTTTCATATTTATATTCAAGACAAATGTCACATTGATTTATAAAATTTTTAATAATTTTATCCATATTAAGAATATAAGTGCGAGATTTGAAATGAGCCAAAGTTTCTTGAATACCATTATGATTTTATTATGGTATTTTTCAAGTTCTTTCATAAAATTATTATGAGTACTTATGGGTGTATATGTATTTGTTTCAATAAGTTTTAATTTTTCATTAAAATATTTTTTCAAAATTCGATAAGTAATAAATTTTAATTCATCATCAAAAAAAAATATGCCATATTGTCTATCAGATTCTAAATTTTCATTAAAAAATTTAATTAAATGTGCTTCAGAATTAAATTTATTAATTTTAACAATAAATTGTCTTTTAACTTTCTTTGATCATTTTCAAATCATAATCTCTACCATCTTTAATTATTATACTATGAGTAAAAGCATGAATATTTTTTCAGTTATGGGTAGTGTGAAACTTGGATTTTCTTCTGATGTATGCATTGTTTCATCATCAGCATACGATTCATTAGAATGTTGCTCATTTTCTGAATTTTGAGGAATCATGGAAATTAAATCATCCTCATCATTATCACTCTCAAGTGCATTGATTTCAACTCTACTTAAGCCATCAGCAACATGATTTTCACACCCTTTTCTATATTTTACTTCATAATCATACTCCTCTAATTTAATCCTCCATCGGATTAATTTACTATTAGGGGTTTTAAGGGACCAAAGCCATGTTAAGGGTTTATGATCTGTTTCTAATAAATTTCCTACCATAAACATAAGGTCTAAATGTCTACAAGCTTCAACAATAGCTAAAAGTTCTTTTTCAATAGTAGAGTAATTTTGTTCTGCTGAATTTAATGTTCGCGAAAAAAATGAAATAGGATGTCCTTCTTGAGATAAGACAGCTCCGACTGCTACATTAGATGCATCAGATGTTATGTAAAATTTTTTATTAAAATCCGGGTATTGTAGTATGGGGGCATTTGTAATTAATTCTTTGCATTTATTGAAAGCTTCTATATAATTAGTATCTTTTATATAATTGCCTCTCTTTTTTCTCAAAGCATTTGTTAAAGGTTTAGTAATTTTTGCATAATCTTTAATAAACTTCCTATAATATCCTGATAAACCTAGAAATGCTTTTATTTCTTTTTGAGTTTTTGGAATAGGATATTCTACAATTGCGTTAATTTTTTCTGGATTTGGTTTAATTCCGTCAGGTGTAATAATATGTCCTAAAAATGGGACTTCTTTCCTTAAAAATTCACTTTTATCTAATTGCATTTTAAGATTAAATTGTTTTAATTCTTCAAATATTAATTTTATATGTTGTAAATGCTCTTGCAATGATTTTGAAAAAATGACAATATCATCCATATAAACAAAACAAAATTTATATAAATATTTCATTAAAATTTTATCCATCATTCTCTGAAAACTAGCAGGTGCATTTTTTAATCCAAATGGCATTCTAATATACTCATAATGACCATTTTCTACAGTGAAAGCAGTTTTCTCGATAGAATTTGAGTCTAAGGGTATTTGATGAAATCCTTGAGCAAGATCAAGGGTAGAAAAATAAGAACATTTACCTAGATTTTCTAGAATATCCTCCATTCTCGGGAGAGGATATCTATCATCAATAGTATTTTCATTTAATTTTCTATAATCTATTACCATCCTATATTTTCTTTTACCACTTGCATCAATCTTTTTTGGAACAATCCAAACCGGAGATGAATAAGGAGAATTACTAGGTCGAATAACTTCATCTTTAATTAATTTTCTTATTTGATTTTGAATTTCTTCTTTTAAATGATAAGGATATCTAAAACTTTTAACATGTATAGGATTTTCTGATTTGACTCTAATGCAATGAGAAGTTGCATTAGTAGCAGTTAATTTTTATCTTCTTGGTAAAAGCAATCTGCATAAGTTTGACATAATTTTAAAATTTTACTTTTTTCTTCTTCATTCATATGAGAAGTTCGTATTTTATCTTTAATATTTATTTCGTAATTATTAATCTCTTTTCCTTTACAAATATCGGGTTTATTTTTAAAGTAATTTATTTCAAAATTAGGTGTACTGAAAAGTTCATTTTCGTAATCAATTTTTGCTTTTAACATTTTTAAATCTTTATCGCCAATTAAACAATCATAGTTTGAATTCCAAGAAGCAATTAAAAATTTTATCGGTGAATTTTCTCCAAATTCTTTAAAAATTGGAAATCAAATGCATGAGTACCTTTTGTTTTTTTCATGCATGCAGTTCCCCACTTCAATTACTTCACATTCAAAATTATAAGGAAAAATTATTTTTGAAAATAATTTAAAAGCAATTTTTGGATTCATAACAGAAGAGGAAGCTCCTGAATCTATCAAAATTTTAAATGAGGGTTACTTGTAATAATATGAGGTAATTCGTGGGCAGTACCTATATTATTGATATCTACTATTTCTACTCCTGAATCTACATTTTGGGAAAAATTTTCATAATTTCTTCATTAAAATTCTACTTGATCAGTATAATCTGAAGATTGTAATTCAAAATTATAATTTTCAGTATCATTTTGTTGAATATTTTCTTCAACATTATGAAGTTCTTCTGAAATAAAATTTTTGGTCCAGTCCTCTTGAAAAATTGATTTCAAGGGACAAAATTTTGATTAGGTTTATTTGTATTTTTAGTACTTATTGACATTGGGGTGGAGTATATGATTTACTAAGAATAGGGCGGGCAAAATTTCCAAAATTTGGTGTGGGTTTATTCATGCGGATCATATTTCCAGAATTAGATGTTGGATTGTTAAAACGAAAAGCATTATTACCAATGCCACTTATTTGAGGACGAAAGTTATATCCACTGGCATTTGGAAAAGACGGAAAATTATTTCCACTTGTATTTGAAAAAGGCGGAAAATTATTTCCACTCGTATTAGGAAAAGATAAAAAATTAGGTCTTAATTGTGGTAAATTATAATTTGAATTAGTATTTATATATGGTGTTGGAATAAATTATATGATATCGGTTGAGATAATTTTATTCTTTGATGGGGTACTTGAACTTACATTAACATTATTCCCTTATCCCACTGTCTCGACTTTCTTGATTACTCATAAAAGTAAGAAAAGTAAATTGTCTATTATGATTATCATATGCATGGCATTTAGCTAAACATTCTTCAATGCTATTAGTTTCAAAATTTATCAAATATGTATGATATGGCTCTTTAATTCCATTAATAAAAGTATTTTTGCAAATTTCGTCGTAAAATTCACTTTTCATTTTAATCATATTTTCATCAGTCAAATTAATTTGGAGATGTTTTTTGAGTTAATTTTAATCTATTTTTAATTTCATCAGCATAATTTTCGTAATTTTGATTAGCTAATTGAGAACAAGTAAAGAGTTTAATGTATAAAATTTGTTCAGAGCTAGGATCACTAAATCTTTTTATTAATAATTCTCTGCATTCAGCCCAATTTTGAGGTTTTTCAGCAACGACAACATCTAAAGCTTCACCACGAATTCTAGTTTTAACTTGAGCGTAAATACCAGCATTTAATACAACATCGCTAGTAGCTAAATTTTTAGTAAACAAATCAACTTGATTCACAAAATTAGATAGATAAGTATTTCCACCAGAATAAATCGGTATAGTATCGCGCCACACTTGTAATCTTAGCTTATATTGTTCAGTAGTTATTTCTGTCATTATTTCGTCTAAACTATTTAATAGTTCACTAAATGAATCAATTGTTAAGGATATATTTGGATATGATTAATAGGATAAGATAATTATTCAAAGACTTACGAAATTTAAAATTCTTAATTTGTCTGAATTTTTCCCAATGGATTCGTCTGTATTGAATTGTAAAGATATTATTTTTTGTTTTGTTTGAATACCACAACGATGGGGTTGAAACACCAATTGATAGTAGAAGTGATTTCCACTCAAAATTGAAGGAGAATCTATATTTTATCAATTTTGTGGTATCCTGTCCGCAGCGCCAGTTAAATTATCTATTGACAATGTATTATTTCCAAGGTAGGAATTTGTAGGATAACTTTATTTTATTAAGTTAATTAGTAAGTACTTTTATTAACGTCTTTACTTGACGAGATCCAAGATAGAACTTGTTGTAAACTAAGTAAATATAATAATCTTAATCGAGCGTATACTGAGCATGCGCTCCCCACTCAGGTACACTCACCACCTCTATGCACTCTGTATCTTTTCTCTCTCCATTGTAAACCTCCGAGCAAAGAGGTTGTGCCGACTATCAAGATCTAATATTTAAATAAACTACTTCCTATTACAATAATGAGCTTAAGATCATTTATCCACCTCATCAACATGGTAGCAGAGCGTGGTTAAAATGGTTTGTAAAATTTAAATTATCTTTTAGAATCACTCTCAAGTATTCTAGAGATAACAAAAGTGAGGTTAGTGAAAAGCCACGTGTATTAAGTTCAAAGTAAAAAAGATTGAATAAAGACTAAATAAAGTTAAAATATACGCACGGAGATGAAGGGAAATTCATCAGCTACAGTTCATTAAAAATTTCCTTTAAAAAAAACTGAAATAAGTGCGAGATTAATGGATTAAAGTCGGCAAGTGAAAAACGTGGCAAAGTGCCAGCAGAGAGCACTTGGCAATTTTATGGTTAAGTAAATGTTCGCTTGGTTTCAATCAAAAGATAATAAAGAGCAAGAGGCAGAAAATAAAGAAATTCTTTGGAAAGAAAATGTAAGAAACCCAATCAGAAAAATATTGTTAAAAGAGATTAAAAGGATTATAGTGTTAAAAATATAGTTGACAAAAATATAAGTGATCAAATAAAAATGGCTAAGCAAGCTAAAGTCGAAGATATCATGATACCTATCTTTGATGGATCAAATTACTCAAGCTGGAAAATAAGATTAATGATTTGCTTGAGTACAAGGAATGTAAAATCCAGCAGTCAGACAAATCACTGAAGAAGACAAAAAAAAGGAAGATGAATGGAACAAGATGGATTTGAAAGCAAGAACAATAATAATCAGCACTGTATCTGATAAGCAGTTGGAATATATTGTTGAGTGCAGAACAGCCTTTGAAATGATAGGAAAGTTCGATAAAATGTACAAAACACAATCCACGTTACTACAGATAATATGAGGAAAACTAGAGGAAGTAAAACTGAAAAACTTCGACAACGTGGATGATTTTTTTGCAGAGTTTGAGAAATTATCGAAAGAATTCAAAACAGCTGGTGGAAACCTGGAGGAAGCAGAAAAAATGAGATATTTGATAAGATCATTACCACCAAACTATAGCTATATAGGTGACTATATAGACATCATTCCACAAGAACAAAGAACCGTTGACTATGTTAAGTCAAAAATTAGGGAAAAAAACTTAACAAAATCAGAGTCAAGCAACAAAAGTAACATGAGCGACCAAAGTCGAGGTGCCCAGCAGAACCGAGGTCATCGAGTCATCAATACATTTTACATTCTTTTACCATTGTTAATAATGTTTATAACATGTATACGAAGAAGTCCCAATATAACTTACAATAGCCATAAATCAATATATCGATTATAAATAATAAAAGAATGATATGAGTATAAATGATATAAGATTAATATTAATATAATATATATTGTAAAGAATAGTTGTTATTATATAACTCGCGCCAGCGGCCATGCCGAAGGTGGACATAGGTCGTCCTTGAGCAGCACCATATCACCTGGTTTTAAGCTCTCCTGAGCCATCAACCATTTACTCCTCTGCTGCATCTTGGTAAGCACCTCTCGTCGCCAGCGACTCCAGAATAGGTCGCGCATGCCACGCAACAACCTCCAGCGGCTCGTGAAGCTGAGTGTGCGCTCATCACAAGGCTCAGGGTAGTCCAATAGCGAAGACCCCACTAGGAAATGAGCCGGTATAAGAGCCTCAAAGTCATCCGGTCGGCTACTGTGAGGGCAGAGGGGGCGTGAATTCAAGCACGCCTCGATGCGCGCAGCCACCGTTGAAAGCTCCTCGAAAGTCAGCCTCGCGTCGCCGATCACCCGTCGCAGATGATGCTTGAAGCTTCGAACGGCCGCCTCCCACAAACCGCCGAAGTGCGGAGCTCGAGGTGGGATAAACTTCTAATCTGTGCCCTGTTCAAACATGCGATTACTGGCACGCTGGCGAAGAGTCGAACCTCGAGCGAAAAGCTGACGAAGCTCACGCGATGCTCCCTTGAACGTGGTGGCGTTGTCCGAGTATAGCACCGCAGGCCTTCCTCTTCTAGCACAGAAGCGGGAAAATGCTGCGAGGAACGCATCGGTAGTCAAGTCCGACACCACCTCTACATGGACTGCTCGAACCACCAAGCATATAAAATGGCGATGTATCCCTTCGTTGACGGTGCTTTACGGCCTTTTGAAAATAATACGCCAGCGGCCCGGCATAATCCAGTCCGGTGGCCTGAAAAGGTCGCCCGGGAGTAACTCGAACGGCAGGCAAGGGGCCCATCTGTTGCTCCATTGCAACGGCTCGAAAACGAGTGCAGCGAACGCAGTTCTGGTAAACTGCGTGAATAATGCGCGTGCCTCGAATAATCCAAAACTTGCGACCGAGGTGAGCGCATAAGCTGCGGACCGCCATGAAGGGTGTCGCTATGAGCCCGCTCGATCAGTCTTTTCACAATCAAACAGCGTCCTGGCAAAATGATCGGGTACTTTTCGTCATATGACAACGGAGCATGCTGCAATCGCCCACCAACTCGAATCAGGCCATCAGAATCGACGAAGGGGTGAAATTTTGCCAAATGACTTCGCTTGGGTAGTACTCTTCCAGACGTGATGGCCGCGACGTCGTCTGCGAAATGATGTGCCTGTATCAGCCGAAAGCACAAGCACTCGGCCTGTCGCCAACCTTCAGCCCGCGAGATCGTCGCTTCTCCTCGCCGGAGAACCCTCAACCATCGACGACAGCAACACAGCACCTCACCATCCTATTGAAGCTGGAAAATGCACCATCCGGTAGACAGCCAGCAGCGACCGGCGGCGGAGCCTGCCGTGCGATCATGACCTGCACACTCTGATCAGGCGGTACAATCGATGCCGGCCAAGTCGTCTCCTCCTCGAGAATCCAAGGGGGCCCGGTCCACCAAAGAGAAAATGGCCAAGTCGAGCGGCGACAATCCTCTAGTCGCACAATCGGCCGGGTTGTCCAATGTCCGCACGTGACGCCAGGAGGCGTCTGGCAGGCCAGTCTGGATGTCGCTAACTCGATTAGCCACGAAAGTTGGCCACCTTGAAGGGTGTCCTCGAATCCACTCGAGCACGACACTTGAGTCCGACCAACAGAAGATGCGCCTCGGAGGGAATCTGAGGCCGTCAAGCAGGCTCTTGACGAGGCGTACGAGCAGAGCGGCCGCGCAGAGCTCCAACCTTGGCACTGTCTGCACCTTGGTTGGTGCCAACTTGGTCTTCGCTACGATAAGTCGTGATGACCTCGAGGGAGTTACTGCGTAAAGCGCAGCAGCATAGGCTCTCTTGGAGGCGTCCGCAAAAGCATGTAGATGCCAAGTGCCCGTCTCCGAAGCGCCAAACCATCGAGGCACTCGTATGCTGGAGACGTCGTCCAGAGCGGCGCAGAAATCACTCCACTTCGGTCCAAGGGCCCCGCATCGGTGTGTCCCAATCCGAGCCGTCAATGCAGATGTCCTGCAGCAAAATCTTGGCAACAACCAGCACCGGGGACAGCCATCCCATTGGATCGAAAGTTCTCGTGATATCAGACAGAACTGTATGTCGCGTGGCAGGAGATGAAATGAGGATAGGTCTGAACTGAAAGGAAAAGCAATCCAGCCCGGGCAGCCACTTCAGTCCAAGCGAAAATACCGCCTTGTCCATTTTGACGACTCCGTAATATCCTCAACAATGCGACCGTGCGATGCAGCCCATTTCGCCAGCCTCATGCCAGCCGATGCGAGCAAGGCAATGAGTTCATTTCTTCGGCGTATTGCCTCTTCCACAGATCCTGCGCCGAAAAATAAGTCATCAACGTAGAGTTGATGCTGAAGCACCTCCGGGTAAACTTCACGTCCATCCTCCGCGAGTTGCTTCATAACGCGCAGAGCCAAGAATGGGGCTGCCGCAGTCCCGTAGGTCACCGTCGTGCATCGATAATCACGTATCGGTTCCGTTGGGCTGGCTCGCCAAAGCACATGCTGCCAATCGATATCGTCCTCATGCACGCGTATCTGTCGAAACATCTCGACATCAGTTGTGCCTGCAAATTCAAAGAAACGCCAATTGGACAGTACCACCGTGATGTCAGCTTGCAATTTGGGCCCGGTCAACAGTTGTTCGTTGAGTGTGAGTCCATCACTGGACTTATGTGAAGCGTTGAATACCACGCGAATCTTGCTGGGATTGTCCGCTCGAAACACCCCGTGATGAGGCAAGTAGGCGCCCGGTCGCTGAAGCTGCTGCTGTGGCACACATTCCATATGTCCAAGTTCGACATACTCGTTCATGAAGGCTGAATATACGTCGCGCAATCGTGAATCCTTTCAAAGCGGCGCTCCATCCTCAAGAGACACGACTGAGCTGCAAGTCGTGACCTGCTGAGGTCGGCTCTGCGCGCAAACGGCAGACGCACCACAAATCTTCCAGTGCTGTCACGGTAATGGCTTTGCACGAAAAGCTCTTCACAGCGCTTCTCGTCCTCAGAAAGATGCGGCTTGGACGGGACGTCGTCGAGTTCCCACAGCTTTGACACGATACTTGAGATGGATGGCCCAACTGAAGTGTGAAAAGCCCGAACGGCGTGACCGTCATCGGCAGCACTCGACAACGCAGATCCCGTGAGAATCCAACCGAAGACCGTCCTCTGAGCGACAGGAGTTCCATCAGGCCCCTTGACGACTCCGTCCAGAATGAGCTGAGGAACACATCAGCGCCGAGCACGAAATCCACTGCGGGCACGCCGAAACGAGGATCGGCCAGCTCAAGTCCGCGTAGATGAGGCCAAGTCTCGAACTTAATTCGCTTCTTCGGTAATAAGTCCGTGAGCTCCGCAAGTATCAGCGCCGAGGTCTGCAGCGCAAATGTCGGCGTCTTCGGAGATCTCACCTGAAGGCACAGCTCACTGCCCGCCCTAGAAGAAACTGCGGCGCCGAGCCCGATAATCGACAACGAAATGCGCCGAGTCGGCAAATTCAATTGCGATGCTGCCCGCCGGGTAATAAAGCTTCTCTCCGCAGCCGGATCAATGAGCGCTCTGACTGACAGCAGCTGGCCGCCCGCGGTCATGAGATGCACCATGGCGGTCGCCAACAAAATCTCGGAGCCGATCGTCGTCGTGAACGCATTCACCGCGTGCGTGCACCTCTTCTGATTGAGCGCTGACGTTGCTCCCGGCACCATCCTCTGCGCTGCCACTGTTTCCGTGTCTTGGCCGACCTGGTTTGTCCGCGTGAAGCTTGGTATGGTGCTTAGCTGGCAGATGAGACATCGTGAAGCCGACGGGCACCTGTCGACGAAATGCGATTTGTGTAGGCAATTCAAACACAATCGCTTCGCCTTGCACAATCAAGTCGCTGCTGCTGCGACATGCCCAAAAATTGAAGCATTTATGAAGCCAGTGGCCCGTCTGGCAAATGTCACACAAAGATCCCGGTCTGCCTGTAGATGCATCCTCAACTCGAGCGGCGTTGGCTGCAACGCGCCGCTGTCCGTAGCCTCGATCACGCGAGCCCTGACCGGCCGTCGCCGCAAGCTCCGCCGATGGTCGCGCCTGCTCCAGCGACTGCACACGACGCTCGAGAAACAGGACCAGGTCACGGTACCTCGGGAACTCGGTGGTCTCTTCGCGTGATATCTCCCACGACTCACGTGAATTTGCATCGAGCTTTCGAACGACGCAGTGGACAATCCAATTGTCGTACTCCTGGACAGGGCACCGCAATTCCTGCAACGAGCGAACGGCCTCCTCTGTCCTGTCAATCAAATTGTTGAGCTCATCTGCAGTGCACGACTTCACCAGCGGCAGCTGCATGAGATTTTCCAATGCCGTGTACAGCCGGATGCGCTGATTGTCGTAGCGCCGCACAAGCTTTTCCCAAGCAACATCGAAGTTGGCTGCGGTGATCTCCAATCCCTTTAAACGAAACGCCGCTGGGCCTTGTACCGCGTTCAGGAGATGTTGAAGCTTGGCGACGTTGGATATGGTCTCCTTTTCTCGCACCAGAGACGAAAAGCGCTGTTTGAAGCTCCCCTCCTCCTTCTTTCCAGTGAAAGTCGGCAGCGCGAGTGCCGGCAGCGGGACCACTAATTGTTCGCCAGGCGCCCGGTTCCAGTCGGGAGAGCAGGTGGAGCTTGCGGGGTCAATGCGGCGATATGATCCATTATGAGTGCCTTGGCACCAGTGTAGTTGTCTTCGGTTAAACCTAGCAGTCCTTGACGAAATACTCTTGCTGACTGAGGTCGTCAGCGAGACCCAGGAGTTCGTCGTGCCTCCCGATGAATGACTTCCAATAGACTTCGAGCAAGTCGAGGCGAGCTCGAAAGTGCGACAAGGTTTGTCTCTGTGCTCCGACCTTACTGGTTGAATTTTCGTAAAAGTTCATAATATTTTTGGCCCCGTCCAATTGAACCCTCAAAAGTGATCCAGCCATCCTGTGCTAATTTTCGAGTGAAAATCCGTTGGTCTTTTCTTGGGCAATTTGAAGTTTGAATTGTAAACAAAGCTGTGGTCAATCGACTGTCTGAACCGTTGCTTTGCGATCAGAGCCCGTCGACTACACACTCAAGTGTTCGTGAAAATCAAAACAGAACTACGCTCTGCTACCAAATGTTCCGTTGAAGGATAGTAAAAGCCGAAAGAATCAATAAAAAAATAACAATTTTTTAATAGACTACTTGTCGGTAATGGGCTAATGCTAGTCGGCGAAAAAGCGAGTGACGCGCGACTCCGACGAGAGCTAGATGGGCTTCTTTTTCTCTAGCTTCGAACTTACTGAGCAAGGTGAGTGATCGGCAACTAACTGCGATACACACATGACTTGTCGTAACAATATTTCTCCCATCAAGCACCCAACACAGTCGCGCCTCACTTACCGAAACTGAGCAATAACTCAACAATATAAATATCATATATATTGGACCCATGAGAAAAATGTTCAATTATCCCAGATAGCTAAATATGCCAAGTTCATCATGAAATTATGAAGGTTGTACTTTGATATGAGTGTATGCTAGTCTTGGTTTCGATTACCGGTCATTTTCCCGAATACAAATTTTCCAAATATCTATTGCCCCGAATAAAAAAAAATCTTATTACAAAAATGTGTGGACTTTCATTTAAATATGTAAAAAATCTGTAAAAATTTATAAAACGATGGTATTAACCATCAGTCGTAGATATTCTACAATTTTTGTCATTATTTTTTAATCTTTCATAGTCCAAGGCGATTGTTTTGAGCCGCTCTTGCAGTTGTATCTATTTCAGCTTAGACGCAGCCTTGACTGCTTTGCCAAGACTAAACTCTGCAATCGCACTTTCGGTGTCCCCTTGCTCTTTTATATGTTGACTGGTGATTAAGTTGATCTTCAAATTTACTTTTCACATAAATATATAAAATTTCACGTTAGACTAAATCACCATTAAATCAATCAAAGTAACTCACTTATATTTATAACACATATGACACTGAATCTATGATTTGTTAGATTTAATTATTCTATGTTATCTACATTATCCTGATTTTGTATTTAAGTAAAGATGTCGGTAACATTTATCGATCTACGTTACCCTCTGATTGACAATTTTTCTATTCACTTGGTTTTCTCTCGCAGATGCGAGCATAATTGTATCTTTTCTCATCTAATAAATTGATAGTAATCGTAGTTCTAAGCTACTCATTTATCTCTCTTTTCTACAGGTTATGGGCCCCAAGATTCGCGAGTTATAACAGAAAGTGAAAATATACAAAAAAGCATTCTTTTAATTATGCAAAAGTGAAAGTGTTGGAAGTGAGGTTAGTATAACCGTACACGTAGCACCAATGCTCTCCAAAATATC
Source organism: Trichogramma dendrolimi (assembly GCA_034770305.1). NCBI lineage: Eukaryota > Metazoa > Arthropoda > Insecta > Hymenoptera > Trichogrammatidae > Trichogramma > Trichogramma dendrolimi. The sequence goes on along the minus strand of JAPMIB010000089.1, from coordinate 636,367 downwards.
AGACAGCATATAAGGTTACACACACGCTAAGCTTCGAGCTCCTTACTCAGAAGGTTACTAAGTTCTTCATAAGTCAATGCAGTGTCGCCTATCACTCTGCGAAGATGGAACTTGAAGCTTTTCACTGCTGCCTCCGAACGTCCACCAAAATGCAGCGCACGAGGTGGTATGAACTTCCAATCTGTCGATTGCATTGCTAACTTGCCAGCCACAGTGGAGAGACAGTGGCCTCCTGAAACATTCGCACTAGCTCTGACGACGCACCCTTGAATGTGGTCGCGTGATCCGAATACAGCATGCGGCAAGGTCCTCTTCGTGCGACAAAACGGGCATATGCAGCCAAAAAAGCCTGCGTCGTCAGGTCAGACACAATCTCGATGTGGACTGCTTTCACCACCAAGCAGATAAAAATTGCCACATAGCCTTTAGTACGCGGAGATCCTCTGCCTCTTCGGAAAAGCACTGATATAGGTCCGGCGTAGTCAAATCCTGACGTATCAAAAGCTCGCTGAGGTGTGACACGTTCCACTGGCAATGGAGCCATTTGCTGCATCTGTGTACGGCCTCTGAATCTTGCGCATCATACGTACCAATGATACACTCGGACAGCTAATCTTGTCACGTTCGCTATCCAAAAATTGCGCCGATGATCCGACAGCATCATTTGTACTCCTCCGTGAGCGGTCACCCTGTGCGCATCTTCGACGATCTTCTTAACGATGATATTCTCGTTCGGCAATATAATTGGATGAGGCTCATTGTAGGTCAGAGGAGCGTTGTGTAGCCGTCCACCAAGTCTGAGAAATCCTTGCTCTTCTATAAAAAGTGTCAGTCTTGCCAATTTACTTTTCTTCGTGCATTGCCCTCCCGACTGCAGACACTGTATCTCTGCTGCGAAGTGATGCCTCTGTAACGTTTGAAACGAAATTGCGCAAGCCCATGCAAGCTCGGCTGTCGTCACATAACCTGTTACATAAGTAATGATATTCTTTCTTGCTCTGAGTTTGTGCAGCCAGCGAGCGCAATATGCTAGCACTCTTATCAACTTAGTTGTAGTGGCACGGCGGAGTTCGTCTCACCAATGAGCGGATTATTTCCCTTTGCCTGAAGGAGTCTTTTGGAGATTGTGATGTATTGATTGTGACAAGGATTGAATAAAACACACACACGTTTCTGGTTCTTTTAACAAAAAAAACATGGAGTATATTCTAACTAAATTAAATAATTGAAGTAGATGAATTAGCACTTGTGTGGCTTGCTCACGGGAGCACTTGTGCCGAACGACAAACCAAGTCGGAGCGTCGAGGCACATGCTTGCACTGACCACCGCGCGAGCGCGCCGATCAGAGCAGGCATGTAAAGCGCGATAATTTGAAACTGATCATAAGCGTGAACATTAGTATAAGAGGAGAATTTTTCGAAACCTTTCAAGATGCTCTCTTCTCTCATGTTGTGCCCTGCTGTGTGTTGGTCTGCTGATGTCTGAGATTAGCTGCAAGAGGTGCAACAACGCTGTTACTGCAGATGATTCCATTACTTGTAACGCTTGTGGTTCGACGTTCCATCTTGACTGTCTGAGCTGTTACCTCGCCCTTCGACCATCGACAAAGTGCTGTGCCGGTTTGTCATCTGCCTTTTCTTCAGACATTTCGGCTGCCCTTCGTAAGGAGACCGCTCGAGCTGTTGCATCTACGCGAGTGGCGTCCCGCACTTCGAACTTGGACTCGCGCCGAGGTATTCCTGCCACAGAGGCTGCTGCTGTTGCGATGTCGAGCCCTGAGATGCTCTTGCCTGCTGGCTCCTCTCAGTCGCCCGCTGATGTGGCCCAGTTCTTTACTGTGCTCGCCCGGATGGAGGCGACTTTGGGTGACGTTAAAGCGTCCATGAGCGATGTCGTGACCTCTTGCTCTGAACTCAAAGCTGCTTCTGCCACCACCAACCTCAAACTTGATAAGGCGATTGCAACCCTTGAGAGCCATACAGGACGTATTGAGGCCCTGGAGGATCGTCAGCGACAGACTGAACGTTACTTGTGCAAGGTCAAGCCTTGTACGGAGCTCAAAATTGTAGGTATCCCGTCAGCCCTGGTGTCCAATAAGGATAAGGATAATCGCGGCATATGTGCTTCAGTCCTCAAGCTGGCTGGAGCTGAAAACTACATCGCCGATGTAAATGAGGTCAGGTGGCTTCCACTGTCGGCTCGTCTCGCCGATGGCCAACCCGACACATCTGCTGCTCGTTCCATGGTCGTGCAGTTCAAGCAGATAGTCTCCCGCGACTCGGTTCTCAGGCTCAAGAAGGGATCTGGAGAGTTGCCTGCCTCTGCACTCTTGCCTGGTGCCGCTGGTAGCTTGCGATTCTACGAAATGCACTCAAGCCATGTGCATGGGCTGCTTCGTAAGGCGAGAACCACGGCGGCTGCGCGCGGCTACCGTCATGTCTGGGCTCGTGACGGCATCGTCTGCGTGCGAAAATCGGATGGCGCTGATGTCATCGAGCTGCTGTTGGAGTCGGATCTTGAGAGCCTTTTATTACTCAAGAAGGTAATTAAGCGTCACCAGGATCGCCTGTCGGAACTGCTTGACAGGATCACAATCATGCATATAAACATCAACTCGCTTCGAGATCATTACACGCAAGTGCGCGACCTTTTGACAACAAAAAACATCGATGTGCTATCTCTGGTCGAGTCGTGGATAACACCCAATTTGCCATTAACAATGTGCAATATACCAGGCTACAAGCTTATAAGAAATGACCGTGGTTTTATTGGCTACTGCAACGAAGCGCCGACGCAAGCATAACCGAAAGCGAAAGTTTAAATATATGCAAGGTGGTGGTATTGCCGTCTACATCCGAGATCGTACCCCTCATCGCATAATACACGCTCCTCGGATAGCTACATTGAACGAGACTGAGTGCCTCTGGATGGAGATCGGCAGTGGTAAACAAAAACTGCTCTTTGGAGCTGTCTATAGAAGACCAGGTGGCTTTTATCTCAATGAACTGTTCAGTTTTTATCGCTCGATATGTCACCGTCCGTACTGTGGGGCGGTTGTGGCTGGTGACTTCAATGTGAACTTGCTCTCGGATGATTATGAGACTGGTCATTATCGGCACTTGGTCTCGGAAGCTTCGCTCGAAATTGTGCCTTTTGGGGCCACGCTCCATGGCCTCACATTTGACACTGCCATTGACCACACCATTGTCGACTCGCTTGTTAGAGTCTTTACGAGCGCCAAGTCACCGACACCGTTCACTGCTGCTCACGATGCGATCATGGTCGAGTACTCGCTCGCTGCACCTCTGCCTCTCTGCGGTGTTGGCAGGTACCGGGATCGACGTCGTGTTGCTGCTCCGGCCCACAGCCCCCTTCACCGTTTGGCTTCTTCACAGCTGCTGAGCTGCTTGACCATTACTGTCCCGTGACGACTGTCTATCCGTGCTGCTCGCCTGATCAATTTGCTCGTATCACTGAGCTGATTGTTGATGATACCTTGCCAAGTTTTGAGTTCCGTCCCGTCCAGGAGGCTGAGGTCCTGCTCTCGTTAACTCAGGTGGCCGGTCGTGCGAGTGCATGCTCTGGGGATGGGCTGTCCCTGTCATACTTCTGTGCCACTCTCTCTCTGCTTGCGCCGACTCTTACCATGATCTTCAATTTGGCCATCTGAACCGTTCAATATCCGTCAAAATGGAAGAAATCAATTATCAGGCCATTAAGCAAGGTGCGTGTGCCTCAATCGCCGTCTCAGACTCGGCCGATAGCCAACTTGGCGCATCTGGCAAAGGTTTTTGATAAGTTGTTGACCGCACAGCTGACTGCGCATCTTGAGACGTACGATATGCTTTCACCGAGACAATCAGGCTTTCGGAGGAATTTTAGCACGCAGACTGCACTGATCGGGATAACGGAGGATGTTAGACGAGGGGTGGAAGGTGGACTCATCACCATACTCTTGCTCTTCGACTTCCGAAGCGCTTTCGATACTTTGGATCATGCGACCTTATTGCGAGCCCTGAAGTCACTGAATTTTTCATCTGCGGCGCTCGCTCTACTTCACTCTTACCTCTCGAACCGCTCGCAAGCTGTAATGGACGACGCGGGTGGATTGACAGCCTTCAGAGAATATACATCTGGTGTGCCGCAAGGCTCCACACCTGCGCCCATACTGTTCACAGCATACATTGATACGCTTACGCATGTGCTACGTCACTGCACGTCCACTCACATGCTCTTTGCTGATGACCTTCAGATATATCTACAATGCCCGTCAACTGAGCTTGATGAAACCATCATGAGACTCAACGAGGACGCGCAAATTGTCTCCGATTGGGCGCACACAAATGGACTGAGTCTCAATGTTGCTAAGACGAAGGCAATCCTCTTCGCATCGAATCAGTATCTCATGCGCATTGACCTCAACCGTATCGGTAGGATCAGCCTAAATGGCACAGTCATCCTCTTTGAAGATAGAGTTGTCAATCTGGGTCTGGTAATGACCCCTTCTCTCTTTTGGGATGCTCACGTCAGATGCATTTCATCTCGCATCCATGGAGTGCTTCATCGCCTGCGAGCCGGGGCTGGCTTTTTGCCTGTCAACGTCAAAAAGATGCTTGTTAACGCCTTAATTATGCCTCATTTTGATTATGCCTGCCTCGCCCTCATCGACATCTCTGCTTCATTGGACATTAAACTCAGACGATTACTAAATGCATGCATACGATACATCTTCCAGCTCCCTAGAGACGCTGCGCTTCGACCGTATTACGACAGGCTTGATTGGCTGCTCCCGTCACAGAGACTTGAATACTTTTTGAATATTCAAACGTTTAAAGCGCTCAATGGACTATGCCCTGATTACATCTCGCGCCTTTATCACTGGACTGGCAGCGAGGTCCGTAGATCGGCGAGAATCGCAGGTGGAGCACCGACGATTGAGGTTCCATTCCCGGATTCATCAACACTGAAATCAGGATTTTCTATAAGAGCAGCCAACGCGTGGAATGCACTGCCTGCCCAAATGCGTTCATCAGGATCGATGGCGTCGTTCAAGAGCTCACTTGGCCATTACTTGAGGAGGCAGCATATTGCCCAATAAAGTTAACATCATTTTATATGCTTTTCAATTAACTTGTTCTTAACCATTGCTATCAAGTTTAACTAAGTCTCTTCTGTATTCTCTGTTATTGTACTTTTTATACGATCTATCTGCTTATTATTTTTTGTTTACTCAAGCTTAATTTTTGCAACTATCTATTTCATGTAGCATATTATGTGCTTATTGTCTTTTGTAAATACCTATTATTGTAATTTATATTGCTAATTGCCATTCGGTCTTTCGACCTTGGATAATAAACTATTCAAATCAAATCTCTCTGGTCATTGATAAGCTGCGTTTGTTGAACGTGAAATACATTCGTGGTAGCTGCCGCATCCTTCTTCTGTGGAACCTTCATCGGCCAGTCCACAGCAAGCAGGGTGAGCCATGACGGGCCATTCCACGACAATCTCGACTACAAAAGCTGCTCTAGTGTAAGTTCTCGCGTGGCACAATCGACCACGTTGTTCGATGACCTCACATGATGCCACTGTGCTTGCGGGAATGTATTGCCTATCTCGCTCACTCTGTTGGCGACGAATGTCTGACATCGCGACGGATTACCTTTCAGCCAATCGAGCACCACTCTCAAGTCGGACCAGAAATGAATTTCTTCAGGCTGTTGACTCAATACATCCAATAACTGCTTTGTCAACCTGACCAGCAGCGTCACTGCACAAAGTTCCAATCGTGGCAACTTTTCTTTTTTCGTGGGTGCCACTCTTGTTTTTGACATCATCAGCGTAGAAGAATTTCTTGGTATAACTATATATACCTCTGCCACATAAGCTCTCTTTGAGGCGTCAGCGAATCTATGTAAGTTCCAAGAGTCCCGTTCACTACCTCCGAACCATCTCGGAATTTGGAGCCTCGCGACCTCCACGTGCCAGCGTTGCGCAAGCTCACCCTGGACAGGAACGGCCCAATCTACCTTCTCCATCCAAAGATCTTGCAAGATTATTTTCGATGTTATTGTCACTGGAGCGAGCCATCCAAGCGGATCGAATAACCTTGCTACATCCGACAATATATTTCTTTTTGTGATCACGCTTGGCATCGACGTCAGCGAGACTGTAAACAAAAAACAATCAGCTCTTGTGCTCCACTTGAGGCCGAGCGTAAATACGACATCGCTCAACTGCATTGCTATCTCTTCCGAATCGTCGGTCGCTACCCCCTGTAATAGTGGAATTTCATTGGCTGACCACTTGCCAAGCTCCATGCCTGCAGACAAAAGCAGATGCACCAGCTGATTGCGTCGACTCACAGCTTCTCTGATATTATCTCCCCCGCCGAAAAGATCGTCCACGTAGACTTGGTGGTCCAGTATCCTCGCCACATCGGCGTGAGCATCTCTTCCGTCGTCAGCTAGCTGCTGTAGAACTCTCAAAGCGAGAAACGCGGCCGGTGCCGTACCGTATGTCACCGTGAGCGCCCTGAAATCTTGAATCGTCTTCGTCTCATCCGATCGCCATACTATCTTCTGCCAATCAACATTATCCGGGCGCACCAATATCTGCCGATACATCTTGACTATATCAGTTGCGAACACATATTTAGAAAATCGCTATCGTGTGATTATCGCCGTGATGTCCTTTTGAAGCTTCGGGCCAGGCAATAATACGTCATTAAGTGCTACGCGATTGATTGCCTTTTGAGATGCGTTAAATACTACGCGAATCTTGTTTGAATCTCCTGCCCTGAAAACGCCGTGGTGAGGTAAGTAAAAGCTCTCCCTTAAAAGATGCTCTTTGGGCACACATTCCATGTGTCGTAGTTGTAAATATTCATTCATCAAAGCTTTATAGAGCGCATCAAGCTTCGGTGTCTTGGCGATTCGCCTCTCAGTGCAAGTGAGGCACGACACAGCGATATCTCTTGATCTGGGAAAGGTTGAGCTTTTTTCGAATGGTAGTCTGACCATAAATCTTACTGTCTCCGTCCTCGTAGTGGTCTTGCAGAAGTAATCTTCACAATATTGCTCTTCAAGGGTAAGATGTTGCTTCTTCGCGATATCTTCGATTTCCCAAAATCTTTCAACTATCTGGTGCAATGTAGGTTCAAGCTGTACGTGGAAAGCTCTTACACTTGGTAGCCACACGCAGCTCTTTGATGTATTTCACCAATTAAAATCCAGCCGAAGACAGTGCGCTGAGCCAGTGGTGCTCCGACAGGACCCTTCCTGATACCATCCATGATTATCTCCGAAATTAGATCTGCTCAGATGACACAGTCTACCCTATTTGTCTCATAAAACTCCGGGTCCACGAGAGTCAGACCTCTCAAATGTTCCCATCGAGCACCGCCCACGCGATACTTCGGCAGCAGTCCGGTAAGCTCACTGATGACCAGCGCTGAAAATCTCTTCTTAAAATCCTCGTGTAGCGTTGACTTCAGGACAACACTTGCTTCCTTGCGCAAGATTGACGAATAATGTCCACCCATCACATTAATTTCCATTGCAATCTTTTTTGTATCGGTCGAAATCGCTGTAATCATGCGTTCCGACACAAACGATCTCTCCGAGCATGGTCGATGAGAGCTCACACCTTGATTTTGTTGCCGAGTTCTTTCTGTAGACGGACTCGCGCCGTTGCAATAACACCAATTTACCGTTCGAAACCTTCTCTTGAACTGACGGATTCGTAAAATATGCTGACATCGATGAATCTTCACCAGCTGAAGTCGACTCGTTATTACCGAAGCTCATTTGCTCCCCATTTGCACTGTCTCTTGGAGCTTGCGATTCAGAGTGTAACTTTGTATAATGTTTACCTCCACAAGTGAAGCATCGCTTATCTGAGGGACAATCTGTGACAAAATGAGTATTCTGTAAGCAGTTTAAACATAATTTCTCTCTCCTGCGCAGCTTATATATTTGAGGCTGAGTCCATGACAAAAACTTTCGAGACGAATACAAATTGTGTGTTCCCTGGCACACGACGCATGCGCGCGATCCCGATCCTCGAGTCGCTTGAATGGCCGTTGTGTAAACCGATGTTTGCCTTGGCTTATTTGGCGCGCTTTTCATGAGTTTGTTATTATTGTGAGCGCTTGAATGTCCCACTGCTTCGAAGACTCGAATCGAACGTTCGAGAAAGTTGTTGAGCTCTACGTACGTTGGGAAGTGATCGTTTCGGTCGGCTTCACGCTCCCAATCCAATCTTGTGGTATGATCGAGTTTTCTCACGACGTGGTGTATAAGCCATAACTCACTCATTTGCTCCGGCTGTATATGCAGATTATCCATAGCGTTTTTAGACTCGCGCACTACGTCCAGCAGTCCGCGTATCTCTTCCAACGAACAATTTTGCATGGCAGGGTACGCGATGATGTGTGATATGTGGGAGAACAGTAGAGCTTTTTTATTATCATACCACTCTTGTAGTACTTGCCAGGAGTTCACGTGGTTCTCTGCGGTTATCTGGACGTTTTTCAATCGATTGGCCACGTCACCCGTCAGCGAACACAAGAGATATTTAGAGCTTTAGAATTGGCGGGACACTGGGCACATCATGGACCAACGCTGTAAACATGTCCTTGAATGTTTCCCATTCCGGTTGCTGCCCCGAGAACTGTGGAAGAATTATTGGCGGTAAGGGATTTCTATAAGCTGGCATCTCCATACTAATTTGCGCGTACTGCTGTCAGCTTGGAGCGATGACACATTTCGCCCGGGGTACATTATGTCCAATATCTCTTTCTTGTAGATGCTGTACGCGGTGTTCGTCTCCGAGAAGACATCAGTCTTGAAATAATCCGATTCCGCAAGACTTTGGTTGCGCATAAGCTTCTTATGCTCTTGAAAGAACTCCTTCCCTCATCTCTCTCACCAGCTGAAAATTTATCATTTTCTCCTGCAACGCTTGATTCGCCATTCTTCTGGTTTCGGTCGCTCAAATAACTATAACACTACGCTCTGCTACCATGTAAATTTGTGAAGGAACGGGGAGCGAGGTATGTAGGAATATTGGCTTTGCCCGTTACTCTTCTCTATATTTTCTGCCGTCGAACTGATGAATAACTTTAGACTTAGTTTTCAAAAAAAACTTAACAACACTTTAATAATATACAGTAGCTTATAACTTTAATAAGTTAATCTAATTTAACTTGAAAGTCGATGCTCACAGATCGCGGATTTAGTTTGATCGCCTGCTCGGAGCGAGTACAATTTTTAACTGTCAATTGGCACGAGCCAAGAGGTCGTCAAAGACACGTACGCGATCCTACCGCTGAGAGTGCGCGATTGACGAAGTTTCATATCTACATTCATATCTACAACGATATACACGAGCGAACAGACGAGAATTAACTTATCAGAATGTTTTCATTGAAAGCTCTCAGAAAAGTTCACTATGTCTACTTATTTTTTCTGTCTGAAACATTTCGATGAAACCTTTTTCAAGTTTTTCGTGAATCATAACTTTGAAACATTTCTGAAATGTTTCTAAAGTCTCAAACCTATAGGTATGAGAATAAAAAAACTTTTCAAAACCCTTTCAGGAACCTTTCAGAAACTTTTCAAAAACCTATCAGAAATGTTTCAAAGTCACATTTCAGAAATCATTTCAAAAAAGTTTCATCGTAACATTTCACGAATTTACCAATGTCCACTCATTTGTATTGACTGAAACATTACGTAGGAGCCTTTTTTTAATATTTCATAAAGTTTAACTTTAAAACATTTCTGAAAGGTTTCTGAAAGGTTTGCAAGGTTTTGTTACGTTTTCGAGATCGTCAAATATATTATAAATTATTATTATTTTGATGGAAACATATGTGTTAGATTGATGTACAAACTTGTATCATATTATGAAAGCGCTGGAAATAGAGAAGAAAGCTTGGTTAAGAACGCTACCACTAGAGGGCGTTGGCCCGGCGAGTCGCACTCGCTATCAAAGCGGTCAGTCTGTGAGACAAATACAGGCCCACTCCGCGGTAAATTCATTCCCCGGCTGATGCTAGCGGTAGGTGCAAGCGCACTTCAGTTTCGCGGTCGGAGAGATTTTTCTCTCGGCTCGCTGCGAGCTTACAGGTTGTCGGTCGGAGATTTATTCTCAGCTCGTTGACGACAGAAAGAAGACGGTCGTGGGGTAACCCTAGCTCGCCGTCGCTCAAGTGTGTTTGCAGCCTATCGGCTGGCAAAGTTGCTTTTTGAAAGCGCGACTCTTGCAGCTCGTCGCAAGAGTCGGCTGGTTATACTCGGTGAACGCCAATAAATCAATCTTTTTCAATATAATTGCGAGATTGATTGGCCCGAGTTTGCGTTAGAATCACGAAACTCGGGCAATTTACTTATTTCAATACGATCATATTTTGTTCACGCTTATGTAAATATATTTTCAATTTTGACTCATAATAAATAATTATTACTCTTTTAAACATTCATACGATTTCATTAAACTTATTTAATTCACCCTTCCAGCACAACAGATCAAGAAGCAAGGCTTTATTGTTTTTGGCCTTTGACAACAAAAAACAAAGCTTATTATTAATTTGCCGGTCTCCGGGCTTAAACAGCACAATATATTTCAGAAAGGTTTTCATTGAAACTTTTCATCGAAAAGTTTTTGAAACGTTTTGGACACATTTCATAAACATAACTGAAACATTTCTTTGAAGTGTTTCAATGTAAGGTTTCAGAAAAATTTCTGATACGATTCATGAAATGTTTCATAGTTGTCAACATTGAAACATTTCAAGAAAGGTTTTGAAACATTTCAGAAAGGTTTCTTAGCAAACAATTTTCTTAAAACAATTTTCTGCTTTCCTTGAAACATGTCTGAAAAGTTTTTGACAACTTTCACGAAATATTTTCGTGTCGATTATTCTGAAACGTTTCAAAATATATTTCTGAAACATTTCATAAAGCTTTCTGAGCAAGGTCTATTTTCGAAAATTTTTGTTTTCTTTGAAATATTTCTGAAAAGTTTTGGACAACTTTCATGACATGATTTGTGTCAATCATTTTGAAAAGTTTCAAAATATTTTTTTGTAACATTTTATAAAGATTTCTGGGCAAGATTCATTTTCGAACATTTTTGTTCTCATTGAAACATTTCTGAAAGATTTTTGACAACTTTCATGCAACACGTTTCCGTGTCTGTAATTTTAAAAAGTTTCAAAGATTGTTCTGAAACTTTTCAGAAAGATTTCTTTGCAAGGTTTATTTAAAAATGTTTGGTTTCCTTGAAACATATCTAAAAGGTTTTTGATGACTTGAATAAAACGTTCCTGTGTCGATAATTGCTCGCAAGACGCTCAAGGGCAAGAGGTGGCTCGGTGGAACTAAGGAGTACTGCGCCATCGTGACGCTGGACGTCAAAAACGCGTTCAACACCGCGCGGTGGAGTTGCATCCTCACCGCGCTGGAACGGATGGAGACGGCCGATGACCTGCGGAAAATAATCACAAATTATTTTCAAGATAGAGTCCTGGAGTACAGCACAAGCGATGGGCCCGAGGTTGGCAGCGTCACGGCGGGCGTGCCTCAAGGGTTAGTTCTGGGGCCCACACTGTGGAATGTGATGTATGACTCCATCCTGCGCCTCAATCTACAACGCAGTGTCAACATCGTAGGCTTCGCGGACGACATCACGCTGGTCGCGGTGGCCAAGCACCTTTGGCAGATCGAGAACCACCTAAACGCTGCTGTTGGACAGGTTAACAGGCGCACCAGAAAGAGGATGGAGTCAATCACCATCACAGTGGGGAACTGCCACATAAAATCGGCCCCCCACATCCGCTACCAGGGACTGCACGTCGATGCCAGACTGCGGTTCGACGTGCACCTGGCAAAGGTGAGAGGCAAAAGGTGAAAGGCCTGACAGAGGTGAGAGTAATAACATTGAATATTGTTTCTCTTTTATTACAGATATAAGTAGAATAAGGATTCTTGTATTATATTGTAAATATTTTGTAGTCTTAAGTTAATTTAATAAAATTATTACTCTTTTATTACAGAGAAACTATTCGTACTATCACTCTCAACCAAATAAAAACATATCTTATCATAAAACAACATTCCTGCTAGTAGTAGTAATGGAGAAAGCACTATTTACGTTCACGATTCGGGCTCTGGAAAATTCCAAAACAAATGTCTTGTGTGTTTCGGCGATCACCACATTGGACGGTAGTACGTATCTCTTTCCACTCTCCCACCAAGCAGTAGAAAATAACACGAAGATTTTGAATACTAATGCATTCACAACTGTGAAAAACTCTATAAATAAAAAAGGCCAACAGAGGAGAGTGTGGATCACCTTAAGTAAAGAACTAGTCAACACGTATTTTGACGAGGTTGGTAATGTACAGTTCGCAGGAGTATATCTGGAGGAAGCCGAAAGTGAACCACGGGAAGCCCAAGATAAAAGTGGTGATAAAGAGCAACCATTAGTAAAAATGTTGGAAAAGTTGCTGGAGAAAAGTCAAGAACGACCAGCAGAAGAAAATAATATGGGTAAAATAGCCAGAGAATTCACAATTGATAATTTTACGGGAAAAAGTGCGAATGCGGAGCAATGGATGAAAAGCTTCGAGAAAGAATGCGAGCGTTTCGGTGTGACTGAAGAGGAAAATAGAATTGAAATATTGAAGTCATTCATGGAAAAAGGAGCGGCGGATTGGTATGCGAGCGCATTATTAAAATTAACTGTTAATAAACGATGGGAGGCCTGGAAAAAAACTTTTGTGGATATGTTTGGAAGTAACAACTGGTACAACGAGGTACGCTCTGACATTCAAGTACCAGTCTGGTTCGATCTTGGATTATGCATTGAAGAAAGAAAAGCTCCTGTTGGAATTCCGAAGGTCCATGGATATCGAGACAATAATTAACTTGATTGCAGTCGGATTGCCGAATTTTATTTTGGATAAAATAGACAGAAAGAATCTAAGGAAGACCGAAGATCTTTTTGGAGAAATTAGCAAGTTAGAATATTTAGTAAATAAAAAAACAGATATGAAAAAAATATAAGAAATTCAAGCACGGAAAAAGCTCCTTGCGAAATTGGCAAAGATAAAGGAAAAGGGAAACGCCATCACTGAGAAGCGGATTGCTGGTTTAATAAAAAAGAAAAAAACATAAAACGCGTTACAAACTCTGTGCTAGAGGTAGAACTTAATGATACCGAGCCAAAAAACGAATTATTCCACCATTAATCGAATTTGAAATAGTACTAAATGACTGTAATGTCCTGAAGGGACATAGGGGTGCGAACAGAAGGTGCACTTGGTCTTGGATGCGGTTTTAGCCTTTTCTCGTACGACGTCCACGAGGAGACGAGGCCCGAGAGGTCGGCTGCGCATCGGCGACTTGCGAGCAACGTGTATATAAAGATATTGGGGTCACGTTAGGCTGAACAACAACGGTTTCCCATTATTGTCCAGCGAGCAGTGATAACATTAGGAGATATTTTATGTTGTATGGCTTTGTATATTGATAGTGAGACATAAGGGTTTTTTAGACTTGAATTATAGTAAATAAAGAGAGTTATTTTATTAACATTTGTTTTTACTTACATTGCTGGAAATAGTTGTACAGTTGCGAACTGGACTGCCGGTGTAAAAACTGGAGTTATACAGAGAGCACTGTACTTAACACTCGCGAACACTAGTTAAAAGTGTACCACACTGGAAGGCTGCTGGAGCTCGAATAGGCAGAGTAGACAGTTTTTTGGTGACTCGGTCTCGCTGTCTTTCGCGGCTTTGATTTTATTGCTCTTTGAGAGCTGAGATTGGTTCAGTTTATCTAACGGCGGTGTAAGCCATTATTTTGTCTCTCTCTCTCTCCAATTTCCCCAACCGACGTCCGAATGTTCTTGAACATTGTACTTACATTTTTATGACGTATATTAAGTTATATTGTTATTAACAGTTGTTGTATTTATAGTTTGTTATATTGCATGATAAATGTTATACTTAGCTGTTGGTTGCTGTTTCGGATACCCTGCTGTTCTCCACACTACCGTTGGCTGTTTATTGTAACTTCAATTGTTTATTTGCTTATTGCTTATTGGGAGAGACAAAGGAAAGCGTTTTCAAAGGGGAAAGAGATGCTGGAGAGGTCGAGCTGTGGGGGTTTTAGTTTGAGACCGATTTGAAGTGAACATTAACTTATTAGTTTATCCGGGCATTTGTCATATTGGTTATGTGGAATTAAAAGTATTCGCCATGTGTTGTATATTCTCGAATGTTCGTTCTTTTTCGTTCAATGTTTTCGGTAACAGTCGATTTTTTATGGCGGTTGTAAAAAAAGGTGTTAGATTTCTCTGGCTACGCTCCGAGTGCTTGGGAAGTCCCGAGTAGCTTACGTCTCGCTGTATGCATAGAGGGCTGCCTGGGTGTAGGCGCTTTAGGAGGTTTTGGAAGTTTGAAATTTTGTAGCCTGTCTGTAGGCGACATTACATGACACATTTGAGGTAACTTCAGTCTATGATCCGGGCTCGAATGTGTCTTTAATTAATTCAAAGTTAGTTCGCTTAAAAACGAGCAACAATAATTTTAAACAAAAAGTTGGATTGAGGACGATTGGTGGTGTAAATAGATCGAAAGGCCTTATTAAGGTGAAAGCCAAAATTTTTGAAATTGAAGAAAATATGAATTTATTTTTTGTTGATAGTGAATATTTTGAGGATGACTTTCTAATCGGATTAGATTATATTGGGAAGTTCAGACTCACACTCAACGAAAAATTAGAAATAGAACAAAGATCGTGTGATGCAGCAAAAGAACTGAGAGAATATCAGGTTAATTTTAATTGAGCACATCGATCAGAATAATTTAGAAGCTTCAATGAATTATTTGAGTAACTATGAAAGAAAGGTGTTAGAAAATATCATAGATAAGTATAAAATGATTTTTGCGAAAGACAGATATGATGTCGGGACGGTTAAAGAATATGGGGAATAGGAATACGGCGAGAATAGATCTTATAGTTGACAAGTATTGCAGCAAGAGACCTTATGGGCGCACCGTTGAAGACAGAAAAGAAATTGAGATGCAAGTAGCAGAGTTATTAAAAAGTAATCTAATTGAGAAGTCTTACAGCCCTTTTGCGGCTCGAGTCACCTTAGCTTACAAAAAAGAAGAAAAAAGAAGGTCTAGACTATGCATTGATTTTCGTGATCTTAATAAGATTATAGTTCCTCAAGCGCAACCCTTTCCGTTAATTGAAGACATAGTGATAAAACGAGGGATTGTAAATATTTCACAAAACTTGATTTCAACTCGGCATTTTGGTCGATACCACTACGTATTGAGGACAGAGAAAAAACTGGATTCGTGACTCAAGAAGGCCACTTCCATTGGACCTGTTTACCATTTGGAATGAAGACCTTACCTGCAATTTCCCAAAAGGATATTAAGCAACATAATCAGAAAATACTAGTTATCAGAGTGTGCAGCCAATTATATAGACGATATCTTGAGTTTTTCAAAAAAGTTTGAGGAGCATATATTCAGCATATATCGGCATTGTTGGAGGCGATAAAAAAAGAAGGTTTCAGGCTAAAATTATCGAAATGCACCTTTGCGTTGGACTCTGTACAATACTTAGGTCACATCATAAAGTATAATTCGGTATCTCCGTTAAACGATAACTTAGTTTCAATACGCAAATTCCCTGTACCAAGAAACCAAAAGAACGTTAGACAATTTTTAGGAAAAATAAATTTTTACAATGCTTATGTGCCAAGGATTTCATTAATATTAGAACCATTGGATTTAAGGATAATATCCTCAAGTATTTTAAATCTACCGCCGTTATAGAGCAACGGTAGATAAGTTAACTATAATTATAAATTTGTAAGTCTCCATAGACGTTATGTAAATAATTGGTTCAGAGTGTGTTGAACTACAGAGGTGAGAGTAATAACATTGAATGTTGTTTCTCTTTTATTACAGGTATAATTAGAATAAGGATTATTTGTATTATATTGTAAATATTCTGTAGTCTTAAGTTAATTTAGTAAAATTATTACTTTTTATTACAGAGAAACTATTCGTACTATCACTCTCAACCAAATAAAAATATATCTTATTATATATACTTCATTCATTTATTATTACTTCATATTTCAAAATACAACCTTTGTTTGCGATTATATCTATTGCCCTTTTCCTGTCTTTTTTTAAACGAATAATCCTATCATTACATCCTATTTTTTTTAAATGCTTACAAGACCTTTTGATACACCACATTTTTTGTGTACAGTTGTATGTCGTTATTTTTTCTTTTTTTCGATTGTTTTTTCACATTAATATCTTTTGTAACTACATCAGGTAAGCATATTTTTAAATTAGATCTTGATCGAACTCGAGATACTGCAACGTATAATTGACCATGACTTTATACAGGAGAATTTAATACAATGCCTACTTTAATAAATGATTGCCCTTGAGATTTATTGATTGTCATGGCATAACCTAATCTCAATGGTAATTGTCTTCTTACCATTGTGAAAGGCAGTTTTTACGCACTAGGAGATTGTAATGTATGTGAAATAACTAGTGCAGCTTAAGTAATCAATAGAGGTATAGTTTATTAAAATGTAAATAGTAGGAACGGTATGTGTACATTAGGGTGGTCCACTTTTTCAAAAATTTTTTGTATCTCGAGGGATCCATCGGAATCTGAAAGTTTGAGGTTTAAAATGAAGTTTCCTTTAAACGAGAACTCAAATAAATGATTTTAGATGGTGTCGATGGATTATTGAAGTTTAAAAACGTGCTCCTAAAAAGGAGCAAAATCGGGTAACCATTGGATTTATTTCAAACTTTGTTCAGAGTGTAAAAATGATCTTAACGATACATTTTCTAACGTATTTTTGTCTGCGAAATCAAATGCCGTAGTTAGTTTTGACCTAGGAGCACCATTTCATTGAAAAAAATACACTTTTTCGATCGTTCTTTTTCGCAAATTTCGGAAAGTTCCTTTTCGAGCGAGCGGCAAATGAACAGAAAAAATCTAAAAAAATTTTTGACACCACAAAAATTTAGGATTTTTTATGACAAATCCAACGGTATATATTAGTATACACTTTAAAAATATTTTAATGCCGAAAAAGCACGATTTTATCCCAAAAAACGATATTAAAAAATGGAAGAATGGAAAAATATATTCGTTTCTTCAAGAAAATGGCTTAGTATAATCACTTATGAGAATGATCGAATACAACTATCTGATAGGTTTTTTTCTCACATTTCAAACGCCGTTTTCAGAGTTAAATAATTCGCAAAATTCGCCGAGATACAGCTGTTTTTGTACGATGCACTTTTTTAGCTTAAATTCAATAATTCTGAGCTGGCTCTATTCATTAAAAAACCAGCAAAGCAGATTTTTAAGCTAAAAAAGTGCATCGTACAAAAACAGCTGTATCTCGGCGAATTTTGCGAATTTTTTAACTCTGAAAACGGCGTTTGAAAGGTGAGAAAAAAACCTATCAGATAGTTGTATTCGATTATCCTCATCAGTAATTATACTAAGCCATTTTCTTGAAGAAACGAATATATTTTTCCATTCTTCCATTTTTTAATATCGTTTTTTGGGATAAAATCGTGCTTTTTCGGCATTAAAATATTTTTAAAGTGTATACTAATATATACCGTTGGATTTGTCATAAAAAATCCTAAATTTTTGTGGTGTCAAAAATTTTTTTAGATTTTTTCTGTTCATTTGCCGCTCGCTCGAAAAGGAACTTTCCGAAATTTGCGAAAAAGAACGATCGAAAAAGTGTATTTTTTTCAATGAAATGGTGCTCCTAGGTCAAAACTAACTACGGCATTTGATTTCGCAGACAAAAATACGTTAGAAAATGTATCGTTAAGATCATTTTTACACTCTGAACAAAGTTTGAAATAAATCCAATGGTTACCCGATTTTGCTCCTTTTTAGGAGCACGTTTTTAAACTTCAAAAATTCATCGACACCATCTAAAATCATTTATTTGAGTTCTCGTTTGAAGGAAACTTCATTTTAAACCTCAAACTTTCAGATTCCGATGGATCCCCCGAGATACAAAAAATTTTTGAAAAAGTGGACCACCCTAGTGTACATATATTACGCAGCGATGCTCACTACGTCGAGGCACGACAAAGAATGGGCGATACGCAATATCGGCTTAAGCCGCACACTTCTCGCATTCCAGCACACCGACACACGTGTATGTGTGGTACAAAGTATATTCTATACATTACAATTCTCCCTTTTCTTTAAATCATTGTTCAACCGTGGAGATCGGCGAAGAGGCGATCGCTTTATGATCTGGTCGATGTGACGCTTTTGGGTGGAATTCGTTTTAATATCCGCTACAACGTAAGTTGATGGAGACGCTCTCCTTAGAATTTGTCCCGGCAATCTTTTTTCGCCTCTTACCGCGTGGTGGTCGTACCAGATAGCGTCACCTACGTCAACATCATTTGGTCGCCTACCGGCTCGTGCGACAATCTGCGCTCTTTGTTGTCGGTCGACTTTAGCTGTCACGCTCGTACGCAATAAGTCGAATCGCGTTCGCACTTCTCGCTTGTACATTAGTTGCGAGGGAGTTTTACCTGTGGTACAGTGCTCTATATTGCGATAATCGCTTAAGAATAAGTGTACCGCGTTTTCGGGCGTCTCTCCCCCTTTTACAATTTAAGTTATTTTATTTTTAAATGTACCCACGAAATTTTCGGCTGCGCCGTTCGTGGCTGGACTGAAATGCGGTGAGAAACTATGCGCGATTCCGTTTTGTTTTAGGAAGGTTCTAAATTCGTCCGATCGGAATTGAGGACCTCCGTCTGTAACCACGTGCACAGGTAACCCGTAACGTGCGAATAAGTCTTTAAATTCTTGAACTAATTTGTACGCTTTGGTGTTCGATTTAAAATTTACGACTTCAGGCCACTTTGTATGCGCGTCAATTATCACCAAGTACATATCGCCGTACAATGGGCCCAAAAAGTCACAATGAATACGGTGCCATGCCCGGTCAGGCCAAGGCCACGTAGTTAGAGGTGTTTTACAAGGTTTTTTTTGTTTGATTTTACACGTTGCACATGCGTTTACGTACTCCTCTATATCTTTATCAATACCTGGCCACCATACGTAAGACCTCGCAAGCATCTTGATCTTTACGATCCCCATATGGGATGCGTGTAGTTCCTTCAACATTTGCGCTTGCATACTTTCCGGGATGACTGCTCTGCGTCCCCAAAATAAACAATTATTATCAACAGTAAGTTCGAGACGACGCGAGTAATACAATTTTTCTTTCTCCGCGACATCTTTCGGATCTGGCCAGCCACTTATCGTGTATTTTATTACATTCAGTGTGGTTTCGTCGGCCATGCTAGCCGCTGCTAACATTTTGCTGTTAAATGCATCAAGTCCTTTCCTAAAAAAGTTAATCGGTGAAAAATTATTTTTAATGATGTCTGTGTTGTCATCAATTGGTAGGCGTGATAATGCGTCGCAATTTGCGTTGTCTTTGGACTTGATGTATTCAACTTCGTAGCTGAATCCTGATAAGTAATACGCCCAGCGCTGTAATCGATTATCCGCAGTCGCCGGGATCCCTTTTCTGGGGCCTAAAATTAATTGTAACGGCTGATTATCAGTGCGCAACACAATTTTCCTGCCATAAACAAATTGAAAGAAACGCTTAAATCCAAAAATTATAGCCATCGCTTCTTTGTCTAGGATCGTACGAGACAGTTCTTTTTTCGCAATCTTCTTCGACGCGTACGCGATAGGCTTTTCCGTACCGTCGGTGTATTTATGCGACAAAATTGCAGATAAGCCATACGATGACGCGTCGCACGCTAACACTACTTGTTCTTTTGGATCGAAATTTGCTAGTACGCGCGGGGAGATCAGTTCGTTTTTAACCCATGCAAAAGCTTTATCGCAGTTTTCGTTCCACTCGAATTCTTTCGCGTTGGCACAATCATACAAAGGTTTTAAATTGTCGGACCTATTTCTTAAGAATCTCGCATAGAAGTTTATCAATCCTAGAAACGCGTTAAGCTCTTTGAAGTTTTTCGGTTGTGGTGCGTTGACCATTGCACTGACCTTTGATTTTGCTTTATGCAATCCGTCCTTGTCTATCACGAACCCGAGAACTTCGATTTTGTTTTTTAAAAAGTTACATTTTTTGTTAAGCTTTAACCCGCATTCTCTCAGTCGTTCTAGTACTTTTTCAGTTCTTTCCGTGCACTCATCTGGTGTACGCCTGGTTATATAAATATTGTCGATATAAGAAATTGTGCCTTCTATCCCCCTTGAGCACTCATCCATTTTCTTCTGCACATCTGCAGGTGCCGTCGAGACGACTTCTGGCAGTTTTGTATAACGGTATAGCCCTTTATGGGTTACAATAGTGAGTAGTTTGGAGCTTTCGTCATCGACGCCGAATTGCATATAACAGTGGAATAAATCTAACTCTGTGTAGAAAACTCCGCCCTGCAGGACTGTGAAAATGTCGTCAATTGAATGGAGGGGATACTTATCAATGATAACATACGGGTTAATGGTCATTTTAAAGTCTCCACAGATGCGTAGTTTGCCATTTGATTTGTACACCGGTACAATAGGCGTTGCCCATTCGCTGGTTTCGACTTGTTTTATATGGCCTAATTTTACGAGTTGGTCCACCTCGTTATCGATGTCCGGACGTACCGCGTGCGCTACGGGTCTACATTTCATTGCTATAGGGCGCGCATTTTCTTTCAAGTGAATTTTTATTTTGCTTTTCGTATACAAACCCGGTTCATCGCTAAATAAGTCTTTAAACTTATCAAGAAAATAATCTTCGGCCTTGCTCGCGTTTATCTTGTTGACAAAATTTCGATCGGTGTTTAACACTTTCAGTGGCCAACAGCCAAATTCTGCAAGCCACTGTCTGCCTATAAGCATGGGACCGTCGCCGGGCATTACATAGCAATACAACGTACGCGATTTTCCGTTAAACTTTACCTTCAAATTTGTTAACTTTCCAAGTGGGTGTAAGACCCTGCTATCATAGACTCGTAAATTATAATTAGTCTTAATCAGTTTTTCTTTTTCGAAATATTTTAATTTGTCTATTTCCGAGATAATCGTTGAGTATGTGCCCGAGTCAAGTTCCATGCTTATCTCGCAGTCATTTACAAGCAAGTCGAGATACATTGGATCGGCCTGCACGCGGCTCTCGCTTTTACTCACACTATCATACTCGCGTTCGTTTTCGCACTCTCTGTCCGCATTGATATGGAAAAATCCTCCTCGTGTGGTAAGCTCTGCCTCGGTCTGTCGCCGTCGCTGCTATTCTCCAGCTTGAGTACGTTGCTCCTTTCCGATTGTTGGTTTCGCCTCTTCAAACACACCACCTCGAGATGACCTTTTCCATTGCAGAAATTACAGCTCTTATCTTTGTATCGGCATTCGGCACGCGTGTGGTTGCGTTTGCCACAGCAGTAACACACTATGTCACCTTTATTCCGATCGAGCTTTTGTTTTTTGCGAGTGAGATTTATTTTGCTTGTCGCCTCGGGGCTTAGTCGATTTCATGTTATCTGAATTACTTTTCTGGTGGCGAAATGAGAACACTTCCTTTTGCGCGTTTCTTTTTTCTAAGGCATTCGTGGCACTCATCGCATTTTTCACTGCGGATTCTCTCGCTATCGCTTCCTTTAAGGCCGTTTCAAATGTCAATTTTTCACTTTTAAACAATGAAATGCGCGTTTCTTCGTCACGTATGCCCACGACAAATTCATCTCGTAGTGCCGTTGTCAAGTCACTAAAATTGCAGTTTATTGCAAGTTCCTTTAATCTTGCTTCGAACTCAGCAACTGATTCGTTGGTTTGCTGCCTGATTTGAGCGAACTTGCATCTTTCCATGACCTCCGATGGTTTAGGCTTCAAATGATTTGTCATGGTCTTTACCAGCACTTTATATGCTACCTCTTTTGGTTTCTTTGGTGCGCACAGACCTTTTATTAATTTGTTTGCTTCCTCGTCTAGTTTTGTAAGTAATAGCGGACCTTTTTTCTCGTCCTTAGTGTCTTTGACGTCGAAGTAAATTTCCAGTCGTTCGACGAATATTTCCCAATCGTCTTCTTTTAGGCGGAACTCTAATTTATTATTTTCGCCTGACATGTTGCTATCCTTGTCTGACTCTGCGGATACAAAAGACTCGTCACTGGAAATGGTTTCGTGGATTCTCTTCTCGTCCTCGCTTTCGGATGCTGCTATTTCCCTTTTCACTATTTTAACTAAGCGTTTTCTTAGTTTTTCGAATTTTTCACTGTCTTTACATTCGATATTTTTTAATTTCAACTGCACCAATAATTCACCTTTATTCAGTTCGTATACCCAACCAACTGTGCTTTCTTTTGCTTTTTCTTTTGCACTTTCTTCACTCATTTGCGATCGCACCTTTTTACGACCACTTTTGAATATTCGTTAACTTTTCCACTTTGCTCTTTCATTTTATACGCACATGGTACTATACGCGATATTTCGTATCTATCATCCTCGTCGCCATAATTGTAATGTATGTGAAATAACTAGTGCAGCTAAGGTAATCAATAGAGGTATAGTTTATTAAAATGTAAATAGTAGGAACGGTATGTGTACATATATTACGCAGCGATGCTCACTGCGTCGAGGCACGACAAAGAATGGACGATACGCAATATCGGCTTAAGCCGCACACTTCTCGCATTCCAGCACACCGACACACGTGTATGTGTGGTACAAAGTATATTCTATATATTACAGAGATAAATCAATAAGAGGAATTATAACAATACTGCCATTTTTAGTACCAGTTATAATTTCTGCTGTTATACAATTTTTCATCGGCTAAATTATGTTCAGTCTTGTACCGTTACATAAACCGTTCTCAATATTAATGTTTCTCAATAATACGACAATACATCCAACTTTCAACTTCAACACATGAGGTGGCAATCCGTTTGGAGTCAAAGAATTCAAAACTTCAATTGGTATAGATGTATTTAATTGCTCATTATTATCATCTCCTGTAGAATCAATACTGATATATTCAACTGCTTCTACATTAATTCTGGAAATTATAATATTATTTAACGTTAATACTTCTTCATTGGTGGGAGCTAAAATAACTTTATCTATAACAGTTTTGTCTTCGTAAGAAATTTCTTCCCTGTACACTTCCGATATATTATCATCCCTACTGCATAATACATCAGTTGGAATTAATACTGATTGTTGTTCTCTTTCATATTGAGATTTAAATTTTCCTTCGCCAATATCTAACAGACAGTTTCTAAAGCTATCATTATTAGAGATAACCTTTTATTTTCCATTAATTTATAGGATGTGAAGTTTTTCCAGAGCATACTATTTTTAACACAATTTTCAATTATTTCCACTCTACTACCATGTCACACAATTGGCAAAGTTTGTCTAAAATCACCAGACATTACTACTATTTTACCACCAAATATTTCATCGCAATTACAAATGTCTCTTAGTAATCTATCGACTGCTTCAAACGCATTTTTCGAAGTCATGCTGATTTCATCCCATATAATTACGTGAACTCTCGAAGAAATTTTCCATAACTAGAATTATACTTTATATAACACACAGTATCACTTGATATATTCAAAGGCAATTTAAATCTTATGTGAGCAGTTCTACCATTTCTCAAAAATTAGCAGCTATGCCTGTACAAGCCACTGGTGCAACTACTATTTTCCCTCAGTTAAATAATCAATTACAAAAAGCAAATAAGTTTTTCCACTTCCACCAGGCCCATCTATAAAAATTAATTTTTTTCCATTCCTATCATCAAGATTATTTATAATTTCTTCGAAAATTATTCGTTGCATCGTATTTAATGATAATTTTCTAGCTAATGTACATTTTCCCTGACTTATATTATTATCATAGCGCAATCATGTTTTTTAAACCAATATTTGAAAAGATATTTTATGCACATAACCGTACTGCAAATTCAACATTTATATGACTATTATATTTTAACAGCAACCACAGATTGTACGGTACAATAGAACGTGATTTGAAAGTAGTTTAACGCCCGAAACAGGCATGTAGTTGGTGAATTATAGAACCCGAGAAAATTTTCAAAAAATATTAGGAGCAATATTAGCAAGAAAAAAAAATTAAAAATGCCTGTTTTTTGCTTCAAAAGGATATTTTAATCCTGGTTGCCATGGAGCTCATGAAGGCGATCGGCTGCCACATGCGATCGATCGATAAATAAACAACCAGCCGAGCTACGTGCTTGGCTAGAAATTGACAGGCCGAGGTTATAACAGCAACGTATTGGCTGAACTTATAATCATACAAAGTATGATTAAAAAAACAATTAGCCTGCCACTTTGAAGAAAAGTGAAGAAAATTGTGTTTGTGAAGCAGAAAATTTTTACAGTGGCAGCACATCGTTGTCGGCTAGCCCGGACTAGCCGATGGAGAAAATGCGGTGCCGCTGACGATGATTCTCGTGGGCTAGTCGAAGTATGGGTTTTTTTAGCGCTTCTCAGTTACTCGTGTCAGCTGGCTCGGGACAGCCGATGGACAGAGCTGCGCGGCGCTGACAAGATTTTTTATTATCCGGCCGAGTTGAAACTAAAAAAACAATGATGAATGTAGCGATCCGTGATCAACGTAGTTGATGCCACCATATTCGAAGGTGAAAAAAATTTCATGGTGTTCGGTGAGCTTTGTGAAGCTAGCGGTGGAATTGAAAGCACACTACTTTATTATATACCGTTGGATAGAGAAAAAAAATCTCATTAAGAATGCATAAATTAAAAATATGCTCGACTTTTTATTTGTTAATGTTGCTTGAAAAACTGTCGAACGCTACTTCGAACTTTAACATTAAATATCTCAGTTCTCATTACTGTTAGCGCTTTTAAAAAATTTTTTACAAAAACCTCATTAAATCCTCGGCCGTGAGATACATGTGAGTATTTTGTAAAACAAATACATCGGTTAAAATAAATAGAAGGTAATATGCATGTAATCGCAACGGTGGTTCGACACTTTGAATCGCTTAAGCTGCGCGCGCATGTCTGATCCGGTTGGTCTCGAAGACAGTCCTAATACGCAGTAATATTTCTATCATGTTCTATTATGTTCTATCATGAACCTGTAAACAGTGATTTTCCGATATTGTCATTTCTGTATAGTTTCCATGTATCGAATAAAAAATTTTTAATATTTACATGAAAGACTTTGATGACTGTGCCTTTTCCTGAAACAGTGGCAACTTTTGTACGCTTTGGACTAAATGCATGAGCAGCTAAAGGGCTGTCATGAGCTGGCATCATAGTTTTTGCTTGCTAAAAAGTTTTAATTTAAATAAAGAAAAATCTTGAAATTTTATAAATTTATTCACGAATGAAAAAATGGAGCGATATTTTGTAAGCTTACCAAATTAATGGCGTCAAATATTTGAACTTCAACAATGGTATTAGAACCAGGGTAGGCTAAATAGCAGTTATCACTATTTATTGAAAGCGTGCAGAGCCCATCCAAATTTGGTGGAGTGTCTCGAATTGTATGTAAGTCCTTCATATCTCTTATATTATGAATCTAAAGTGATTCTTCCAAACATACTTCCATTGAACTGTATGTAACAGACTCGTGTATTTTAGTCGAACTTGTCCGAGCATTTTGTGACGACAAATATTACTGCGTATTAGGACTGTCTTCGAGACCAACCGGAATGAGACATGCGCACGCAGCTTAAGCGATTCAAAGTGTCGAACCACCGTTGGATTACATGCATATTACCTTTTATTTATTTTAACCGATGTATTTGTTTTACAAAATACTCACATGTATCTCACGGTCGAGGATTTAATGAGGTTTTTGTAAAAATTTTTAAAAGCGCTAACAGTAATGAGAACTGAGATATTTAATGTTAAAGTTCGAAGTAGCGTTCGACAGTTTTTCAAGCAACATTAAAAAATTAAAGTCGAGCATTTTTTAATGCATTCTTAATGAGATTTTTTTTCTCTATCCAACGGTATATAATAAAGTAGTGTGCTTTCAATTCCACCGCTAGCTTCACAAAGCTTGTTCGGTGTGTGTCAGTGTATCTAAACTGTGGATACAATATGTAGGCGTAAAGTTAGTCCCTGCGCTCACATTTGTTTTTTTTTTTTTTTCTTTTTTCTTTTTTATTTACAATCTGTCTACATTTTTTCGACAATAGGCAAATACGTTGAACAGTATAATAAAAAAACGGGTGTGAGCCCAAGTTCAAGGCAAAGGGCTCTTATAAACTATACAGTTTTTACATCACAAGTAGGAGTGTTTCTTCAATCTAGACCCTTCGAAGGACACGTTGTTGAGTTGAACAGCAAGGATGTTTGGGTGATTTTGCAACCGACTTTTGTAGAGGGACGAGAATCTTCGTACTTCCTCGCTTATCGATGGTATCTCCAAGTCGCGTCTAATAGCTTCATTTGTAACGTACCACGGAGCATTTACGATGTTCCTGAGTACTTTAGACTGAAATCTTCCAATTATATCCAAGTTGGATTTGGCAGCTGCACCCCACAGTTGGATTCCGTACGTCCAGATTGGTTTCAATGCATTTGTACAGGAGTAATTTTTTCCAAGGTTAAAACTGAGTTTCTTCCGAGTAGCCAGTACAGTTTTCTGAGTTGTAGGCTGAGTTGTTTTCTTTTAGTCCATATATGAGTCCTCCAGGTGAGTCGACGATCCAAATGCATCCCAAGGTATTTAACTTCTTCAAATTGCGCCACTGGTGTTTCATTTATGAGTACAGTAGGACACGTTGCCCTGCGAAGAGAAAAGGTGATGTGTGCCGACTTGTTTTCATTGATCTTGATTCTCCATTCTTAAAACCTACTACTGTAGATAGATGTTCTTGTAGGTTCGTTGAGGCGACAACTGGGTCAGAATTTGAGCAAAGTAATGCGGTATCATCAGCGTACGTAGCTGTTGTCGTAGTGTATGAAGATGGAATATCTGATGTGTACAGTAGGTATAAGGTTGGCCCGAGAACACTGCCTTGAGGAATACCAGCATGAATATCGTGGAGTTTGGTTACTTCGTTATTAACTTTCACCCGGAACGTTCGATTTTCTAGGTATGATTTCAATATCTGATAGAAGCCACCGGAAGGTTTATCTTGATTTTATGGAGAAGACCCGTGTGCCAGACTTTGTCAAAGCCTGAGCCACGTCAGGAAGATAGCTGAGCAGTATTGCTTCCTTTCGAAAGCTCTTCGAATATTTACTACTATTCTGTTCACTTGTTCAATGGTAGAGTGGTTTTCACGGAAACCAAATTGATGTTCTGGGATTAATTTTCTATCCTAGTCGGTAAGTCTACTGGTATCACTTTTTCACAAAGTTTAGAACAGATAGGTAACAAACTGATAGGACGGTAAGATGTTGTTTGTTCGGGAGGTTTTCCTGGTTTTAAAATCAGAATAATTTGCGCAACCTTCCACTGGCTAGGAAAGTACTTCAGTCTTAGGCATGCATTTATAAGTATAGTCAAGTATCTGACTGCTTTTGGAGGTAGTTCTTTTATCGTTTTGCCATTTATTCCATCATATCCTGGAGATTTTCGATTTTTTAAGCTTCCGATAAGACATTGGATTTCATAGGCTGGCATTCTTTATTTGCATCTCCTCGAATAGAGAACGTTGGTCTTGCAACAATAGTTCTTCTTCTATATCCGTAATTTGTCTCTGTGGTGTCTCAAACACCTTGCTTAGATGTTCAGCAAAATTTTCAGCTTTTTCTTGATCACTTCTTGCCCATTTACTCATTGTCCTGATAGGTGGAATGAATTGCTGGATGCGCTTCAATTTCTTGGTGGCTTTCCATAGAGAGTAATCCGTTGATGCCGTTGGGGTGAGGTTTTGCAAGTAGTGGTTTATTTTAGAGTTTTTATCTTCGCGAAGAATTTTTTTAAGATGTTTTATAGCTTTCTTTAAACGAGTTTTATTTACTATGTTACGCGTATTCTGCCAGATTTTTTTAAGTTTACGTTTTTCGCTTATTTTATTTAGTATTTCCGTAGATAAATTTTCCATTTTTGGGCAGGTTTTGTAGGAGGAGTTGAAAAAAGTATAGCTTTATGGATTAGAATATTGAGATTTTCGATCGCAACATCGACATCGTTACAAGTTTTTAATGGGATATTACATGAGAGGTTGTGATCAATGTAATCTTTGTAGGTTGACCAGTTAGTTGTTTTATTACCAAGAAAATCTGAGTTAGTATTTTTTATGGCTTCGGCGCACAGTTCGAGTATAATTGGCGAGTGATCAGAAGTTAGTTCAAGACTGGACTGTACAGAGAGATAGTGGGTCGATATGCCTTTAGCGATGAAAAAGTCAATGAGATCTGGACTTTTTGATAAATCAGATGGCCAGTACGTTGGTTCACCGGATGAGGCGGTGATTAGGTGGTTTTCTTGTATTGTGTCGTACAGCTGTCTGCCACGAGGAGAAGGAGTTACAGATCGAGAGCCCCATGAGGGGTGTTTCGCATTATAGTCACCACCCGCAATGAACCGAGCCTAGTTTTTTAAAGAATGTTGTGAATTGATCTTGTTTGATATTTGTCTTGGTGGACAGTAGATAGCTGAGAATGTGATGGGACCTTTAGATGTTTCAGCTGTTACGCTTGTAGCCTGTAAATAGTCATCCGTGTTCTTTTCGAGTTCGAAGTGTTTTATAGATGATTTGATTATGAGAGCCGTGCCACCGTGCGCCCTACCACTAGGATGTTGCGTGTCGTATATGATGTAGTTTGGAATTTTGAGATACGTTTTTTAGTGAAATGAGTTTCTGAAATGAGCATAATGTCTATGTTTTTTCTTGTTAAGAATGATTTTAATTCTAGGCTACGGTCAGCGAGTCCGTTGGCATTCCATGCTGCGATGGTAAATTTTTCGTGAACAGGCATTTATAATTTAGATGAGTTTTGTTAATAGGTCTAGCATAACATTCATAGTAGACATGAGTTGTGACATCATATTTTCTAGCTTGAGTATAGAGTTATTTTGATTATTATTTTCGATGTTATTGTTATTGCTTTCAGCGATAGCCGTTACCTCTGGAATTGTATGTTGATGATCTACGGGTGATTGACCTGGTAACCCAGTTAAAGCTTGTGCAAATGAGACGTTTGGGGTAATGTTTTTAAACTGAGTTGGTTTAATAATTATTTCGATCATCGAGTTTCTTTTCGCGTAGGGCCGGATATAATTTTTGTAACAGCTGCTTGCGGACGATACAGCCTTTGTAGCTGGCCGGGTGATTACCGGCAATTAGCGCAAATAACTTCTTAGTTTTTACTTTTATTGGACATAGGCTTGTTAAGTGATTTTTTGCGCATTTTACGCAGACAGGCTGCTTATTACAATAATTTTTAGTATGACCGTACTCTTGGCACTTCATGCATGCGGGATGTCTCTGTTTTTACGCGGTGGCTCGAAGCTTACTACTGTGTTTAAAAGTCGGTTTATTTCGTAAATTTTTTTATTGTTTGGATTTATTTTTATTTCCACGAAGAAAAGAGGAAGTGGATTTTCGTGATAGAATGTCTGATGTTCGAGATTTTGATTACCGAGTGACCGTATGCCTCGATAGCATTTTTTAGGTCTACTATTTCAACCGAAGGGTGCATACTTCGTAGTACGACTTTGAAGCCCTTTTGGCTCTTGTACTGATATGTGTGAAAATTCCGTATTCTTTTGTTGAGCATTTCGATCGCGGCTTTGTAATGTTTCAATCGTAAATTGTACTTTAACCGAGTTATGCTGATGATTTTAATATAAAAATCGTTTCCGGCTATTTCATTTAATTTAGTTTTTAATGGGTTTACGTTTTGGATCCCGTTGACAAATATCGGTGGTGGTTTGTCGTTATTGGCGGCAGGATTACTCTCTGGCTTTTTTTTGTCGTCTTCTTCCTCTTCCGCTATTTCTTCGGTAAGATCTTCATTTAGGTTCTGCAAAGGTGAGAACGCATTTTCCGTTGGCACTGGTTGAGACAGCTAGTTTCTAAGTAAGGTTTGTCTCTTTGTTCGTGTGTGAATTTTCTTATCAGGACTGGCGTTTTTCTTTTCCTGTTGATGGTCATAAATGACCTGTCTGCACTAGCAGCTTCAGTGGTTTTTATCCACTTCATCTGCCATTGCAGATTGATTTTTACTATACTATTATTTTCACTACACTAATTTAGTAGAACTGTTTTATATAGAAATTACTATTTCAAACGTAATGTTTACTATGAGTTCGAGATCAAACATAAACACGTCTGTACAGCTCGAAGTCTAAACATTGAATGACTCACATTTGTATATAACTTATATTCGAGCATAACTTATGTCCGATTGTGTGCGTCAAATAAGGAAATGAACATTCACAAAGCTCACGGACGCCACCATCTCTTCTGCTTTTTTAATTTTCCCAAAATTGAGTCAAGTTTCCTTGACCGCGCGTCAAGTTCTCATGGCTGTGTTCGACATGCATCAAACTATGACTCTAAGGCTTCCCCAATCGGCGTACATCTACATTAGACTCTAGAGTCAGTAAAGTCATCCTCGAGGCGAGCGGTCCACTCGGTCTAGTGCTGCTTTCATGTTTTTCGAAAAGTTAAGTGAAGTTTCATAGATCGCGAGTCAAGAGCCTAGCGCTGAGCATAACAGGAATCGAGCTGTGACTCTGGATGCGGTAAAGTCACCCTCGAGGTGAACGATCCACTCGATCTAGTGCTGCTTTCATGTTTTTCAAAAGTCAAGTGAAGTTTCATACATGGCATATATTTTTAACTCTGTCTCGATGTATGTCAGTTGCCCGTGCAGCAAATCTCATTTACTTAGCGTTTTTAGCGAAAAGAAGTGTTTTTTTGCGACCAAGTGTACAAACAAATCATCGAGAGCGAGAAAAGCATGACTGAGGCTCAGAGGTCGATCACGAATGGCACTTATAGATTTTTCAAAGAATCTGAGACTCTCAGGTCGACGCTGAGCCAGAATTCGTTATTGGAGTGATGTGAAATCCGAGAATCAACCATGAACTTAAATTCACGTACTTTGGCAAGCTCGTGCTACGGCTGAAATCCACGTCTTTGGTGAGCTCGGGCTACGGCTCAAATTGACGTACTTTTTGAACTTGACTGACGTGCTTAAATCCACGTACTTTGGCGAGCTCAGCTATGGCTTAAATCCATGTACTGTTTTAACTCGACCGTCGAGCTTACGTGGATTTATGCATTGACTGAGCTCCAAAGTACGTGGATTTAAGAGTAGCACGAGCTCACCAAAGTACGTAAATTTAAGTTCGACGGTTGATTCTCGAATTTCACATCGCTCCAACGACGAATTCTGGCTCAGCGTCGACCTGAGAGTCTCAGATTCTTTGAAAACTCTATAAGAGCATTTGTGATCGACCTCTGAGCCTCAGTCATGCTTTTCTCGCTTCGACGATTTGGTTTGTACACTTGGTCGCAAAAAAACACTTCTTTTCGCTGAAAAACGCTAAGTAAATGAGATTTGCTGCACGGGCAACTGCCATTCATCGAGACAGAGTTAAAAATATATGCCATTTATGAAACTTCACTTGACTTTGAAACACATGAAAGCAGCACTAGGTCGAGTGGACCATTTGCTCGAGGGTGACTTTACCGTATCTAGAGTCGAATGTAGATGTACGCAAATTTGGAGCTCTAGAGTCATTGTTTGATGCAAGTCGAACACAGCGATGAGAACTTGACGCGCGGTCAAGTAAACTTGACTCAATTTTGGGAAAATTATGAAGCAGAAGAGATGGAGGCGTCCGTGAGCTTTGTGATAGTTCATTTCCTGATTTGACGCGCAATCGGACATTAGTTATTCTCGGATATAAGTTATATAAAAATGTGAGAGCAGAGACTAACTTAACCCCTACATATTCTATCCACATTTTACATGCACTGACACACACCGAACACCATGAAATTTTTTTTCACCTTCGAATATGGTCGCATCAACTATGTTGATCATGGATCACTTCATTCATTATCGTTTTTAGGTTTCCAACCTTGGCCTAGATAATAAAAAAATCCTCGTCAGTGCCGATGCAGCTCTGTCCATCGGCTGTTCCGAGCCAGTTGACACGAGTAGCTGAGAAGCGCTTAAAAAAACCCATACTTCGGCTAGCCCACGAGAATCATCGTCAGTGGCACCGCAGTTGTCTCGTCGGCTAGTCCGGGCTAGACACGATGTGCTGCCACTGTAAAAATTTCTGCTTCACAAACACAATTTTCATCACTTTTCTTCAAAGTGGCGGCTAATTGTTTATTTTTTAATCCATACTTTGTATGATTAAGTTCAGCCAATACTCGTTGCTGTTATAACCTCAGCCTGTCAATTTCTCAAGCACGTGGTTCGGCTGTTTGTTTATTTATCGATCGTTCGCTGTGGCAGCCGATCGCCTTCATGAGCTCCATGGCAACCAGGATTAAAATAATCCTTTTGAAGCAAAAAACAGGCATATTTAATTTTTTTTTCTCGCTTAATATTGCTCCTAGAATTTTTTTGAAAATTTTCTCGGGTTTCATAATTCACCGACTACATGCCTGTTTCGAGCGTTAAACTACTTTCAAATTACGGTTGTATATCATTATCAGCTATCCTATCTCCTTTATATTGTTTTATATTTATAGTTTTATGTCACACGATCTTTTATATAAAGGATAACCTGATGTATTATATATTGTACTATCATTATATCGTTTAGGAAATTTTTTTGTACATATCTTATCTTCTTCATTCATGCACGGATCTTCAGGATTAAACTTATCACACGGACCATGAACCATATGTTTTGTCTCAATTTCTTACAATCTAAGATATTTCTCTTTATCGGGTATTTCAGCACTTATAATTTTATCAACATCGTCAGAATTACGTATTTTCGATCCTTTATCAAGCCAGAATAACATATGCGCGTGAGGTAATCCACGTTTTTGGAATTCAATTAAAAGCTATACATTTCCAATATGTATTTTTTTTGTTGTATTACAAAGTAACATATTCAATTTAGCGTGAAATACACGTACTACTATGTCCGGCCGATCAATTGCTACTTCATGATCTCTCAAGTTTTCACAAATTTCTATCTACAGGGGGTTGCATGTCTACAGCGGAGGACGAGCGGCCACCGCCGACGCACGCCACGCTCGGATGGACCGGCCCCCGGCCAGTGGGCCCGCCCCCGACAGCCTCCACGACAGCGGCAGCATGGGCCCCGTCCGAGGCCCGACGCCATCGTCGTGAGAGCGGGCGATTCCTCTACGACGTACGCCGATGTGCTCCGTCGCCTGTACGCGGCCCCAGCTCTACAGGAAACGGTGTGCAAAAGTGTCCAGAGCATCAGACACAATGCCTCTGGTGCCCTCGTGCTCCAGCTCAGGAGGGGCATACAACACCCCTCCACTCTGAGCACAGAGCTGGCCAAGGTGCTCGGAGACTCGGCAACGGCCAGCGTCCTTCCACGCACCATGGCGATCGAGATTAGGGACCTCGACGAGTGCGCCACCAAGAAGGTCGTCGCTGAGGCTCTCGGCTCGCCGCTGGGCTCCCCCGACCTGTGCCGGGACGACGTCAAGTCCCTGCGCTGGGCCTACGGAGGGACGCAGACGGTCGTTGTTGCGCTTCGCGACTATCTCACCGCGCGCGCGATGGGCCTTGGCCACGTGAGGATCGGGGTCCAGGCCACGTCGCCGCTCGCTGCAAGAAGACCGACCGCACGACGCTCTGCCATCGATGCGCTGGGGAGGGCCACAAGGCCAGGGACTGCCCC
This sequence comes from Trichogramma dendrolimi, assembly GCA_034770305.1. Lineage (NCBI taxonomy): Eukaryota > Metazoa > Arthropoda > Insecta > Hymenoptera > Trichogrammatidae > Trichogramma > Trichogramma dendrolimi. The sequence goes on along the minus strand of JAPMIB010000089.1, from coordinate 602,458 downwards.
AACAGTCCCAGGTGTGTCTTCTGCCAAGGACGAGGACCCGACGGCCATGCGTCCGTCAGCCCGAGCTGCCCGTACGCCCAGGAGCACCTCCAAGCCCGCTGAACATGAGGACCCTCCAACTTAACCTCAACCATTGTGAGGCCGCTCAGGACCTCCTGGGACAGTCCGTGCGTGAGCTGCGGGTGAACGTGGCCATTGTGAGCGACCAATACAAGAACCTGGTCCCTCCCCACACATGGATTGCCAACGCCAGCAGACACGCCGCCGTCTGGGTCCTCGGGGGCTCCACTGTGCAGGAAAGACCGCCGAGAGCGAGCTCATTCTTCACCTGGGCCCGCGTGGACGGAATTTACTTCTTCAGCGTTTATGCCCCCCGCGACTCTCTGATAGAGAGTTCGACGCACTCCTCGCAAACATCGTCGAGGAGGCCATGGGCAAGAGACCGCTCGTCATCGGCGGCGACTTAAACGCCTGGTCGACGGAGTGGGGATGCAGAGAGACGCGCCCGCGCGGCGACGCGCTTCTTGACGCGCTCGGCATCCTCGGGGTCGTCCTGCTCAACACGGGGGACACACCAACGTTCGTTGGTGCCCATGGCCGCTCCGTCATCGACCTCACCTTCGCCAGCGACACACTTGCACACCGAGTGTCCGCGTGGTGGGTGAGCGACATGTATACCCACAGCGACCATCGAGCGTTCGCGTTCGAGCAGCCGGGCCAGGGCCCCAGCGCGGCCGCAGATGGAGCGCGCGCACTCTGGATGAGGCAAGCTTTCGTGCCAAAATGGCCAGCGCGGTGATGGTGAACAGCCCCACGGAGGAGATGGCGACTCAGCTCATGGCCACCGTCACCCGTGCATGCAAGGCGTCGATGTCGGGCGGCGGTGGGTGCCGTCGACGCGAGCCAATCTACTGGTAGACGGACGAGATCTCCACCCTTCGCTGAGAATGCCTGAAGGCGCGCAGACGCACCCAGAGAGCACGGGGGCGACCGGGTGAGGACGCCCGCCGCGCCGAGTTTGCTGCGGCCAGACGACGGCTACGCGTGGCCATCAAGGCCAGCAAGCGCCAATGTTGGCGTTGACTCTGCGACGAGGTGGACCAGGATGTGTGGAGCAGGCCGTACAAGATCACCATGTCACGACTGAGGGGGCATAGAGCGAGACCCCCCGGCTCGCCGACACTGGTGGGATGGGCGGTCGCCGCTCTCTTCCCCATCGTGCATGAGGCCATGCCCCCACAGGAACCTCTGCCGGCTGGTGACGACATTCCGGCCGTCACTGTGGAGGAGCTGCGGAGAGCGGGCGGAAGGATCGGCGTAAGCACGGCCCCTGGCCCAGACGGTCCTCCATGCCGCCTTCAGGATCGCCGTTGCCACGCGACCCGAGATATTCGCGCAGGTCTACACGGCCTGCCTGAGAAACGGCGTTTTCCCGACGGCATGAAGAGGCAGAGGCTCGTGCTGCTCCCGAAGCCGGGCAAGCCCCCCGGGGATGCATCATCATACCGCCCGCTGTGTATGATAGATACAGCGGGAAAAATCCTCGAGAGGATCATCTGCGACTGGCTGCAGGCCTTCACGGAAGGCCCCGACGGCCTCTCAGAGTGGCAGCACGGATTCCACAGGGGACGATCCACGATCGACGCCATCCAAACCGTCATCGGCACCGCCAGAGCTGCACTGGAGGGCGGGAGGTGGCTCCACGGACCAATGGAACACTGCGCGGTCGTGACTCTGGACATCAAAAACGCGTTCAACACGGCGCGGTGGAGAAACATCATCACCACCTTACGCTGAATGTGCGTCCCTACGTACTTGCTTAACATCATCATAAGCTACTTCCGGGCAATAGTACTAGACATCACCACGGACGACGGCCCGGAGTCCCGCGACGTCACAGCGGGGGTCCCGGAGGGCTCGGTGCTCGGCCCGACCCTCTGGAATGTGATGTATGATGCTGTTCTGCGCCTAAACCTCCCGCACAGAGTGGAGGTCGTCGGATTCGCGGATGACATCGCCCTAGTCGCCGTCGCCAAGCACCCGTGGCAGCTCGAGAATAACCTCAACGCTGCTGTCGAGCAGGTGCGAGGAGCGCTGCGGGGGCTCGGCCTGGAGACTGCAGACCACAAGATGGAAGTGCTGCTAATCACCGGCAGAAAGAAGATGGAGACGATCACCGTGTCGGTCGGGGGCTGCTACATCACCTCTGCCCCCCACATTCGCTACCTAGGCCTACACATCGACGCCAGACTGCGATTTGACAAGCACCTGAGCGCGGTCGGCGAGAAGGCATCAAGAGTAGCCGGAGCCCTCGCAGGTATCATGCCAAAAATCGGGGGCCCCAGGAGCAGTCGCAGAAGGCTATACGCTAACGTGGTGGACTCCATACTCCTATATGGAGCCCCCATCTGGAGCGGCGCAGCAGCCAAAAAGGCATGCATCCGCCAGGCGGAGTCGATGCATCGACGGGCCTGCCTGCGCATTATCGGCAGCCGACCCCACCTCTCGCACGACGCAACGTACGTCCTCGCCAGCATTCCACCACTGGCTCTGCTGGCGGACGAGCGAGCTCGCCTCTATCACCGCCAACACGAGGACGCAAAGGATGAAGAGCGACTGGAAACGCTGAGCAGGTGGCAGGCACAGTGGGACCGGTCGTCAAAGGGTCGATGGACGCACCGTCTGAACCCAGACATCAGGGCGTGGGTCGAGAGGAGACACGGTGAGGTGAATTACCACCTCACACAATTCTTGACTGGGCACGGCTATTTCAAACACCACAGCCAGCGCTACGACCAAAATGTCAGCGCACTGTGCCCAGTATGCGCCCTAGCCATCGAAAACGTGGAGCACGTCTTCTATCGCTGCCCGAGGCTCGACGAGGAAAGGGAGAGGCTCCAGGCCCTCCTCCAGGTCGCCATCGAGCCCGAAAACACCGTTGAGCTCATGCTTGCGAGCGAGACGAACTGGAGCGCGGTTTCCACCTTTGCCCACTCAGTCGTAACAAGACTGAGGGACGAAGAGTCGGCCAGAAGAAGATGACCGGCCAATGCGGCACGAAGAAGACGCCACTCAAACCAAGCCACCAGGAAGAGCATTCTGCTTAAACCTCCCAACCTGCGAAGTAATTCCTAACGGCGGTTCAAAGGGAAAAGGGAGAGGATGGATCGAAGAACAAAAAATATAAATACATAAAGTTATGTAGTTATGTCCAAACTGTACATACAATGAAAACAGTACAATAAAACTATCCATTCTATATAAAAAAAAAAAGGGGGGTTGCATGTCATAGTAATAAATAAATCAGGCTTGCCCTTACTTTGTACGACTGTCATAGAATCTAAATAATTTTCTTTACACGCTCTAGGACTGTCAGTAAAACTAGAAGGAAGTATTATCATTGTTCCTATTTTTTGCTGAGTATCATTTGATTTTTTTTCTTAATAATCCATTGATCCACTATACAATTCAGTTCGGAGTTTAGGTTGATTGCTGTGTATAAAAAATAATTTCGCATGTTCTACCTTGACCCATGCATCAACTGCGAATTGTTGCGTAATACGACCGAGTTGTAAATACAGTCAACCCCCGTTATCCGCGGTTAATTGGTTAAGGAAAAGTACCTCGGATACCGAAACCGCGGATACTGGGACCCATATCATATGGAAAATAGGGGGTTCGGTTAATCGAGAAAAATTTTTTAGTACATTAAATATAAATCACGATGAAATTTATCATACCAAAACGAAATTTATTGATTTACAAAAAAGTCAGATATACGTGTTTGTTTTGCTCTGCGCAAAAAGTCTTTGTACAATTCTCTGTACGCTGACATCGCCACTTCACACTCATGTTGAAACTTTAGGCTACGAGCAACAATTGGATCTGCCGATACTGCTCATCAATCGCTCTCTGAACCGTATTTAAAATCTGAGCCAGTGATTTTATTGATAAATTGGGCTCTGGAGTTTCAATAGAATTGGCGTCTTGGATTGCATTCTCTGAATCTTGAATCATTTCTTCGATTTCCTTAGCAGTAAAAGTTTAGTGATAAATTTCGCGAACGTAAAAAAATTTACAACCTCGAAATCAAGAATGATCAACATGAAACAATTTGAATATCGTTCTGAATATAACCACGGATAAGCGAGGTCGAAACCTTGGATAACGAATTTTGTCCACTATTAGAAAATCGCGGATAAGCGAATTTCGCGGATACTGAAACCGCGGATAATGGGGGTTGACTGTACTGATTAAATGTATTATCATCACCTTTAATACTAAATCTATATTTATAAAAATTGCATGCACTAATATTATCGTTCCCATTAGTTTTCTTCATATTGGGACACCATTCATAGCCTCCATGAGGAAATATCAAAGGGTATATCATAGGATCGACATGTTTACTTTTTATAGGAAAATATTGTGGTTTATCAAGTGGTCGCGAATATACACAGATATCACGATCTATTGGTACTGTACCTTCATTTCCTACAAAGACTACTGCGACTTCATTACATGCAGGTGCATTATAACGATTTTTATCCAGATGATTATTACGTACAATATACATCTTCACCTCTCGCTGTTGTTCCCCGTTTAATTGTTGTCGTTCTAGTTCCTTCAATTCTAATTCATACATCATTCGATATGATTCTGCGTAAGGATTTTTTTCACGAATTACATGTTCCAATTTTTTCAATGTTCCTCGACGTGATGAATTCAATGTATTTTCATTACATATTTCGTTCGTAGCACTATCCACATCCAATATATACAACTGACCGTACTTTCGGTCTTCGTTATTTTTTGGATTTAATGCACAAACATGATATATTTGACCACACATGCGAAAAATAGGTGGACCTGGCAATAATTTTAATGAAGCACCGAAACTTGCGAACGCTAAAGCATTATTGTACTCCCTTGACATACTACAAAATTGTTTATTCATTACTAACTTAATCATTTCTGCTGGATATACGACTTGGTCTATTAATTTTATGGTACCTTTACTACCACATACGTTGTAATATTTTCTTGTGTTCAATTTGCATTTAAAGTAACGTGCTTGACAGTGCTCACATTCTAAATTCATTTTTCCCAGGTACTGTTCTACGTATAAATATTGAATAAATTCTTCATTAGCAATTAAAGCTGATTCAAGATCTAATAATAAATTCTGTTTATTTTCACTATTACACTCATTTATTGTTTACACTGGCTTTATTTTTGAATAAGATTTTAATTTCATTGCAATTTTTTTACTATCCTTGCTAACATGTTTTAATACTCGATTATTTTCAGCATTACTTTTATACGATTTTGATTGGATCTTAGTCATTGCCCGTAATACTACTGTATCGATAACATTATTATTATCGTTTTTACACGAATTCAATGATCCTTTGATGTTACACGGTTTCAATTTTTTTCAACTTCATGGCAATAGTTCGCTCATCGATTACTTCGTTATCTGATGAATCAGATTTTACATGTGTAAACCAATTCGATCTTAACATATTATTACTCAAGTGAACTTTGCCTCTTTTCGTTGTTACATTTATCGTATCATTTCTTTCACAAGCTTTCATATATTTTAACTTCATTGCAATACTACGACTATCATTAAGTTCTGCATCTAATGGTACATATTTCTTTTTTATCACAACCTCCCCATCGTCTTCAATTCCTGTAAATAATTTCGATTGATCCGCACTTAATGATTGTCCTTTTTGCTTTTCAATTTGACAAAAAATCAACACTATCAATTAAACTCATTAAACTTTTTTGTTTATCTTCTTTTTGTCGAATAGAACGTCTCATGAGTGCCAAAACTGGAAACATTGACATTGTATTGGACAAAAACATTTGATGCAAATACTCTCTCATATTTCTAATATTATACTTAATTTCTGATGGATTTCTTTGCTCAATAATAGTTACAACATTGGCAATTGCAAACACTCCGCAATCATAATCATTTTCTTGCTTTTGTACATCTTCAAACACAACATTAATATTTGCTGGGTTTGTAAATATTTATTTATAAATAACGTCTAATTATTGCTCAGATATCCGTATATTTTACTGTCATACACTCGAATCACATTATCATTATAATATATACATATCCAATGATCGAAAGCGCATGATCCACTAAATAATATTTGAACGTAAGGACTGTGCAAATCAACTGGTTCAGATGACAAATGCTGTATTAATATCGGAGATTGCATTCTATAAACTGTTTCATTGTTTAATAAGCGAATAAAATATTGCATATGATCAGAATTCAACATTCCACTAGAACTATCATAATTTTTTTTTTATTAGAGGGGTTTATACACTTTTAGCCTACTTGGCCTGGAAAGTGCTCTCCGTATTAGAGACTTATACCTTTATTTAACCATTTTTTACCTATCCTTTTTTCCTAACCTTTTACCTAACCTTTTTTTTCCTGTCCCTTTTTTCTATCCTTTCCTCTATCCATCTCCGCATTTGCCCGGGAATATGCCCGTAATATGGGGAACAACTCAGTGAGAAAAACCCATACCGGAGTTGGTTGGTACCTTTATGGCACCTCCCGCTAGCACATGATGACGCTGGCAAACACAGCTAAGCGATGCGTGAGGGTGCTATGCGCTTGACGGAATGGGTTCCCTGGTGGTCACCCATCCACGTACTTACCGCGGCTTATAATGCTTTATTTCGCACAACGCTCGAGCCGCGAGTACCTCGCCCCACCACCTGCTTCGGTAGAACTATCATAATTAAGAATATTTCTCAAATTATCACGTTCAATATTTTCTAAGTTCTGTCATCTTTTGGACCAAATATACAGTACTACTATATATGATTATATCGATGATGTTTTTGATTAAATTCAATAATACGTCATTTCGTATACGATGATATTGCCTGCTCACGGCAAAATTCACTCATACATGAGCCATTATCAGCATGACATTCTTTTGTATATTTCCGACAAAATTGTAAAAGCCTATTGAATAATACCTCGTAACGAAACATTAGCAAATTTACGTGAACTGGCTCATATACATGCAAAGTATGCTGTGTGGGTTATCGTCTTATCTACACATTCCATTTTCGTCTGTGCCAATATACATTTTCACATCCCCCTCTGTCCCATCTTCTCTCACAAGACGAACTAATACACTAGCTTCGTCGCGACACTTCTACACACGCTACGCCATTCACTTGTCGCTCGCCACGGTGCATTATTACACTATGGGTGATAACGAACGCGATCGTTCTCCGCTACGGAGACAGGTAGATGTAAAAATTGTTTCGCCAAATGAGTTGCCAATGCGCAATTTTTCCAAGTTATTACGCTGGATTTTCAAGTAAGTTAAAACTATTTTTTATACTGCCTCTCTATATGTTATATGCTTATTTCGTGCTTCTTTATATAGTTCGCTATTTTATATAGTTCGTCGAAACGTGCAATTTCAATTGTGTAATTTTACTCGCCAAAAAAAAAAATGTGAACAGTTAATTAATGATCCAATTAATGTTATTGTTTGGCCTTTAATAGTATCGTAGTAATCGAATACGTCTTACACGTCTTTGTCACTAAGTATTTTATTATATTCGGAGGCTTTTGATTTTTTTTCGTTTTACGTACGTCATCGTTTCTTTCGCCTTATTTCTTACGTACGAAGATTTTCTTCGTCGGACAAGTCCTTCTCAATTTTCTCTGGCACACAAATATATACCTATAGATTATTTGCATTCTACGTTTTTCATATTATAACAAATACAATACGTTCCATAACTTTCAGATTTAGAATCACTTGCCGTGTCTTGACTAAATCCAATATCATCACAGCTGCGTATTCCAGAAACCAATTTTTCACCATCAACTTATTGGATACCGATGAACAACAGTTAAAAGCAGTTGTGACTTCGAACGTGGACGACCTTCATAACTCAATCGAGGTAAAATTTTTATATATTATTTTATTTATAATTGCAGTATCAATAAACTTCATAGATGATTATAATATGCCATTTACCATTACATTTCAATAACTTTTCATGATTGTCAATCATTCTGTTACATTCAAAATTCCATGTTTTACGTTTTCATATGTCATCTTTATTCTTCTTGATTTTGTATAATACAATTTTCATTTTATTTCAGGTTAATTCTGTTATAAGAATTAAATCATTTTTGACAACAACAGCTCACTCCAGATTCAATGCTACTGGAGCTGATTGATACTTAATCATAACACTGTAATAGAAGACCGAAATCCCAATTTTCCGGAATTCAGGATAATATTTCAGACGATAGACGAGATCAATCATCTCGGAGCAAGAGCTGCTTGCAGTAAGCACTTTGATATTAATGAATCACCATAAATATGTATATAATATATAAATATATATCAATAAACATTTAGAACTTTAAGGACTTTTTTCGTCACCGAATCAGAACTTTGAGGCTTTTCGGGTTCTTTGAGGATTCTCCTGAAAGGCTCATAGTTCTGTTCACATGTTTAGGACTCACGGAGCCAAAGCTCTCCGGGACTTTGAGGATGCTAACGTACGCTTACGAAACTTTGAGGTCCAGACATAAAAATCAAAGTAATTGAATGTTTTAGCCATAGATAAAAATTTAAGCAACAAATCGATCTTCCATGATAATCTTCATGTAATTTTAAAAAAGTCAACAAAATAACACAAAATACCCCTTCGACCCCCGGATCATAGAAAAACGTCATTGAAAAACATGAAGCCAGTAACGGCTCGTAACTGTAAGAATTTCTATTTTCCAAGTAAAAAAAGCAGTAAAGTTAGAATACAGGAATATGATGAAAAGAGGACTCGCAAATGTAGAAAGCATGACAGTCGTTCTTACGTCAGAAGGATTCTTTGTTTAATGTACACTATCCCTCAGAGGTTAAATTCAAATTTCTCCCTTTAAGTATGACAAAACTCCTAAAGGAGTACTGTACTTGAAAAAAAATTGTTTATGCTGAATTCGAGCTATAAGCGAGTGTAACAAAGTTTGAAATTGTAAAACACGAATTCGTGTGAATGATATAAAAGCTCAGTTTGATCGAGTATGCCTGTCAATCAGACGTCTGAACTAATTATTTTTCAAAGTACACTATCCCTCAAAGGTAAAATTCGATTATCTACCATTGAGTGAGGCAAAACTCCTAAGAGAGTACTGCACTTGAAAAAAAAATTGTTTTAACTGCGCTCGAGCTTCGAGCGAGTGTAACAAAGTTCGTCGAGGTACGACACGATATCGTGCCAATGATATAAAAGCTCAGGTCGACCGGTCACGCTATTCGGTCAGACGTCTGAAAGAATTTTGAAGGTACATTATTTCCCAAAGGTGAAATTGAAACCCCCACTTTTACAATTGGCAAGTATATGCTTTGAATATTGTACCTAGTAAAGGGAAGTTTTGTAAAAGGCAAGTCGTGCTTGTTTTATTTATTATGATATTTGCAATCTATTTGTTCGTTAAGGGTCTTATGATATAGTTACCATATACGCGTTTTCGTTCGAATAGTTCCTAACATTCGAATTTTGGAATCGTTTTAAGATTTTTTGTTTAATTCAAGTACTTATTTCAAGTTTAATATATATTTTATCGGTCAAGCATGAAACAAGTTTATGTTTAATTTGTTTTGTTCTAGTAAGGCATTTTTATATTTTAAACGACACGATTCGTGGAGCTACATTTTTTTTTCGTTTTATTTCATAACGTCTACAGTACATATTAAATATTCTCTCAATCCTGTTTTATTTTAAAGTTTTTTTCTTCTTAAAAAAAGTATCAATCTCAAATTTATTCAAGTTATGAAACTTAGTTCACTGCTGGTATTTGAATCATCGGCCTCTTTGTAGATACATAGCATTTTGTCTCCACCTACTTTGTTATCTGAAAAAAAATTTCATGAATGAAATAGTGTTAACGAAATCCTCAATAAGCAACATATAATATTAATGAGTTCAATGTATTAATATGAGCTTCAAGAACAGATCATTGTACTTTAACTTAATTATTTTATTTACCTGTTATACATGTTTCCTGTTGATTTATGTCGAATTCATTGTCTTTTGATCTTGATCGACATGACAAACATTCACATCTCCATCATTGAAAAAATTTTTACCATAACACCAATTTATTTCCTCGCCTACGTTTATGTCTCTTATAGCTTGAAAACACAATTTTCCATTTTGCATCAAACTATAAAGTTTTGTATTCGGGTTGCAGCTATGGTGCACGTAGGCCCCGGCCCAAGCCATAGCTTGTATTTATCACTGGCAGTGCAGAATATGGAAAAGTCTTTATTTTATCCTTTAAAATTTTTTCTTCATTAATTTGATTGGTAGAACAGGAGTACTAAAACACGGAAAATCGTCCCTCTCGGTTGATATTTATTAGTGCAAATCATTGCTCCTAAATGATTATCTTTCGAATATCTTAGATAGTCAAAAGTAAGTTTAATTTTTTGGTATTTCAATTTTTGAGAAAAAATCGTCATTCAGTTTTTACTCCTGGCGACAAACGTGAATAGACAGCACCATCTGGATTAAGTAATTGTAAATAACTCTTCAGTTTATCAAGCAATTTTTTTTCATCTACGTATTGATCTTGTATTATTGATTAAATAATTCTTTAAGGCTGCAGTGTCACTTAAGGGGGGAAAGGTACCTTAAACCTGAAATGTAAAAAATTCATTAAAAAGTATGAAAAATTTTTTTTGGTACTATACAGAGGATACTCTCTTTTTTTCACCCTTTTTTCTAAAGTTTTTCACGCTGGAATATTGAAATTGAGGTCCCAGTCGCCATAGAATCCTCCTTGATGAAGCAAGCCCACAGTCCTGGCAGGTACCCCTGTGCCGTAAGATCCAGCTAGAACCGATGATTCAATCATGGTCATTGGGGTCTCATTTTGTTCATTAGATGTGTGGTTACAAACGCAAGCACTTCAGATTTTTAAATTAGTTATACTCATTTTGCCAGACACATATACACATTTATTCATTGACATCATATAATAAAATACAATTGTGCTAGGGATATAGCCTGAAAAAAGTGCAAATTTTGTCCAATACCTTTGAAAGTGGTTGCGTTTGTAGCTATTGTTATGTAGAACAACTCCTGAAAGTTTCAGCTCAATTGCTCAAACGGTTCACATTAAAAGTTACGGCATGCAAGCAATTTTTAGATGAAATATTACTGCCCAGAATTTAAAAAAACAAAATTATCCAATAAATACACTGATAATGTATTAAAGTCAATAAGGCCATGCCAAACTTTTAAACTTTGAAAAAAGTTACATTACATATGACTTGAACAACAATGACCCCTGAAACCAATATTTGATTATCCCAGACAACTAAATGCGCTAAATTATAATTAAACACTATTTCCCAAGTTATTCATGAATACGCTAAGTTTGGTTTCATGATGAGTTAGGTACTTTCACTCTTCACATAACATGAAAAACCTCACATGAAAACTCAACTTACACTGAAATTCATTGCACTAATATATTTTCTACACATAAATCTAAAAAATTGACATTTATGGCTACAAATACGTCTAAAATCACTTACAATGTATCACTACTTTATTTACACATGAAAAAGATTTTCTGATACACATCTATATATCAGTGATATCAAGATTAAAGTAATGATCTTGCACTCATCCAATCACTGCTGAATTTTTGGATTTCCACTGTTACACACAGTCAATTTTAAAAATAACCTATTGAAACATCTTTATAACTTTACTATGAATCTCTGTGAAAATTTCAAAGATATAATTGCACTCTGCATACACTTTTTTGACTTATAAAAAAAATGTATTATTTAGTGAATAAAACAGACTTGTTGACATTTCATATGTACTAGGTTAGCACATGAAACTGATGGTGGCGTTACTGACTGTACTGTTTACATTATGTAGCAGACAGTAAAGTTTTCTGCTTCTGCTTGCAGCATAGACATGTGACACATTTGCTTCTTATATATCAGCTAAATAATGCATTTTTTTTACAAGCAATAAAAGTATAGTAGAGTGTATTATATGTTTGAAATTTTTTATAGAGATTCATAATAAAACCATGAAGCTATTTCAATAGTTTTTTTTCCAAAATTGTCCATGTTTAGCCTTGAAAATCAATAATTTGAGCAGCAATCAGATAAGTATTTTACTTTTCTATGTTTACATATACCACTGATGTAAGAGTAGTGATACTTTGTGTTTGTTTTCAGGCTTTATTTGTCATTCTCAGCACAGAATGACTAAAATATTTACAGATGCAGTGCAATGAAAGAATAGAAAAGAAGAATAGAAAAATAAAGTGTTTAGTGAATTACCATAAAGTTATAGTGAGAAGTGAAATTCAGTGGCCTCCTGGTACATAACTGTCATCATTTTCATGAAGTTTCCTCTTGCGGTTGGATCTTCTGACTTCTTGGGAGGCCAACACAGTTTTACTTATACTTTTCTCTATTCTTTTCTTATCTTCTTCTTGACTATAATATATATATATATATTTATAACAAACAAGGTAAAAAACTTTTTTCTAGCAAGTGAACGTTATACAGTAGCAAACGCAACGCAGTGCAAGTAAACGTATGTTATCGAGCAACGTTTAAACAAAACCGTTACGTTTAAACAAAACCGCGGGTTTGGGCCGATTATCGAAACATGGTTAGGAATCGAGTCAATAGATGGCGCTAACAACATGAAAAAGTCCCTAGACTCATAAAAGAACGCCATATAATTTGAGTAGTTTCATTCATTTTGGCTAGAATAAACATAGAAATATCGATACTCAATAGGCTGTATCTTACGATAGAATTGAAATTTTAGAATTCTGATTACGGCGCTGAAAAGCTGAGGAAAAATCCTATCGAAAAAGTTATGACGTTTATTAAAGTTAGTCTTTAGACTCATTAAAAAACGCTTATATTGATTTAGTGTTATTTTATTCATTTTGCTAGAATAAACTTAAAAGTATCGATACTAAATAGGCTCTATTGCGATAAAATTAAAATTTTTGAATTCGGGTTGCGGCGTTGAAAAGCCGAGGAAAAATCCTATCGAAAAAGCAAAAAAAAAAAAATTAATTTTTTTTCGATTTTAGGTACCTTTCCCCCCTTAAATCTTTTTGATCGTGCATAAAAGGAGCTAGTATTTTGCTTAATTCGGTTTCAAAGTTATGAATTGATTTAAAATATATAACAACTTCAACATTTATTTTATGAGTCGTTATTCCTAGATATTGGTCAACAGTGGCAAAGTTAGGTAAATCATCAATTAAGCAAAAATTAAATGTTGTTCTTGATAAGGTACTCCAGAAAGATATTTCAATTATGAAAGTCTGAAAAGTGATATGATCATGAAGTAAAATTATATACATCTCAATAAAATATAGAATTTGATGTATTTTTAACGTACTTTTTAACTGATTTTCAATCTGATTGTATTTCGATAATTGTTTATCTTGTTTATTTTGATATCTTGCAGAATCAATGATTCAAATGCAATGTTCTTGGGCACTTCAATAGTTGTTGATTTGGTCTAGTTTCAGATGTTGTGAAAGCATTGATCATTCTGAACATCTTCATCGCTTTCAATCAATCTCCTGTTCTATTGATTTTATGAGAAAGCAATGATTCATTTTCAATATCTTCATCGCTTCAGGAATCAAATGATATCTTCTGTTTTATTGATTTCATGAGAAAGCAATGATTCATTTTCAATATCTTCATCGCTTTCAGCAACATTTGGCCCTGAATGTGAATCATTCATCTTTAAGTCATTCAACGCAGCAGTAGGTATATCTAACTTTATAGTGGAGAGAACTATATTTAAAAAATTGATTAGATATGTAAATGGTAAAAATTTATATTGACCAGTATTTTTATTACCTTCATTAGTAACGAAATGATTTTATCCTGCAAAATAGAATTTGAAACTATTTTTATTTTTGTTCATCAAACTCATTTGGTGTCGTAACATATGTTATAAAATCTTATTAATTTTCTCTGAAGGAATAGCTTTATATCTATATATGCAATCAAAGAATTCCTCATAATACAAATAAATGCTTGATAATATAAGCTTTTGCTCGTACTCTATACTTTTTCTATGTTCTGGTGCAAGAATTTTGTTAATGCAGCTACCTGGATACAACATATAAAATTAAATTCGTGTACTTCTTTAAAAATAAAATGAGTTTTCAGTGTACATTATTACTTACTTTTTGTATCTTCATTTATCACATTCTTATAGGACAAACCGAATTTTTCAAAGATTCAAAACTTGACTTGTGATAATTTTTATAAATTTCTTTGCACAGTTGTTGTTTATCATCAGATAGTTCATTCACGTTTACAATTTCTTCCCCTTGAGAAATGAAATATATTTTTTATACATTTCCTTATTGTATTGTAGGCCATTTTTGAATTTCCCAAGTGATTTTCTTTGTACTTTTTACTTCTTTTACTATTTTTTAGCAGTTGTCGAAAACTCCTTATTTTAATAATAAGTTCAGATTTACTGAACGTGGAACCCCACAAACTAATCATTGTAACAATTAAAGTTACTGATTTTTATGTAGGAACTGCGTACCTAACCTTAGTTTGTGCTCAATGTTTACTATGCTACTGCTATGTTTACTGTACTTTGGGAATACCGGCTCTCTGAGTTCGAATGGCATTGATGATCGTTATACATAACTCAATAGTAAATTTTGTTAAAGCCTCAAGATCTGAACTTGTATTTTGGAGTTGGAGTATAGATGTATCGTTGTTCATAAAATGAAAAGTTCAGGTGATTTAATGAAAAGTATTATTATAATTAATTATGAAAAAGGTTTATGAAATAGCTCATCAGCATAAGAATAGCTTTATTAAGTTACAATTATACAAATTAAGAAAAACATTTGTAATGAAATTAAAAAAGAATAATAAATGTTATATTTTTTTAAATTAACATAATATTTTGCTGTTATCTTAAGTATTAAATTAAAGCTTAGTGTTTGTTGCAGTCATTGGCATCTTTTTAACTAACTAAGTTTGATGGGTGACTTTCTATAGGCCTAACAGTGAAATTATGAAAAATTTTGGAAAATTTCACGAATCCAAATAAGAAATAATTATAATCTATTGCTTTTTTAAAAGCTTAACATAATATTCTGTTATACTCTAGTTTAATTAAGTTACTGTTTTCTGCAGTCATTGATTCTTTACTGGTAACTAAGTTTGATTTAGTGACATGCGATGGCCTTACATGGAAATTATGAAAAAATATCTGGAAAATTTCACGAATCAAAATAAGAAATAATTATAATCTATGTGCTTTTTTAAAGACTTAACATAATATTCTGCTATACTCTTAGTATTTAATTAAAGCTTACTGTTTGGTGCAGTCATTAGCATCTTTTACTAGTAACTAAGTTTGATTTGGTGTCATGCATGAGTCCCTATAGTTTTAAATTACAGAAGCATGCCATTTATTTTAGTATTATTATCTAATGAAGATTGATTACCTAAACCTGACTCGTGCAACAAAATTATCAATACCAAGTAGGGAACAACTTGATAAAACTTAGTCTTCTCAACTTCTCACAATTTTAAGAACAATAGTTGTTTAGGTACATAAATTAATTATATAATCAAAATTAGTATTGAAATTAACCAATGAGTCATCAAATCTTATAGCCTTTCGAATCCAGTCAGTAATTTCTGTTGGAGTGTATTTGCTAAGAGCTGGCGATTTTTGATATACGGTGCAAACAATTTCTATAGGCGGTACATTTTTATTTTTAATGTATTCGGAGAAATGCTGGTATATACTTGTAGGAGTTTTATTCCTTGGTTTGCTGATAGCTTTTACTACAGGTGTACATGGCTTATTTTTGCTTAGCCACTGCAAGTGTGAACGTACTTGCTCGACTGTACGTCCACGAAGACCCTCATTTGCAGTTATAACTTCTTGGATTTCTTGTCCCGGTATCTTTTCTTTTGATACGAAACGGGACAAGAATCTATCAGCGATAACTTGACTTATTTCAGTGGTCCATTTTTTACGAGTACTTGTATCGCATTTAGCAGGTATAGCACTGCTACTTTTGGGAGCTGTAAAAATGTTGTATTAGTAAACAGATAAAAAACTAAAATCATTTTACAATAAAACTGGGCAAAATTAAAAAAATTACATACTCTTCCTGGTCAATGGGGTTTGTACTCGATATGATTCTGATGTACTCGTACTTGATGTACTTGCTTGCTGAATTGTATCTATATTATCTAAATAATCCACAGGTTCATTCTGCATTAATAATGACTCGCCACCATCATCAAGGCTAGTATCGTCCTCTCTATATCTGAGGAAGTCTCTTCAGTAACTCTCATTCTTCCACCATCATCAGTTTCGATAAAATCGTATGATGCGTACTCCAGCCATTTGGAAACTTGTGTGATATTGACAGCTAATTGCTGTCGGTAAATTGATAAATGAACATCAGGATTATGCCCCATGAATCTGCTTAATTTGAACACTTCATCATCTTGTAGTTTTAAAGTCAATCCCACAGTTGCCATATGTTTTCTCAATCTCGTACCTCTTAATAAGGAAGGAATTTTTGCCCCACTTTTTTGAGCAAATTGTGACACTAATGGATTCGGATCTATCCAATTAAATTCCGATCCTACGTTAGGTAAAGCAAAAATATATGGATTGTTTGGATGAATCCCGGCTGTATCTCGATATTGAAGAATCGTTTTTATACATTCCACAGTTTCATCATCTAGAAGGATTGCACATTTTTTATTATTCTTTTTTCCATGAGTGATTATACGACAGTATCTACTAGCCTCTTTTCTTGCATCTTCTGACATTTTAGAATATAAATCTAGATGAGAGTCAAAACAAATTTTTCCATAGAATTTTCAAAACTTATTTTAAACAATCTAGCAACTTCTCCTGGTCTTTTCCGATTAAATAAAAGAATCGTCATAAGGGTTGCTTTCATCAAATTAACATACACAGAGTACTGAAATCCGGCTTCTTTTAGTTTCATTACTGCTGCCTTTCGTTGTTCATAACAGTATAAATTAATTGTTCTAATATCTTTTTTTGTGGGCAACTTGTAAGCACCTTTTGCAATATCTATTAACGTTTGTGATTCTGATACAGCGTTTGATATATAAGCAGGAAAGTGAACTTTATGAAGTTCCAAAAAGTCTTTAACTTTTTTCTGTTCTTTATCGTCAACTCTTGTTTCAATCATCTCAGCTATTCGAAGATCACATACATCTTTGATAACTCGACCAACCATTAAAGCCATGTTTCCATTAATAAATCTTTTTAAATCTGGATCAAAATTTCCGATTTTATCAGCAGCATGTATATAAGCTTGTTTATAAACTGGATTTAACATAGATCTCAGATCAGTTATGTTACTACTGTGCTCTTTCGCTATAACAAGAACTCTTCCTAAAACTCTTACTTCAGCTCTGATCTGCCGATTGTGATGATTCGACATTCTATATTTGAATGACAAATGGTTCCCGTATGATACAATTAGGACATCCGTTCTAGCAAGAGTTCCAATTTCATCGTTATGTAAGCGTGATGCAACGATTCTATAATACTGATTAGCACTTACGTGCAAATTCCCAACAACATAATTATGAAGTACTCTGTATGAAGAAGTTGTCACGTTTCCACATTTTTTCAAATGTTTATTCATGGAGAGCTTTGAAAATGTTCCGTGACAAAAACAACAAACAATAATATCAACTAAGTACTTATTGGTATTTCTACTCAACTGTTCCTCCTTCGGTTTATTGGCATGAACATTGTTAATAAACAGTCCACGTTTACGTAAATTACCAATCATTCGATTTCTCTTAATCTGGTCAGCCGACAATTGTTGTCCTTTTACCCGCTTCGATGTCGGCAAGGCTGCTACTTCTCTGATGTCTGGATGATCTTTGTGTACAAAGAAAAGATGATCAGAAATTTTATGATAGATAGTTTTTTTGCATATGTAACAAGTATATTTCTTGACAGTTTTTTTCATTTCCAACTTGACGCCTACAGGATTCATGAGTAAATCCCCTACTGGACTAGTGTTACATTTGATCGTCTCATAATCGATGCTCTCAAATTGTACTCCACGTTTGAATTTTCTTTTTTCTTTGTCCACCTCAGTTAATTTACGCTTTAAACTTTTTTCATTCTGAGATACTTCAGAAAGTTCTTCAGAAGTTACTGTAGGTTCATTTTCTGGTGTGAGGTTGTTTCCATTTTCCACAGTTATATTTTCATATGACTCTGGCATTTCTGATTCATCTGAATGTACATCTGAAGGTACATACTCAGACCCAGAGGGATCTACCTCAGAGTCATGGTCAGAAGCTGGTTCTTCAATAGTACTTGTCGCATTTTTTGATAAAATCGGACCTATGCTTCCATCTAATGCAACTTCTACAATACAATCGTAATTTATAATACATTTTTGTTTGTACACTATAGAAATATTAAGGTACTAGAGAATACATACCATAGTCCATGACATCGTTAAGATCAAAATTAAAGTCATTTGTTAAATCATTTTCAAGTGAGTCATTCAGCAACCACGCTAAAAAAAATAATGAGCTTGTAAGATAATTATTGAAAGGGTCTTGATAATTTAAATACAAAATAATTTAACAGACTATTGTGTAAACATAATATAAATAGTTATAATGATTAAGTAATATAAAAAGAAATTATATAATTATGAACAATAGTGTACGAATATCATACCATTGACAGTCAAGTTTTTGTTAAATACAAAAAACCATTTTAGTCTTGATGAAAGCTTTATTATTTCTATATGTGTATAATGCTTATTCAAATATGTTTTAGAAACTTAGTTGTCAAACGACTTGATTTGCTTACTTCAGAACATCAATCATAAAGTATAATGTATAAACAATTTTTGACAAGATAATTTATAATAAAAGTGCTATAGACAAATCTAGTATTTGTCAACTAAGTTCCAAGAGAATAATTGGTGTTCTGTGTCCACCTCAAAATTATAATTTGTATTTAAAAAGTAAAATTTGAGGATCGAAGTAAAGTATCTTGCATGTTTATATAAAATATTGACTATCAATGGAATGGTATGTGTTAATTAGAATATATCTTCTTCAAAATGTATTTTGTATATTTTCATAATGTAATTTTATTATAAATTTTAACAATCATGTCAGAATGTAAACTTCTATTTTCACTTTCTGCTAAATAAAATATATTAATACATCCGAAAAAAAAAAAACACACACACCCCCCCCATCCACACATCTCCGCTTCGCCGGTTCCAAGCCCGGAGCTCGGTCACCCAGAGACAGAGAAGGAGGAGGGGAGGAGTAACAACCTCGTTAAAAACCGAGGTATGTCTGACCCGGAGTTAGCGCTCGTAAGGGTTCCCTGTGGCAGGGTTACAGCTACCGCCGTGTCTGCCGTGCGGTGCGACCCGTGAGCTGACAAAAGAATCCTGGGTGGCAAGGCGATACCGATGCTGCGTGTTGACGTGACCCGAACCATCTTTGGCTCCCCTGTTGACAAGACGGCGGCCGGTTTCTAGCCAGTACCGGTCAATCGGCTTCCCCGATAGGGCTGTCCACCGTCACGTTGTGGCGGCGGAGGGTTTTTTTTCGGGGATAGGCAAGTCCGCTGTGCAACATGATGCTCGCCAGAAACTCTCCAGAGAGATGCTCGCCTCTGTTGGTTTGGGGCGACGCTCGAGAGACGTAGGTGAGCTAGTGCAGTAGGGCGTGCTATACCCAGGTACGATGTCCCCAGTCTGGTACCGCTCTCAGCCATGCCTGGAGCCATGCCAGCTGCCTCCATAGACGGAGGGATCCAGGGGGTCGGGGCACTTACCTGGGTGAATTTCAAAAACATAGTATGCACAAGTTCATGAAGAATAAACCAAGATCGAGCTCGATGAGCGAGCTGACGGTGGAGCACTTGAAGGCGCACGACGACAACCTCAAAGTCGTCGATGAGACCCCAACACCATCGGAGTCTAACACCCATCGTGCGCAGGCTCTGAAAAGAGCGTACGTGTGCTGAGCCACGCCGAAAACTTGGCGCGGCTCGGCCGAAAATCGATGAGGCGTCGGCCTTCGCTGACTCGAAGGGCAACCTGCACAAAAACCTGAAGAAGATGCTGCATGAGGCCCAGTCCATCTTCGAGAGCTGCTACTGGTCCCTGGACTCGGTGAGGCAGCTCCCTCGCAGCAATACAGTGGCGAAAAACTCAAACTTCGCCGGGTACTTGAGACCAGGAAGCCGAAGTCAGCAAGGACAACGACATCCACGAGTGGTAGCAATGCCCCGACACCTGCCCCGAGAACCCAAGCCGGGAAGCGGACAAATGCTGTCGCCGACCCTCAACCAGCCGACGGCGGCCCCCGAATGGCAACGGGTCCGGAGCAGGAAAAGTCGGAGGAAGAGCCCAAAAAAAATGTGGCTCCAAAAACGAAGCCCGTCACGGCCGGAACGAGGGTGACTAGGCACTCTCGCCCAGACGTTTTGTCGTTAAGGCGAAGGACCCACGTCCTACGCGGAAATTTTGAGGCTGATGAGATCGGAGCCGACGCTGCAGGGCCCGGTCGTGAAAGCGTCAACAGAATCCGGCGCAATGCCACCGGGGACCCGTTGCTCCAGCTCAACAGGGCATCGGGCGACGCTGGCCAGCTTGGCCAGAAGTTAAACGATCCTGAAGGGCTGGGCACGGCGACGGCTCGAACGCATGTGACCACAGTCGAAATCAGAGATTTAGACGAGGTCACAACGAAAGCTGAGATCTGCGAGGCCCTCCAGCGTCAACTGGATGGTGCAACTTAGCTGTCTGTCGAGGTGGTCAAGTCTCTACGTAAGGCGTACGCAGGGACCCAGAAAGCTGTGGTGGCTTTGCCGGACGGCCTGGCCACCAAGGCAATCAAGCTGGGGCACATCCGAGTTGGATGGGTCAGCTGCAGGATAGGGAAAGGCTGAGGTCCTTCGGTGCTACCGGTGTTGGGAGCCTGGACATACAGCAGCCCGATGCAGCGGACCCGACCGTAGGCACTGCTGCCATCGATGTGGTCAGGAGGGTCACGTGGCCAACATCTGCCAAAACGTGCCATCCTGCATCCTCTGCAGTGCTGACAGTGCGAAAACCCACGCTCGATGAGCTTGGGCTGTCCGCTTATCAAGAAGTACCTGCAACGTCCACAATGATCCGTGTCCTCCAACTCAATCTCAACCACTGCGAGGCTGCCCAAGATCTAGTCATGCAGACGGTGAGGAAGATGAGGATCGACGTGGCAATCTTGTGTGACCAGCACAGACCCCTCAAGTCACCATATACCTGGATATCTGACGCCGTTAACCAAGCGGCGATCTGGGTGTGTGGGTGGGTGCCAGTGCAACGGCGCTCTCTGGAGAAAGTCGCTTTTACACCTGGGCGCAGATAGCTGGAATACATCTTCAGCGTGTATGCGCCCCCTAGACTCTCCAATGAGGAGTTCACCAGCCTGCTGACCGACATTGTTGTCGAGGCTAGAGGAAAAAGACCTGTCCTCATTGCTGGCGACTTCAATGCATGGTCAACGGAGTGGGGCAGCAGGACGACCAGACCTCGGGGTGAGATGCTGCTCGACGCACTCGCTCCCTTGGACGTTCTCCTGCTCAACACCGGTTCGGATCCGACATTTGTTGGACCACGGGGAGGCTCGGTGGTTGATCTAACCTTTGTTAGTGACTCGCTATCTAGCCGAGTCAGTTCCTGGCGGGTTAGTGACGTCTACAACAGCGACCACCAGGCTGTTGTTTATGAGATCCTTCCCACGGAGAGCCGTAGTGTTGGCCACGCTCCTGCAGGTCTTCGCAGATGGGGCGCGAAAACCCTGGATATTGAGTGTTTGCTGAAATGGTGTCTGGTGTGGAGGTCCAGCTGCGTTCCCAGAGGACATGGTCGACGAGCTCATGTCATCAATCATGAGCGCGTGTGACGCCTCTATGTCTAGAGGTGACGGACGTAGGCCATGAGCCTGTGTACTGGTGGAACGACAGCATCGCGGAGTGTCGGCAAATCTGCCTACGTGCGCGGAGGCTTGCCCAACGTGCACGCGGCCGTCCTGACGAAGCCATTCGTCGGGAGGCCTTGGCCGGCTCGGAGACGTCTCCACAAGGCGATTAAAACAAGCAAGCGCCTTTGTTAGAAACAACTCTGCGACGAGGCTGACCGCGATGTGTGGGGAAAACCATACAGAACGGTCATGTCTCGCCTCAGGGGACCGAGGACGCCGTCTCCGACCACACCGGATCTGGTGCGTCGAGCGGTGTCCACACTGTTTCCAGAAGTCATCCATCGGGAGATCAGCCCTCCACCTTTACTGGAGGAGCACTTGATCCCCGAGGTTGGCATCGGGGAGCTTCGTTGGGCGTACCGTAAGGTAAGAAATGGAGCAGCTCCGGGGCCGGACGGTATTCCCAACCTTGCCCTGAAGACTGTGGTAGAGTCATGCTTTGACTCCTTTCGTTACGGAGAGTCTTAGGAAAAGATGCTTTCCGGCTCGGTGAAAACGACAACGGCTTGTCCTCATGTTGAAACCAGGCAAGCCGGCCGAGTACTCATCATCGTATCGCCCGCTGTGTATGCTTGATACCGCGAGCAAAATCCTGGAAAGGATTATAGTTGGCTGCCTGGAAGCCCACACTGAGGGTCCCGCTGGTTTGGCGGACTCACAGCACGGATTCCGTAAAGGGCGGTCAACATTCGACGCCGTACAAAGCGTACTCAGCACCGCTCGATTGGCCATTAGTGGCAAAAGATGGCATCGGGGCACCAAGAAGTACTGCGCCATCATCACACTAGACGTGAGGAACGCCTTCAATTCGGCGCGGTGGAATAAAATCTACACCGCTTTGAGCCGGATGGAGGTTCCGAACTACCTGTTGCGGATCATCGCCAGCTATTTCCGCGACAGAGTGTTGGAGTTCACCACGGATGATGGCGAGGAGACCTACGATGTCTCGGCAGGCGTGCCTCAAGGATTTGTACTTGGCCCCACACTATGGAATGTCATGTACGACAAGATCCTGAGGCTCGAGCTGCCGGAGCCCACGAGAGTCGTGGGCTTTGCAGATGACATCGCGGTCACTGTAGTGTCCGAGGAGCTGCACAGGCTAGAGTTCCACGCGAACATCGCCATTCGCAAGGTGCGAGCTGCGCTCGCCAGCTTGGGGCTACAAACCGCTGACCAGAAAACAGAAGTTCTTCTGGTCACGAGCAGGAAAACGAAGGAGACCATCATCACCCTAAGAGCCGGCGATAGTGATATCACGTAGGTCCCCTGCATCCGGTACCTTAGCGTGCACATCGATGCCAAGCTGCGATTCGACGAACACCTTAGAATCGTCTGCGACAAGGCCAACCAGGTTGCAGGGGTCCTGCTAGGTCTGATGCCCAACATTGGAGGTCCGAGAAGTGCCTCTACGGTGCCCCAATATGGGCGGAGGCGGCGAGGACGCAGAGCTACATACGCCAGGCAAAGTCGATCCATCGACGAGCCTGTCTGCATGTGATTTGCGGCTTTCGCACCATCTCCCATGATGCCATCTACGTTCTGGCCGGCATACCATCGCTGGCATTGCTCATCGACGAACGTTCGAGGCTTTACCATCACCGCCTCGAGAACGTCAAGAGCGAAGAACGAGCCAAGACGATTGATGAATGGCAGGGTGAATGGGCCCGCTATTCATGGAGGAAAGAGAGGTGCTCCATCGCCTCTTTCAAGGGCCCATGGAGCCTGAGACATTGGTAGGGTTCATGCTTGCCGCGAAACCCAACTGGCTGGCAGTGTCCTCCTTCGCATACTCAGTCATGACAAGACTGAGGAGCGAAGAGAGGGCCAGAAGAAGACGACCGGACGATGCGGTTTGAAGAAGACGTTGAAGACGACGAAGAAAAGAAACATCCACGAAGTGAGCATGTAGCTCTAGCCTCGCCCCGCGAAGTAATGCCTAACGGTGTCCCGCGGGGAAGAAGAAGAGCAGAAGAAAAGGATGGGTTTTATCGGTATAGTAGGGAGGCACAACATCCGCCACATAACAACAGTACATATACAACAGTACACTACTCGAGTCCGACATATCCACGCGACAAACATGCCGTCGCGTGTTGAATCCGTAAAAGGATTTCCATCCTTCCCAAAAAAAACAAAAAAAAAAACACACATTCACACACACACACACACACACACACACAGGCAGGACGTGTGTTGCTCGCGCTCCTGCTTCTTCTTGATTTCTAGTGCGGTTATACGTAGTGCCGAAGTGTCTTTGTGTGCGCCAAGTGCGCAGCTTGACGCGCCGCATCGATACATGTGTGTGCAGTTTTGTAGCTGTGCGTACACGGCTGTAGTGGTGCTTTTTTTCCTTTGCTCAGTGCTTTCCCGCGTACCGAGTTGTCGGTGTGAGCCCCACGCGCTAGTGTGAGTGCTTGTCTGGCACCGTGGTGCGAACACAGAAGGCGCACGCGACCCACGGCATGTCAACAGCCGTGAACGACGGGCTGTGGAGCCCGCAGGGGCAGACGTCGGTCGAGGGGTCCGGCGTGCCGAGCTCGATGGAGCGGGGCCCGCACCGTCGCCGCAACGTCTCCTTGCACAATGGTCAAGGCGATTACGAAGAAAATTATTGTCGCTCCTTTGCATTGCAAAGAAAAGGATGCGACGCTCCGCCTCCCGCGAAATTCGACCGGGACCTTGGAGGACAAACTGGAGCGGTTGGACGGCCTTATACGCGGTCTTGGCCTGTTTTCAAAGGCAAGTCCAATCTCCATAAGGAGCTGATCAGCTACCAGCTGAGCCTTGTGATGGCCCTCTCAGCGCTGGAGAAGTCATTGGCGAGCCAAGTGCCGCCTCGCCCTCTCGCAGCNCCAACTGGCTGGCAGTGTCCTCCTTCGCATACTCAGTCATGACAAAACTACAATCTAAGCTCTGCCATCGAGCAGGTGCGATGCGCGCTTCACGAGCTCGGCCTAGTAACGGCTGACCATAAGACCGAGGCCCTACTGATCACTAGCAGGAAGAAAATGGAGACCATCACCATCACAGTGGGTGACTGCAGCATAGGTCGTCCCCCTGCATCCACTTTCTGGGCCTACACATTGACTCCAGGCTGAAGTTCGACCAACCTCTCCGAATCGTCAGCGGAAAGGCAGCAAGAGTAGCTGGAGCCCTCGCGAAGATCATATCCAACAACGGTGCACCCAAAAGTAGCCAACGAGAGCTCTATGCCCACGTCGTCGACTCGATTCGCCTGTATGGAGCACCCATCTGGAGCTGTGCGACGGAAACGCAGGCCTACATCCGTCAAGCAGAGGCTGTACATCGACGAGCCTGCCTGCGCGTGATCAGCGGACGTCCACACGTCTCCTACGACGCGATGTACGTGATAGCCAGCGTACCACCGCTGGCGCTACTAGCGGATGAGTGAGCGCGCATATATGAGCGCCGCCCCAAGGACGTTAAGGAGGAAGAGAGAAGAGAGACGCTGAACAGGTGGCAGGACCGGTGGGACCGGGCCTCAAAGGGCCGATGGACCCACCAGTTAATCCCGAAGATCACGGACTGGGTCGAGAGGGGACATGGAGAAGTGGACTACCATCTCACACAACTCCTGTCCGGGCATGGCTATTTCAGAAGCCGTAGCCAGCGCTATGACAACACCCTTAGCACACTCTGTCCGGCCTGCCCTACCACAGTAGAAGACGCGGAGCATACGTTCTTTCGCTGCCCACGATTTCACGAAGAGAGAGAGTCTCCAACAAGTCCTCCAAGAAGAAATCGAGCCTGAAAACATTGTCAGGCTCATGCTCGAAACCGCAGGAAACTAGATGGTGGTAGCGTCTTTCACGCAATCAGTCGTCACCAGACTGAGGCAAGAGGCGCAAGAGGTGTTAAGACGATCCGAACGATGCTGCAAGAAGAAGACGACGCTTCTGGTTCCCGAACCCCTAATCACCGTAAGGTGGACGGGGGGTGTACGAAAAAGACACAGATGTAGCAGAGAAGCTCTATACAGTCCCAACTGAAGTAATGTTTTACGACGGTTCCCGGTGGGGTACTTGTTTCGAAGGGCCACTGGCTGCAGAGTTCACTCTGCCCACGTCCAAAAAAAAAAAAAAAAAAAAAAAAACAAACACACACACACACACACACACATCAGTCTTCTTGGCTCAGTAGGTATAGTTCTTGCCTGCTGATACAAGGTGGTCCGTAGGGCATGGGTTCAATCCCGACTGGGCGTTTTTTCGCCTGGTGTTGTTGATCCCGTGCCCGAGGTGGAGCGGGTACCACTCAAAAAGAAGACCCGGGCTATGTCATGAGCCTCCGAAGCGGTAAAAAACGCCGATCACTGTGCGAGCTGGAAACGAAGAGAATAACCATAAGTAGGAGCAGTCACAGTGGTGGCCAAGCACCTAGACCTTGTCGAGTTTTACTCAAACGACATTATACGTCTGGTGCGAGCAGCCCTAACTGACCTGGGGCTACAGACCGCGGACCAGAAAACCAAGGTACTTCTGGTCACCAGCAGAAAAGTGAGAGAGACCATCACCCTCAGAGCTGGCGACCACTACATCACGTCGGCTCCCTGTATTCGGTACCTAGGCGTACATATTGACGCCAGGCTGCGATTCGATGAGCACCTTCGTATTGTCAGCGACAACGCAAACCGGTCGGCAGGTGCTCTGCTGGGTCTTATGCCAAACATCGGAGGTCCAAGGAGCAGTCGACGTAGGCTGTATGCCAGCGTCGTCCGCTCTACGGTGCCCCAGCATGGAGTGAGGCAGCAATGACGCATGACTACGTCCGTCGTGCGGCGTCGATCCATCGACGTGCCTGCCTGCGTGTGATCTGCGGATTTTGCAGCATTTCACACGAGGCCACCTACGTTCTTGCCAGCACTCCACCGCTGCAACTATCATCGACGAGCGCTCGAGGCTATATCATCGCTGCCTTGAAAGCTTCGGGAGTGAAGAACGAGCTAGGACGATCGAGAAATGGCAGGTCCAATGGGCCCGCTCGACGAAGGGTCGGTTGACCCATTGACTCATCCCGAACATCATTCTGTGAATTGAGAGGAGGCACGGAGAAGTGAACTACTACCTCACGCAGCTTCTGACTTGTCACGGTTGCTTCAGGTCATACCTGTGTCGGACAAACAACGACATGAGTGACCGGTGCCCGGCGTGTCCTCTGGCAGTGGAATAAGCCGAGCATGTCATTTTCCGCTGCCCTCGATTCGCGGAGGAAAGACGGGTGCTCAATCGCCTCTTTCAAGGGTCCTTGGAGCCCGAGACGCTGTAGGGTTCATGCTCGGCGCTGAACCCAACTGGCTAGAAGTGTCCTTCTTTGCCTACTTTGTCATGACACGACTGAGGGGTGAAGAGAGGGCCAGAAGAAGATGACCGGACGATGCGGTAAGAAAAAGACGATGAAGAATAGAAGATAAAACTACTGAAGTGAGCACGTAGCTCGAGCCTCCCCCGCGAAGTAATACCTAACGGTGGTCCCGTGGGAAAGAAAGAGGCAGAAGTCAAGGATGGGTTTTAGTCGTTATTAGTATAGAGGCACATTACTCGCCCACATAACAACACTTGTACACGAACAACAGTACACTACTCGAGTCCGACATATCCATGCGACAATCGATAGTCTCATGTTGAATCCGTTAATAGGATTTCCCTCCTTCAAAAAAAAAAAAAAAACACGCACACACCCACATCGGTCTCCTTGGCTCAGTGGGTATAGTTCTTGCCTGCTGATACTAGGTGATCCATAGGGCATGGGTTTAATCTCCACTGGGCGAAATTTCGATGGCGTTTTTTCGCCTGGCGTGGTTGAGCCCGTGCCCGAGGTGGAGCGGGTACCACTCAAAAAGAAGACTCAGGCTATGTCATGAGCCTCCGAAGCGGTAAAAAACGCCGATCACTGTGCGAGCTGGAAACGAAGAGAATAACCATAAGTAGGAGCCCGAGGCGAGGCCTCTCGGAGCGAGAGTATGGCTTCAGAAAAGGGCGATTAACGATAGATGCCATCGAAGACGTCATTTGCACCGCCCGGTATGCAGTAGCACGCAATAGGTGGCTCCGTGGCACCAATAAGTACTGCACTACAGTGAGACTTGACGTAAGGAACGCATTCAATCCGGCCTGGTAGGACAACATCCTTGCTATCAGTATCCTACGCCGTTTGCTTGTACCCGATTTCTTGCTGAGAATAATTACCAGCTATTTCTCAGCAAAAGTGTTCGATTTCACTACGAACAATGGCCTGGAGTCCTACGAAGCCACAGCAGATGTTCCTCAGGGGTCAGTTTTGGCTCAAGGGTCAGTCTGTGGAATGTCATGTATAATGCCATCTTGCATCTCAACTGCGAGGGTGATGTTCGTATCGTCGGCTTCGCGGACGACATCGCCGTGGTGGCTGTCGCCAAGCATCTATGGCATATCGAACAAGATCTGAACGCTGCTATCCCACCGGTGCAAGGCACGCTCCAAGCTCTCAGCTTGCAAACAGCTGACCACAAGACGGAGGCTCTGCTCCTCACCAGCAGGAGGGAAGTGGAAACCATCACCATCATGGTAGGTGACCACAGCATACGCTCGTTCCCTTCCATCCTCTACCTAGGCCTACACATCGACGCCAAACTGAAGTTTGATCACCACCTCCGAACAGTCAGCGCGGAAGCAGCCGGTGTGATCGGAGCCTTTACGACGATTATGTGCAACTCTGGCGGGCCCAGAAGTAGCCGATGTAAGCTGTATGTTCACGTCATCGACTCCATACTCCTGTATGGAGCCCCTATATGGAGCGAAGCCACAAAAAAGTGGGCCTTCATTCGTCAGGCAGTCAGCCTACCGAAGAGCCTGCCTGCGTGTGATCGGTGGCCAGCCGCATGTCTCTTACGAGACGTCATACGTTCTTCCCGGCATACCTCCAATAGCCCTCTTCGCGGAAGAGCGAACGCGGCTCTACGGTCACCGCTGGAGGACGCAAAGGACGAGGAACGCTTGGCAACGCTGAGCAAATGGCAGAAAGCATGGGACCAGTCGATGAAGGCCCGATGGATGCGTCGGCTGATCCCAAATATCAGAGTGAGGATCGAGAGGAGTCACGGAGGGTTAAACTACAATCTCATGCAACTCTCGGCTGTTTATGGCTTCTTTAAAAACAATAGCCAAAGCTACGATCATAACCATAGCGTGCAATGTCTGGCTTGCCCCTCATCCATCGAGAACGCGCAGCATGTATTCTACCACTGCCCGAGGTTTAGCGAAGAAAGAGAGCGACTACAGGCTCTGTCCACGAGGTTATGTCCGGAGAACATCATCAGGCTCATTCTTGTGGTTGCTTCCTTTGCCCACTCAGTTGTGATAAGACTGAGAGACGAAGAAAAGGATAGAAGAGAATAACCAGATGATGCGGAGAAAGATGCTTAGTTCTTGCCTGCTGATACAAGGATGTGTCGTAGGGCGCGGGTTCGATTTCAACCGGATGAATATTCGAGGGTGTTTTTTCGCCTCGTGTGGTCAAGCCTGGGCCTGAAGTGGAGCGGGTATCATTCAAAAAGGAGACCCGGGCTATGTCATCAGCCTTTGGAGCCGGTGAAAAACCCCGATCATTGTGATCTGGAAGCGAAGAGGATAACCATAAGTAGGAGCCCGAGGCGAGGACTCACAAGGCTGGCGATAGACAGGGAGCACCACACTCCAATGATAAAGTCAGAAGCGAGAACCACACTCACAAGATGGTACTAGGCAGCGAGTTCTAAATACTCAACTCAGGAGAAGAGGCCATCAATGTGTGACCACGCAGAAGACGGCTCCAGAAGCTCTGGAATACGACAATCGAGAGATGGCATTGCGCAGGGTACAGACGTTCACCAAAGAAGAAGAGAAACACACACACCACACCACACACACACACACACACACATATATGCGTAGATACGCCTCGATGGCTCAGTGAGTAAAGGCATCGCGCCTTTGTCTACTGAATCTGAGAGTGTCGTTAGGGCCTGGGTTCAAGCCTCGTCGGAAGAAAACTGTCACTTGTGACTTTTCTCTCTCGATGGGATTGATCTCGGGCCTGGGTGGTTCGGATTCCACCTAAAATAGGTCCATGGCTGGCTAGTCCGCCCTCCGAAGCGTGGAAAACCCCAATCGTTGCACAGCGAGCGGGGGTGGACCCAAAAAGATGAAATAAGTGCTAACGCACACAATAACGATGGGTCCCTGAACCCCTAATCGTCGCATATCACTATGCGATGGATGGGGATGTATGGAAAACGACCAACCACCGACGTGGCAGAAATGCCCTACCCCGGTCCTCACCGAAGTAATGTCTAACGATGGTCCCGGTGAGGTACCACAAAAATGGGGAGTAGAAAAAAAAAAAAAAAAAAAAAATATATGCGTAGCGACAGGAGGTGATCGACGTCCCCGTGAACCTGTCTACTGAAGAAGCGACAGCTTCTATGAGTGTCAGCGGAGCTGCCTCCGGTTGTGAAGACGCGCTAAATGGACTCACGGTCGAGCTGACGAGATCATCCGTCGCGAGAAATTTGCCGACGCTCAAGGACGTCTACGTGGGCAATAAATAAAGGCAAGCAAATGTCTCTGCTGGAGGCAGCTCTGCGACGAGGCGGACTGCGATGTGTGGGGTAAACCATACAGAGTAGTTATGTCCGCTTCAGGGAGCCGAGGATGTCACCGCACACCGCGCAGGACTTGGTGCGACGAGCAGTGTCTACGTGGCTTCCGACGATCGTTTCTCGGTTGATTGATGTTCTACCAGTACTGAAGGAGCACTTGAACCTTCTTCTTACCGTCCACTGTGCATGTTCGACACAGCGGGTAAAATCCTCGAAAGAATTGTAGTTGGTCGCCTCGTGGCCGACACTGAGGGACCTGCTGGGCTGGCAAACTCACAGTACGACTTCCGTAAGGGGCGATCAACTTTTGATGCCATACAGACCGTCCTCAGCACTGCACGATCAGGCATTAGTGGTGAACGATGGCATCGGTGTGTCAAGGAGTACTGCGCCATCATCACCCTAGACGTGAGGAATGGCTTCAACTCGGCGCGATGGAACAAAATTCTCATCGCATTGAGTTAAACGGAGGTCCCAGCTTATCAGTTGCGGATGGTAGCCAGCTACTTCTGCGACAGAGTGTTGGAGTTCATCACGAATGATGGAGCAGAGACCTAAGATGTTACGGCTCCCGTGCAACACGGATCCGTACTTGGCCCTATTCTTTAGAACGTCATTTACGACAGGATCCTGAAGCTCAAGCTACCAGAGTCCGCAAAAATCGTGGGGTTTGCAGACGACTCACAGTGGTGGCCAAGCACCTAGACCTTGTTGAGTTTTACTCAAACGAGACTACTCAAAAAGAAGACCCGGGCTATGTCATGAGCCTCCGAAGCGGTAAAAAACACCGATCACTGTGCGAGCTGGAAACAAAGAGAATAACCATAAGTAGGAGCAGTCACAGTGGTGGCCAAGCACCTAGACCTTGCCGAGTTTTACTCAAACGAGATTATACGTCTGGTGTGAGCAGCCCTTACTGACTTAGGGCTACAGACCGCGGACTAGAAAACCGAGGTACTTCTGGTCACCAGCAGGAAAGTGAGAGACACCAACACCCGCAGAGCCGGTGACCACCACATCACGTCGGCTCCCGGTATCCGGTACCCAGGCGTCCATATTGACGTCAGGCTGCGATTCGATGAGCACCTTTGTATTGTCAGCGACAAGGCAAACCGGTCAGCAGGTGCTCTGCTGGGTCAAATGCCCAACATCGGAGATCCAAGAAGCAGTCAACGTGTGACGCTACGGTAACGCTACGTACCAATGTGTATAAGTTAATTAATGTATTATATCCCTACTCGGCAACCAATCAGCTGATTGTACCCTTGTTTTGATAGACCAGCTGATGGATGTTGGGGTAGGGAACTTTTGGCGCGTAAACAGCCCTATAAAAGGCCCGGGTCGGACGACGAGAAGTCAGAAGCCGTTCGGTGGCGACTCACGGAGCAACTTATACAGCTCTATGCCTTGCAACTCATAAAAGCAAGTAGCAGCACTCGACGAAATATCAGCAATTCATACCGTGCGATTATCGTCGAGGCTGGTGAAAAATTGCTAGGAAATTAACATTCGCGTTCGCGCGTATTAGCGGCTCACTTGTGTTAGAGTCTCGTGTTAAATATTGTAAATATTGTACATACTTGTATTATAAATAAATATATTAGTATAGAGTTAAAAAGCAACACTTCGTGTTGTTAATCACACGATCCTTTTCCTCTTTTCAGGTCGCGAAGTCGAGTCTGATTAATAAAGTAGAGTGATTTCATTATAATATAACTATCTTTTTTTGTTATCTTATTTTTGCTAAGTCGAGTCACTTGTGCGAATACACCTCAAGAGGAGAGACACGGACCACAGGGAATCACAAACGTAGGCTGTATGCCAATAGAGGAGATTCTCTCAGTCCTCCAGAAGCAGCTAGAAGGAGCCTCTGAGCTGTCCCTGGAAGCAGTCAAGTCCCTGCGAATGTCCTACGCAGGGACACAAACGGCTGTGGGTTGCCCTGCCTGTACCACTCGCAGGAAAACTGCTTAAACTCGGCCATATCAGAGTTGGTTGGGTTAACCTCCATGCTAAGGGGAGACGGCCCCCGGCGGCATTAGTCGATCTACTGGTAGAGCGAGGATATCACGGAGTGTCGCCGGCATGCCTGCGGGCACGGAGACTCGTGGTCGGAGACGAGAGGACTTCGCCGAGGCACGCAGAAATCTGCACGTGGTATTAAGGGCTAGTGAGCGCCGCTGCTGGAAGCAACGTGTAATTATAACGAGTAATTTAAAAAAAATAGAGCTATGTGGGATGATTTTTGCACACTGTATTTCGTTTTGAAGCTATCATTTAAAGTACGGAAACTCTCTCGTTTAGCTGAAATCAACACGATTTTTCGGCCATTTTGCGGACACAAATGGTACCTTCAAAACGACCTACAGGGTGCAAAAATTATGGTAGAGACCTCTTTTTTTTTTTTTTTTTTAATTACTCGTTCAAAAAAGTATTTTGCGATGATGTATGTTGATGGTATATGTGATTTTAATAAACAAATTACTACAGTCCATGGGCATGTTTGAAAAATTGAATTTTTTCGTAATTTTTTGTGTTGCCTTCAAATACTAATGGTAACTCTATATTGACTCGAGCTCATACAAAATATGTATGGAATTCAGAAAAAGTTCGTTTCGATACGATGAATAAAGACCAAAAATAGAAGCATTTGAAAATTGACAAAATTTCGTTGAAAATTTTTGTTGCGAAAATTTTGTTGAGTAAAGTATTTCAAAATACACTACCATTAATTTACTTGTTTTATATGATTTTCCTGATCGAATGATGTTAGAAGTACTAAATGATTAAAAAATGTAAATAGAATTGTTTAAAAGAATTAGACTGGTTTTTTACTACTACAAGTACGATAATTTTACTTCATGTCTCTGCCACTAGATGGCGAGTACCCTCATCCGTGAATCTGCAAGTGGTAAAGTGAACATAATTTTGTAAGTCAAAACATGATTTTGAACGAAGAAAAGTAACATTGGAATAATTTGTACGAATTTCATGCAATCAATGTTAAAGGGTCTAAAAAACACGGATAATTATGACCATGATATTTTGAGTATTTTTACCAAGGTATCTGCGTCCAAACGATGGTTGAAACAATTCCGACGAAATAACTAAAGATTGATCTAAAATTAAGTTTTTATTTGACCCATATCGTCATTATTTGATCAATGGAGAAGTTATATTGAGTTTTAATATAAAATTTGTTTTACTACAGGGTCAGATAAAATCTGTATCGAGTCTTTTCTTATTTCTTGATAAAAATGATATAAGCATGACTCTCGATTACTATATGCATAGAGTAATGTCTCAAGTTTATCTCTTGCTCTTTACACCGTGGCTGAGAGGTGAAAAGAAAGCGAGCGCTTGAATATCCTAACTGTATAGAAACGATACACAGGTGACAAAGTATAACGAAAAATGTCTAGGTGTAGATATAAGGTAATATAGAGCGACTCGCAGGCTTTCTCGCATGCACACGCGCATAGCGGCCGCAGCGCATACGATGCAGCCCAGGATATCAGATCTCAAGGTGCGAAAGGCGGGCTGCACCGGGCGTTATATCTGACCATTATGAGGTGATGCGTAAAATGATGTGTGGAGTAGAAGATCTTGGCTTGGTGAAAGGTTAAGAGCGTAAGGCTAAAAAAGAGGAAGAGAGAGAGAGAGAAAATGACGGAAAATATATAACAGGCGCAAAAAGACTGAAATATATACAATGATATCGTCGCGTCGGGGAAAGTGTATACGCACGCCGTATAGTCGCTCGCACACGGTGCTTTTAAGCTTTTCCATAGTGCTTTTGAACTGGTGCGACGAGCGGTCTTGACACTCCTTTCTAAGAGTCGCAACTCATTAGATCCGCCTGCCTGCCCAGACGTATGAGGAGCGGATCCCCGAGGTAAGCGTTGGGGAACTTCGTGGAGCGTGCCAGAGGGTACGTGAACAGAATAATCAGACGTGAACTTTATAAAACTAATGTAGATATAAATAAACACTAACAATTATTTACAAAACATATTAGTGTTAATGTACCATGAACATTTGTAAAAATTTCTTAAAAAATATATTTTTAAAAATAAATGTAGATTTATATCGTTTCCACACCACCCATGTAACAACTACTTTCATGTTTATTAAACAATATCATTTGTCGCCATCAAATGTTATTGTTTTAATATGCACGGAAGGGTTCTCAAGAGGTAGATATATCGGCGCGTTTTTTTTAATGTGGTGTCCCTACAAAGTGTTATCATAATAATATATTAGAAAGTAAGTTATTAGTTTGTGTTTACATATGGATGCAGCTCCGCTCGCCAACCCCCCGTTTGAAATTTTAAGAATAATAATTATTCAATTACAAAATATTTATTGATTAAATATTGAATATGTACAAATATGTTATGTCCAGACTTTAACGAGTTTTTTTTATTACTTATATCGTTAGTGATAAGGAATAATTCGATAAGTGTAGTGTTTATACCTTTTCCACCACACCTACGAAATCAGTTGATTTTTGGCACATCAATGTGTTGATCAACGTTGAGCAAAAACATATAAAAATAGGTTTATACATTTTAAATAATTTATACTTAATACTAACGTAACATACATAATTTTGGTGTTGAGGCTTTTATATCTTTTATGTAATCTGTAAAGTATAAAAATTTGTTAATTTTATGAAGTTTTAAATTTTTTTAAATTATTATATTCCTTATTTTTAATTTAGTCAACTAAAATACTATATGTTACAAAACCGAAGTAAAATATATATACAAATAATATTCATAATCAATATTATAATTCAAAGAATTTATGGGGACACCACTTCAAAAAAAAGGCGCCGATATATCTACCTCTTGAACAGAGTTCATTTAAGTACAACTTAACACTATAATTTTATGGCGACAAATATTAGTGTAAAAAATACTATAAATGAGCTCATTTCATAGGTGGTGTGGAAACGATATAATACTAACAAAGTTACTATATTATATATAATATATATTATATATATAATATACAAAGCTCCACATTATAAAGAATGTATTCATAATAAATATTATTATTGAAAGAATTACTTTAAAAAAAAGCGCCGCTATATATACCTACTGAATAAAGTTCATTTAGGTACAACTAAACACTATAATTTTATGGCGAAAAATATTAGCGTAAAAAAAGTACCATAAATAAACTGATTTCATAGGTAATGTGGAAACGATACAAACACTAAAGTTATCGATTTATTACTTATCACTGACCATATCGATAATACAGAAAACCCGTTAAATTCTCGACATAATATATTTGTACATATTCAATTCAAATATCAATACAACGTAGGCAAAAAAAAAACTCAGGAAAGAGAAGAGTAGCGGCGGAGGAGCAGTAATAAAAAAAGTGCAAAAATCACGTGAAAAATGAACAAAACTACCGCAAAAATGCCGTTTTTGAAAAGAGGCTGAGGAGCGCGGAGGAGGGCGGGGGAGGAGTTGGAAAAATCCTTACGATCATATAATATATAGATATATACGGCCCTCTGGCCGTAACACCATCTACTTCCATTTTGTCCGCAATACCTTCGCGATTTGCAGAACAATTATCTTTATGATTCTCGTACTAACTAGTAAATTCAACACTGTCTTTATTTTCTAATATAAGCATTTCATACAAAAACTTGATTGTACTGCGACGTCTACAATTTTGCTACTATATATATATTTTTTTTTTCTTTCTCCCCACCGTCTTGCATTTGCCCAGGCCTGAGAACCTGATGAGTAAGGGACACCTGGGGAAATACGTTGTACATATGCACTACACCCTCCTTCTCCATCCTCCAGAAAAAATCCGGCCTGAGACATCCAGAGCACATTGGGTTCTCATCCCACCGAATGGCAATCGGAAAAATCCGAATTCCCTCACTGGGATTCGAACCCACGGCTCCTCGAACGGACGTTGAATCAATGCCTAGCACTCTACGCACTAAGCTAACGACCGCTCTATTTTCAACCTAATACGACCATTAGCTGTGAATTATATTGCTTTAGAGAGTTTATATAAGGAATCTCTCTTTGCTAATTTGATAATTCACACGTAATTTATACGTAGGCAGCAAGGTGTAAAAAAAGTTATAAAAAAAATTATTAAAAAAAAAAATTATCCATAATAATAAATTTTTATTAACTATATATTTATAAAAGTATGTTTATACAAAAAAAAATATAATGGTTAAAATATGTTTATTCCATTGCAAATATCCTTATATTTAGCTGAGTATTTTAGCTAGGAGCAGTGTACCTATTCTATATATTTGCACGAAAGAAATAAAAAAGCTAGTTCGAGTTAGGGTACCTTCAGTATTCAGAAAGCTACCAGAAAGTGATGATTCGATGGAGGATCAAAAATCATGAATCCATGCAAATTTTTAGCTCATTTGGCGCATTGGATAAAGAGATAGAGCCATCCAAACATTTTTTAAGATCAAAAAACGTTTTTTTTTTTCAATTTTTTGTTAAACATGAGTCAGCCACTGAATTGGTCTTAAATAATCTACTTAGAAAAGTTGAAATCTTCAACGATTCACTGACAAAGCATCGTGGATACTTCGAGTAGGCTTGCAAAACAAGTCCAAGATCCCCGAAGGTTTCTCGAAAAATCATCGTAGATTATTCAATAATCTACGTGGAGAAGTTAACCCGTTCAATCATCTTATCGGTGCGAGGAAAATTCTTAAGTATCTGTTGTCTATGTAAAATTTAACGTACTTTTGAATATGAGTTCATAATTAACCTCTGATACATATTACAAAATTTATAAACAATTTAACAAAATTGTGGAAAGACAACTTAAAGTAATACCCAAAATTGTGGAAAGACAACTTAAAGTTTAATGTATCAAGGGTGAGATTTAAATACTGAAGATAGCGGCTACCAAAAAATGCACTTTTCCAAAAAAATGTAGCATTTAAAAAATACCTATACAAATATTGACTTAGACGTAGGATTATTGAACTAACTACAAACAACATGCGTAAGCTTAGCGGACGATTTCCGGTGTCAGTGTAGATAACTCAATAAGCTCAGCTAATCGAATACTCGTCACGCTGATTTATCTTTTACTTAGTTCTTTTACTTAGTTCTTTTGTTATACTATATTTTTTTTATATATTTTATTATCCTAATTTACTTAGTTCTTTTGTTGATAACTGCTTTATTTGTTTTGATTTCAATTTACTATTATAAAAGTTAACATAAACTTGAATGTTCATTCTTAAAATTTTTTAATAAAAGAATCAATTTCAGGAAAATCGCTCACTCAATTGGATATTTCACAAAACTCCTTAGCATCAGTACCATCTGTTGCCTTGAAAAATCTGCATCATCTTCTTATTCTAAATATTAATCATAACAAAATAACGATTATTCATAAAAAAGCATTCGAAGGCCTAGATACATTAGAAATCTTGACGGTTTATGAGAACAAGTTATCTATGATTGAATTTGATGCTTTTAAAGGAATCGATAAGTAAGTAATTTTATTAGTCGATCATTATCTAAAACCAAGAATAATATATTTAGTATCTTGAAAATAATTTTTTACTCGTGTTTTGTTTAACCCACTATCACCAAGAGGGAGATTTTTTACACAAACTTTAGTTGAATATCATTATCATTTAGAATTTTAAAAAATTATAATGTTCATGTTTTAACGTGAAATTTAATGTTCTTTGAAAATCTAGACTTAAAATATTGCTAGAAGTTAAAGTTAAAAAGTTGTGCACTATTGAATAACAAAAAACACGAATTATAAATAAAAAGTTTTTTTAACCTGAATTTCAAAACGGAAAAAGATTTGATTCATCGATCGAACACCTACTTCTTGCGTCCATACGGTGTATACTTGAAAGTTCAATAGTGGCAATTTTGAAATTCAACGCGGTGGATAGCAAATTTTCACTTTGTTGAAAAATTCCAAATCAAAGCAAAAACGATTCCGACATCTTCCTCCTAGAGGGTGTTCACTTTCTCCAGGTGTTTACTTTGTGCCTGAGAGACGGCGTTTTCCTCGAGATGCTGAAAGCGACTGAGGCTCGTTCCATTGCCGAAGCGAGACAAACCGCCCGATGAGCCAAACTCATTTTTGGCCTGTGACTACCTGTTTGTTGAAAATAATTTCAAACTATCAAGTTTTGGTACTCACCGGCAGACAGAGGATAAAAACAATTACCATTACAGTGGGGCACTGCTATATAAACTAAACCACCCACATTCGCTACCTGTGCTCACATATCGTGTACTCCGAAAAAAGCCACAACAGCCTTAGAGCCGAAAATTGCGACATTACGTCGGTTCCCTGCATCTAGTACCTCGGGTCGCGAGCGCTTTGCTCGGCTTAATACCCAATATCAGGATCCGAAGGAGCAGCCAATACAGGCTCTACGTGACGTCGACTCAATTCTCCTTTAGGTTGCCCCAATATGGAGAGGTGCAGTAAAGACGCAAAATTACGTCCGTAAGGCAGCGTCAATCCACGGACGAGCATCTCTTCGTGAGATCTATGGCTTTCGCAGCATATCTCACGAGGCTGTGCATATTTTTGCAAGCCCTCTTCTCGTTGTTGAGCGCTCGAAATTCTATAAGCATTGTCATTTGGATGCCGCAAGGAAGGAGCCTGACAGTCCCCTGGAGAAATTGGCCCTGTTGAAGGGGGGCGTGGATTTGATTTTTGTCAAGGGAATCCGGTTTTTTCCGAGGACTATTCGACGAAAAAAGTACCCATTGAACCTCAGCTTGGGGCTGCACTGGAAAGCAGTGTCCTCCCTCACCAGCACTCACAAGGGAGGGTCAGAAGAAGATGACTGGACGGAATATAAAGATATACTAACAGTAAAATTAGTTTGTACAGAGCGATGTAGCATTAGTAGACAGAACAACATCAGCCCACTCAACAACAGTACACCAACATCAGTAAACTACTCACGTCCGATATATCCATGCGACGCAGCGATATCACATACTAAATCCTGAATGTATTTTCCTCCTCATTACACAGACACACTTATAAGTTTGGTTTAATTATTATTTGTGCACAGATGTGCCAATGTGTACTTTTCATGTGAAACTGCTTTTTATGTCGATAATCTGACATTTTGTTTGTGTGTGTGTGTTTTTTTTCTTCGGTGAGGCCAGGGTTAGTTGAGCATTTCTGCTACTTCGTCGTAAGTCATTTCCATACA
Organism: Trichogramma dendrolimi; assembly: GCA_034770305.1. NCBI lineage: Eukaryota > Metazoa > Arthropoda > Insecta > Hymenoptera > Trichogrammatidae > Trichogramma > Trichogramma dendrolimi. The sequence goes on along the minus strand of JAPMIB010000089.1, from coordinate 562,443 downwards.
TCTCCCATCCGTCGTGTAGTGATATGCGACGATTAGGGGTTCAGGGACTCATCTTTTTCTACTTGGTGAACCTCCGATCCTGCGCGATGCCATCTCTCGATTGTCGTATCCCCCTTTTCGGAGCCGTCTTTTTGCGTGGTCACACATTGCTGGCGTTTCCTCCTGAGTTAAGTATTAGAACTCGCTGCCCAGTGCCATCTTGTGAGTGTGGTTCTCGCTTCTGACTTCATCATCAGAGTGTTGTGCTCCCGTCTATCGTCAGCCTTGTGAGTCCTCGTCTCGGGCTCCTACTAATGGTTATCCTCTTCGTTTCCAGCTCGCACAGTGATCGGATTTTTTACCGCTTCGGAGGCTGATGACATAGCCCGGATCTTCTTTTTGAGTGTTACTCACTCCACTTTGAGCCCGGGCTCGACCAGGGCGAAAAACCGCGCCTCGAAAATTCACCCAGTGGGAATCGAACCCACGCCCTACGGCACACCCTTGTATCAGCAGGCAAGAACTATACCCACTTAGCCAAGGAGGCCGGTGTGTGTGTGTTTTTATATTTTTTTTTGGATGTATTAATATATACTGTATGTTTCATATAAAGCGGACACTTTGCAAAATTTTTAATATCTTTGGTTTGCGATTTGTGTTTGGTAAAAGTAAATATACCAAAATAAAGGAAAAATTTTTCCCTATTTAATGCAATTATTCTTATGTTGATCCGTGAATATGAAAAAAATAGGTAAATATAGGAAGTAGGAGTTTAAAAAAACTGACAGATTATGGCGAAATTTTTTGTGTAAAGCAAAGACAGTAATTTTTAATGAATTTTCAGATATTTTCAGAGCTAATTGATGCTAAAATTAATTTAAATAAAGTTTAAAGATAAGTTACAAAATTTTGAGACGTTAAGTTTTTCTAGAATTGAAATGTCGGTAACCAAAAAAGATTTGAGCATCGGGTTTGAACGTAATCGTGTTGAGAATCTTTCGAAGGTAATGTTGAAAGAGAAAAAATAAAATTCGTAGACTCAGGAATAAGGATTAAAAGGCTGCAGACGCTGGATTTAACCTTCGAAAGATCAGACCAACGTTTTTTTTTGTTACGCGCAGTAAAACAACGAGACTGCAAATTTTCGCTACTAGTCAAATCACGTTGGAATATTTCCGACTGATGCAGCCGCTGGCTTTCGCCTGCCAAAGCTCAGCTCAAAAGGTTTTTTTAATACGCGACGAAAAGGAACGAGTCTGTGAATTTTTTACGTTTCGCGAAGGACGTCAAATCGTTTTTGACCGACGCAGTCGCTTTGTTTTCGCCTGCTAAAGCTATGCTCAAAAGGTTTTTTTAATACGCGACGAAAAGGAACGAGTATGTGAATTTTTTACGTTTCGCGGAAGACGTCTAATAGTTTTTGACCGACGCAGTCGCTGGCTTTCGCCTGCCAAAGCTCAGCTCAAAAGATTTTTTTAATGCGCGACGAAATATGACGAGTCTGTCAAATTTTTACGTTTCGCGAAGGACGTCTAATCGTCATTGACCGACGCAGTCGCTGACTTTCACCTGCCAAAGCTCAGATCAAAAGATTTTTATGATACCCAACGAAAAGCGGCGTGTCAGTAAATATTCTATTTTTAGCGAAACGTATGAGCATCTCCGATCCTGCAGTCACAGGCTCATTTGGGCCACAGCTGAGTTAATCGCTTATTTTAATTAGTATGACAAGTGACAAGTGACGCTTTGGAGTATATTTGTGCACATTAACATACGATAGAGAGAGAGAGGAGAGAGAGAGAGAGACAAGAGAAAGAGACCTGGAAAGATTAAGTTTTAGTTATCCACTGAATGAAAATTGATGAAACCTTTTTGTTAAGCTTTTTTATTAAAAGTTTCATAAAAAAGCAAATGTATATTAATAATTATAGAATAATTATGATTATACATGATCGATGGTTTTTCATTTTTGTTCGATCAGTGTGCAGGTTTTTTTTGATTTTCTTTTTGATCGACGTGGAGACAGCAACTGACAACTTTCAGTGGGTGAAAAGACCTTGTTTTGGCAAATCTTCGCGATCTTGACATTGAAGCTGCTTATTTTCTTCCTGCACTGCAGCGTCTTTTTATAAAATACTAGGGGGGCTTCGCCCCCCTGCTCGCTCCGCTCACCAACCCCCTTTTTTCGAAATAAAAGTAGAAATTTATTTATTGAAATAAATTCTATCATAAATAATAGGTATTAAAAAAAATTATTCGTCACTTGTTGCTTGGAGGAAAAATCAAGGTCTACCATTTGTTAATCCACACTACCGTGCATATTGCCAGGAAGATATACAATTCAATATTCTTAATAAAACCATGACATGGGATAATTTTATATTTGATTGGAGTGAATATTGAATGAAAATATAATATTGAATAAATTTGAATAATTTTGATATGGAGGTAAAATAAGAATAAGTTGTTGTCACCCATTTGTTTAATTCACAAAACACCTTGCACATTTGCTTGGAGGCAAGAAAATACAAGATCACCTATTTGTTTAACTCACAGAAACTTATGCATTTGCTTGGAGGTAAAAAATACAAGGTCACCCTTTTCTTTAACCCACGACACCTTGCACATTTTCGTAAAGGCAAAAATACAAGGTATCCCATTTGTAGAACCCATAACACCTTGCACATGTTCTTAGAGCCAAAAATACAAGGTTTCCCATTTGTTTAACGCACAACACCTTGCACATGTTCTTAGAGGCAAAAATACAAGGTTTCCCATTTGTTTAACCCACAACACCTTGCACATTGGCTTAGAGGCAAGAAAATACAAGGTCACCCATTTGATTAACCCATATACAAGATCTCCCATTTGTTTAACCCACAACACCTTGCACATTTTGTTGGAGGCCAAAATACAAGGTTTCCCATTTGTTTAACCCACAACACCTTGCACATGTTCTTAAAGGCAAAAATACAAGGTTTCCCATTTGCTTAACCCACAACACCTTGCACATTTGCTTGGAGTCAAGAAAATACAAGATCACCTATTTGATTAACCCATATTCAAGGTCTACCATTTGTTTAGCCCACAACACTTTGCACATGTTCTTAGAGGCAAAAAATACAAGGTTTCCCATTTGTTTAACCCACAACACCTTGCACATTGGCTTAGAGGCAAGAAAATACAAGGTCACCCATTTGTTTAACCCACAACACCTTGCACATTTGCTTGGAGGTAAGAAAATACAAGGTCACCCATTTGATTAACCCATATACAAGGTCTCCCATTTGTTTAACCCACAACACCTTGAACATTTTGTTGGAGGTAAAAATACAACTATTCAATCCACAATACCTAGTACCTTTGCACAATGAATAAATATAATTATTGAATAAATTTCGAACGATCTTGATCAGCAAACAATATAAGAATAGGTTTTTTTTAGTATCCGCACTAAAAATCACTTTACCGATTGGCCTGGAGGAAAAAGTACAAGGTCACACATTTGTTTAACCCATAACACCTTGCATATTTCTGAACAGGCGGCAGCAGTGGCGATATGTTTTTATAATATAGAGAGATTATTATATTGATAAGATCATCTTTTTTATATTTGCTGACGTAATGCGTAGTAGATAAGTTAATCAGCAACCCTTCAGTGATATTCTGCCGGGGTTCAATGATATTCTGCCGGGGTCCTCTTCTGGTTGACTAGGAGATTTTGAACTTATAGGATGGATAGAATTCCGAGATGAATTTCCTATTTCTGGAGATGAAAGACTGTTAGATGATGACGTTCCTGGTGCTTCCCCAGATTGTGCAACCTGTGGGACATCATCATCAGGCAGTGGTGAAACTGGAGACTCTGGATGGTTTTCTTTTTCATAATCCACCATCAAAGAACTATGCATGTAAAAGATAATATTTAGTCTCAAATTAAAAAAAAATTAAACGAATAATAGTTACTTTACAGGATGGTATTCAGTTTTGCGCTCAAATCTTCTTTGAGTCCTTGGTGTGAATTAGGACAATGAATAATTTCTTCAAATTCTTCTCTAATAGCTTCTTCAGCTGACTTTAAAGAAGGCGGTGATTTTCTGAGCAAATTCCGAATGAATTGAATTTCATTATCGTCATTGCTTTCGTGGTTGTCATTTTCATTTTTTCCTTGAATGCTTCTATAAATCTGACGAACCTTGGCATAAGAAATAGCGGGTAGTGTCTTAAGTTGACCTATTTCGTAGATTTTATCCCTGGAAAAAAGTATTAGAAAATAAAAATTGACCTGTTCGATTTAATAGTATATTACTGCTCCGAAGCCGTGAAAAACAGAAAAGTCCCAGGTAACGTGAAATACCGATATTTCGTTGCCGAGACGAAGCCGAGATCGATTAGCACGTGCCCTGGGGTCTTTTTTTCCCGGTGTAGGCCAGAATACAATTTTACATATATCGTGACCCAAAAATAGCAATATCCCGTTTAGCGTAGCGGCTGGAAAATGCTACTTGTGAGCCGCTGGTATGTAAAAATTGAATAGAAGTCGCGATATATACTGTGACCTAAAACTTACTTTACGGATTCACGGCCCTTGTCGGCCACGTATGTCCCTTCGTCGTCGGTCCGTCCGTCGCGAATCCGTCCGCTCGATACCTACATAGAGTGATAGAAAACGGGGTCTCGGGCTCATTCACACAATAATCAATGACCAATAGGAATTTACTAAAAATACGCGATTTATTAATAACTCTACTACACAAAGCCGAGCCAGCCCGAGGACTTGTCGTCGCTGCTCTCGCGTAGCGACACGTTGAGTGCGAGGCTTAGAGGGGAACCACCACGTAACGGCAAGCTCATTGCCCGACTCACCACCATGAACTCCGCTGCCGGAATTGCTGGTCGTCTGGCTGGTTGCTCCTCCTGTAACACGACAAGAATCGGTAAGCCCGGATGCCTCGTCGTACTCCCTTGGTGTAGCGATGATCGACTCCCTCGTTCGGCCGCCGAAACACACATACACTCTACGCACTCGAGCTCTCGTCGAGCCGGCCACACTCCTCACGAAGAGGCTTAGGGTAATCTTTACCCGTGGAGCTCGACCAAGAGTCGACCTAAACATCCAGAGGGTTACCCTGGATGTCGCGTATCACACCCACACTCGCGTATCTCACACACACCACGTATCTCACACACACCACGTATCGCACACACCACGTATCGCACACACGACTTACACAAAGTCTCAATCGCTGCGTACCGTGTACGATCTCGCGATCTAGCCGCTTCGTCGGCAACTACTTCTCTTTTTTTATACAACGTGTTGACAAGCTGCCAACGGTCTTCTCTCCTTCGATCGTCGCGCTCACATGCAAACATAAACACGACAATCAAATACTTTCCTACATTTAAATTATCATTGGGCCGACGACAACGATCACACAGGGGTTCGCCGGGCAGCCGAGCATCCGATGCACTTACTGCATCACAAAGCCCCCCCCCCCCCCCCCTAAACTATTCGCACCTGTACGAATACGTTTATCCACTCGACAGCCCGACGCGCCACCACGAGATCGGCCGTCGACCATAAAAATCAAATAATTTCACAGTCACTCTCATTCATTCACTCCTTCGATGAAATGATAATGATATGATTTCTACTAACTACTAAACTATGTAAAAATAGAAATAAAACAAAATAAAAAAACTTAAACCTACGGCCTCTTTGCTCGCCGTTTAGCGACGCTGAATTTTCCGGACCACACTATTCAGTCGTGCCTTCTGGTTCTTCTTCGTGTGCCAGTTCCTCTGGCTCTCCTCCCAACGTCTGCCGCAACGCGGGCACGCGTGGACTTCACTCCACCTTGTCCACAGTTCGTGCAGAATACCCGCATTGGGCGTTTTCGGAACTGCAGTCGGCCATGTCCCGACTCATGGCAGTTGAAACAAGCGCCCCTCGGTGGATCAAGCCCCGACACAAATGCCACCGGCTCCAGGCCGCCGAAATTTTCACCTCGGACAGACTGGACGGCGCATCCGCATCCTCCGATGTCGGGCTGGGCCAGAACACTGGACTTATGAGCCGATCCACTCTGTGGCTCCTGTCCACCACCATGGCCTCCTGCTGATGATATTGCTGCTGTTGTTGTTGTTGAACCAGGGCCGGTTGCTGATGTTGTGGCAGTTGTTGCTGTTGAAACTGGCACGACTGCCAGTGCTGTTGAGGCTGACGCAGCTCCTGTTGATGCTGCTGGAATGGGTACGGCTGCTGATGTTGTTGCAGGAAACCCCACGGCTGCAGTTGTTGTTGCATCGGTTGAAACATCAAACCATACGGGCCCATCACGTAGCTTATCATGCTGACAGGCTCCGGCGGCAGCGTCGCCGCCCCACGCCATACCAAAGGCGCATTTGGCGGCTCAACGCTAACCTCCGCCTCCCCCTCGCGGCCGACAGAGCATAGCCGCCGGAGGGTCTGCCAGCAACAGCTCCTCTTTTGCGAGCCCGCAAATACCTCCGTGGCGATTTCTCCGTCCCACTCCTCCACCTGGTACGCGCGCTACCAGCGCCTCCAACATCTCGCGCCGCTCCTCCTCCGTGACGATGTTGTTGTCGTCCTTCTCCTGGCGATGGCGTGCGCTGGCGCTGGCATGGCCCGTTGCGACGGCGCCGTTGCTTGCGAGCGCGCCTCTTCTCGGCGTCTGTTCGCTGCCACACCGGTCGGCGATAATGGAAGCCCTCTAGGTCGACGTTCGCCTCCCACTCCTCCGAGATCTCCCCCTCCTCCACTGGGACATCCGGAGAGATCGGAAGCGACCCGCCGGAGACCTCCGCCACCAGCATCCCCTCCGGCTCGCGACGTGGCAACGCTGAGGCGCCAAGCCTTCCCTGGAGAGATAACTCTCCAGCTCGGCCTCCGCATCGCGGCTGGCCCTTGCCTCCTCGCTGGCGTAAGCTCGTAAAGAACTCGGCGCCGCCACGTCCCCACCACTCACCGTCAAGGACACCGATGGGGTCCTCTCTCCTCCACCACCAGCGACGACTGCCGCATACGACCCCTGCTCTCCGTTGTTGTTGCCGCTGTTGCCATTGTAGCCAAAGTTTCCTATTATTTTTTATAAAAAAAACAAAAACAAAACAAAATATATATATTTTTGTCCAGCCGCTTAGCATGCATCTTTGACATCACGGACAAATAGACTCATGCAGGCTGCCGATGGGCTAGCCTTGGTTGGACAAAACGTTTTAAATGAGAGACATGTACCTCCGGCTTTTTCCTACTCTTTTTCTTCATGTCCCGCAATATATACGTTTATCCCTTTTTTCCCTACTACCTCATATGGACCGCTATTCTTCATCTAGTTTCGCATTATACTTATCTATGCCTCTCGATAAATTGTGTACGACGCAAAACTACATCACCTATATTAAAAGTCGCTTCCTTCCTACCTCGATTGTGATATTTACTCTGCCTCTCATACGCTGCACCGACATACTCTATCACAATCTCTCGTAGCTCGTCAAGTTTTGCCATCCTTTCCGCCCACGCGCTTGGCTCCATAAATTCCGTCGCACCATTTCTCGACTTCTCTGCGCAAGCTCTTCGCTTGCCTCGGCTGTCTGCCCATATTTAAGAAAGCCGGTGAGACCTTTAATGTCGATTGTACTGCGGTATTTACCGCATAACGAAACTGCGGCAAATAACGATCCCACTCGTCATGTTTATCATTGACGAACGAAGCAATCATCGTTTTCAGCGTTCTATTGCTCCATTCAACTGGATTCGCCGGGACATGGTACGGCGGCGTAAATAAATGTTTCACTCCGTATCCCTCCAACGCTTCATTCAGCAATCCGTTATCGAATTCCCTTCCATTATCTGTCAGAAAAAATTCGGGTGTTTCCCACCGAAACAACACCAGCTCCTCGAAAGCTCTCAGCACATTCGCTCCTGTTGCTTTCTTTAGCGGAACTACTTCTATCCACTGCGTAAACAAGTCTTGAAAAACTAACGAGTACTTGTTTTGATTCTTGCTTCGCGGATATCTGCCGCTACTACAACCCAGGGTCGATTTACGACCCTCCTCGTCATAAGCCCTGTCGACCCGGTCCCCCCACTTTGTATCGCTGGCACACCTCGCAAGCACTACAAAATTTCTCCACATCGTACCACATACCTGGCCACCAGTACTCGCATGCTGCTCTATCGTACGTTTTTTTTGCACCCATGTGCCCTGACGACGTAAGGCTGTGTGCGTCGAATAATACGCGTTGTCTTCTCTCTGCTGGAACCACCAAACGCCATCCGTTCTCTGCGTTCGTCACTGGGTCCAACAGAGCACTTCTACCTCTCTTATAAAGCATACCATCCTCGATCGTCCAATCTTTGAACTTCGATGGTTCTCGCTGTACGTCCAATCGTTTTTTCAAGTACCACTCGTCCTCGATTTTCTCAAATGCGCACACTTCTTTATCAAAAGCACGTGACAACACATCAGGAACGTAGTGTACTGAACCTTTTCGATAAACAATTTCGAAATCATACTCCATCAGTTTAAAAGCCCATCGAGCCACTCTTCCTTGTGGATCTTTGAAAGCCAAGTCAAAGCTCTGTGGTCCGTCACTACCTTGAAACGGCTGCCTTCTACATATGGTCGAAATTTCTCGATCGCCCATATGACGGCCAAACACTCCTTCTCTGTCGTCGTGTAACGCTGCTCTGCTCGCGATAACACTCGACTTACGTAGTACACGGGATGCTCTGTCTTCGTACCTTGCGTGTCAACACTGCGCCAACTGCGTAATCCGACGCATCAGTTTGTATCGAGAACTCTTTCGAGAAGTCCGGTCTCACTAGCACCGGAGCTTCCGACAAGCAACGCTTAAACATATCGAAAGCTTTCTCCTGCTCGGGGCCCCATACAAAGGCCACGTCTTTGCGTAAAAGCTTCGAAAGCGGCACTTTTATTTCGGCTTCATTCTTTATGAATCGCGAATACCAGCCAACCATACCCAATAATCTGCGCACCTGCTTCACATTCGGCCATTTAAATACATTTAAATTATCATTGGGCCGACGACAACGATCACACAGGGGTTCGCCGGGCAGCCGAGCATCCGATGCACTTACTGCATTACAATACGTAGTATATATCATATATCAAACATTTACAAAGCATAAGTGAAAGAGAGAGAGAGAGATAGAGAGAGAGAGAGAAAAAGAAGGAGAGAGATACTGAAGGTCTGAAAAGTTTTGTAATAAAATTCCTTTTCACTTAAGTGTAACAGAATTTCAAGAAAAGGCTTGCACATTTTTTTCATATTAAAGTACAAAGGAAATGACAAAAAGAGCTATTTTAATAACGCTTATTGCTATATTTGGAGATAAGGAAATTCAAAAAATAACTAAATAAAAAATCTACTATACTTAAATGGAAAAGAATTTAATTATAAAATTTTTGAGACCTTAAGATCAGAATTAGTTAAATATTACATTCAAAACCATGCAGTCAAGGACTCAAAAATCACAAGTCAATATATATGAATCCTGGATGAATTTTAATAATAAAAGGAACTACTATATTTTTTGTTGTAAAAGGACCTGTAAAAAAATATTTCAAGATCAGAAACAAACATTTAAATATTAATTCTTAATTTTCATCTTTTTGCATTTATAGGCATAAACACAGGTGTGTTTCCTTAAGAAATTTGAAATTATAATTACACTCGTTTTTTTTGTTGAAATATGTATATGGCGTGTACTATTTGTATATAACAATCGCTTTCTCTATGTTTCAAAGTATCAATTTCACTCATAATTCCAACGACGTAAGGTGTGTAATTGTAGTCATTGGTCTTTTTTGTTATAATGTTATATTGTCTCGACAATTTTTCTTTTTCCTTCCCTTCCCTTCGTATCCGCTACTGCATAGCATTGCGCTGCCACCAACGATAATACAAGAGCCCTACCGGCGTACCAATGGCAATACGAGAGCAGCAGCGCAGGTGGTAAATTTAGAAAACAGAATAAAGTAAAAATGTTTTTGAAATAGTATCTCGCGAGTATTTATTTATTATTGTGGTAACTTGTCTTGCTTTTATTCAATTAATAAATTTTCGCGGATCTTCCTAGCCTTTCGGATTTCCTCGGCCCAAATTGAAAGATGAGTCGCCGAGGCCCAACGGGTCGGTCACGACTCAGCGGAAGGCCCAGAACCTCCTCGGAGGAGTAGGTAAGTGGACAAGAAGTTAACATTGGAATATTTTGTTTTTGATGTAAGTTATACAATTTTGAAGTAGAGATCGTTGTAATTTATCTGAGTACGAGTAAATAAAAGAAAAAACCTACGTACACACTTAAACTGTAAAAGCAAGAATAAAAAAGGAGTTTTTTATTCAGAATCAAGTCATAGAAGTTGAGAAATAGTTGTTGCAGGACGTTAGAATAACAGATTAGAGCACAAGCATTATTCTAGTTTAAAATGAAAAATTAACCGATTCTAGAAAATCGATTGATATTAAAAAATATAAGTAAAATAATACCTGGTAAAAGGGAAAAATTTGTTAGTTTTCCAACTTTTTTCTAACTATAAATCACTCTTAAATGACCCAAATTTACTTGCGTATAATCTAGATTACCTAGGCAAGTCAAAATTTAATCATGGGCCCTGTAGTTTGAACGGTTCTAATGGAATATTACGGCACAGGGCCATTTTAAGCAAAAATACAACTTTCCAGGATAAGTGATGAGAGAAAATCTTGTAATAATTCATATTAAATCATTATAATGAACTTTATCACTTCTGTATTTTGGGCTAAGACAACATTCAATTATTATTTTATTTATTTTTTGCATTGGTATTTCACATGAAGCAATGTCGCATAATCCATCATTTTCGTAAAATATCGATTTTTTCTTATGTCACATGTTAATTTTCAATTTTTTTTATGATCTTAGTGGTTCATAGAAAAGGAAAAATAAATAATTTCAAAAAATCGTATGTGCTTGTTTTGAATAAGATATTTTTTGAGATAAGATTAAATCATATTGAATTGCTCCTATTGAAAAAACCACTGCTAATTCATTGGAAAAGAGCTTCCTCATAAAAAAGATTATTTCTATTTTGTTTATGAATGCTAATGAAGAAATTATTTAAACTTAAACCCTGTGAAAAAAAAACTTAAATTTATTCTTCACGATGTAATTTTTAAAATAATCTGCTTCTACTCGCGTCCACTTCTCTCAATCGACCACGAAGCCGTTTGTGCCAAAGCACGAGTCGCCTGAGGGCATCGAGGCCGCATCACGCCAAACCTGGATAACGAGGTTTTTTACCACGTCTCCGTTCACACACACACACAAACACTCACAATCAAGCAGGACGTGTTCTGCTCGTGCTCCAGTATTCTCGACCTTTTTGTGTAGATACACGCTGAATCAAAGATCTTGTGTGAGTGCTACGCGTTCGCTGTGGCGCGCCGCGTCGGTGCATGTGTGTGTACAGCCTCACCGCTGTGTGTGTGTGCCGCTGTAGCAAGCTATTTTGCATCGTTTGCCAGTTCCTAGTGACATTACCACATTGTTTCCCGCGCTCGGCCCCATCGGTGTGAGCCACGCACGTTAGTGTGAGCGCGTGCTTCCCGCCGTTGTACTGGTGCTCTGTGATGTCGAGCAGACTCGCGTCGAATCGGCAGCAGTAACAACAGGCGCCTAAATCGGTGGACGATGACGGCCGAGTGACAAGCCGGTTGAAGAGCGGTCTGCAGCCAACGATGCCGAAGAAGTACACGTCTTTCCCCTCGATAATTGCGGCGGCCATCACGAGGAAAATCCTTGGCGCCTCTCTGCTAACTAGCAAGGATGTCGCGCTCCCGTCCCCCGCAGAGTTTGCGACTGGGAGCTATGAAGAGAAGTGGATACGAATTGAAGGACTTGTGATAGGTCTTGCCCAGTTCATCGCTGGCAAAAACAACCTACACAAGATGGTGGTCAGGTACATGGCGAGCCTAGAGCAGGCCGTCTTGGCGCTCAATAAGTCGAAGCAGAGTCTGGGGCCGGCTCGACCTCCTTCTGCTGACAAGGCGGTCTGCGTTTCTCCAATATTTTTGGCCAGTGCAACCGGAAAACGGCCTGCATCATCACAGCCGGCGACTCACGCAACACCCAAGCGATACGCCGTGGCAGCCACATCCAGGCAGCCTGACGAGAACAACAACGATGTCGTAGAACAAGATGGATTTGTTCTTGTCGAACATAGACGTCATCGCCAGCGTAATAAGCTGGCAATTACATCTGGATCTGCCCCCGCCCGGCAGCAGCCGAAGCCGCGGCCAGCGCAGCGTAATGTTCACCATCGACCAGATGCAATCGTTATCAAGGCGAAGGATGCGTCTACGTATGCCGACATCCTGCGAACACTCAAGTTGGACCCGACGTTGCAACAATCAGTCGGGAGCAGCATCCAAAACATCTGACGCAGTGCTGCTGGTGCTGCAACTCAGGAAAAACGTGGACGATGCCTTCACCGTCGGCGTGGAATTGGGCAAAATCCTCGATGACACGGCCACTGCTAGTGCCCTACAGCATACTGCCATGATCGAGATCAGGGATCTTGATGAGTGAGCCACCAAGGAGGAGATTGCCGAAGCGCTGGGCCTCAACAAGGAAGTAGTCAGGACTCTACGGAAAGCGTACGCTGGAACGCAGGCGGCTGTGGCCGCGCTCCAGGACGACCTAGCCACCAAGACGCTGAAATTCGGCCACGTAAGGATTGTCTGAGTCAACTGCCGCTTAGATCCACCGTATACATAGCTTGCCGATGCCAACTGCCAAGCTGCCATCTGGGTTCAGGGAGGCAGCATGGTGCAGGAGCACCCAGCAAGAGTGCGTCCCTTTTTCACTTGGGCCAGTATCAGCGGAATCTACTTTTTCAGCGTCTATGCACCACTAAGACTCACTGATGTAGAATTTTCCGCTCTTCTCACCAACATCACCGAGGTTGCCCGGGGAAAGAGGCAGCTCATCGTTGCTGGCTACTTTAATGCCTGGTTGACGGAGTGGGGCCGTAGGGAGACGAAGCCGAGAGGCGAGGCACTGATGGACGTCTTCGCCCCCTGGATGTGCTCCTGCTGAACACCGGTTCGAGACCGACGTTCGTTGGTCAGCAGGAAGGATCTATAGTTGACCTTAACTTTGCCCTAGTCTCGCTCTACGATCGAGTTAGGTCTTAGCGTGTTTGCGATACCTACACAAGTAGCAACCACCAAGCCATTGTGTTTAAGATCCTTCTCGAGGAGAATCGAAGTGTAAGCCGCCCTCGTTTCTGGGATGAACATCCGGTCTGGTTCGCGTGAGGACATCATGGTGGACGAACTTATGTCCACAATCGTGCGCGCATACGACGCTTGCCAATTGGAGATGATTGACAGCGCCACGAACCTCTCTACTGGTGGAACGACAGCATCGAGAAGTGTTCTCTCCGTGTTGTCTCCGGTGGCGAAGACGCGCTCAACGGGCTCGCGGCCGTGTTGACGAGGCCATCCGTCGCGAGGAGTTCGCCGACGCGAGCAGACGTCTATGCGGGGCGATGAAGACGAACAAACGCCTTAGCTGGAGAAAGCTCTGCGACGAAGTGGACTGCGATGTGTGGGGTAACCCATATAGAGTGGTCATGTCCCGCCTCAGGGCGCCCTAGACGTCACCGCCCACCACGCCGGACTTGGTGCGTGGAGCGGTGTCCACGTTGTTTCCGACGATCGTTCCTCGGTTGATTCATGTTCCACCATTACTACAGGAGCACTTGATTCCCGAGGTCAGTGTCAAGGATCTCCGGTGGGCACACCGACGGGTGAGGATGAGAGCAGCCACTGGCCCGAGACATGATCCCTAACACCGCCCTCAAGGTAGCGGTGGATGCATGTTTCGACAACTTACTGTTTTACAGTGACAATTTACGGAGTGTGTCAGGAAGGGGTTCTTTCCGACACGTTGGAAGCGGCAAAGGCTTGTCCTGATGCAAAAACCAGGCGAGCTTGCCATAAAACCCTCTTCTTACTGTCATGCTTGATACAGTAGGTAAGATCCTCGAAAGGATCATAGCTGGTCGCCTGGAGGCCCAGATTGCCACATTGCGAGACCTGCTTGGCTGTCGGACTCACAATACGGCTTCCGCTAGGGGTAATCAAATATTGACGACATACAAACCGTCCTCAGCACTGCACGATCAGCCATCAGTGGCCAACGATGGCACTGGGGAACCAAGGAGTACTGCGCCATCATCACCCTAGACTAGGGTGGTCCACTTTTTCAAAAATTTTTTGTATCTCGAGGGATCCATCGGAATCTGAAAGTTTGAGGTTTAAAATGAAGTTTCCTTTAAACGAGAACTCAAACAAATGATTTTAAATGGTGTCGATGGATTTTTAAAGTTTAAAAACCTGCTCCTAAAAAAGCAAAATCGGGCAACCATTCGATTTATTTCAAACTTTGTTCAGAGTGTAAAAATGATCTTAACGATACATTTTCTTACGTATTTTTGTCTGTGGAATCGAATGCCATAGTTAGTTATGACCTAGGAGCACCATTTCATTGAAAAAAATACACTTTTTTGATCGTTCTTTTTCGCAAATTTCGCAAAGTTCATTTTCGAGCGAGCGGCAAATGAACAGAAAAAATCTAGGAAATTTTTTGACACCACCAAAATGTAGGATTTTTTATGACAAATCCAACGGTATATATTAGTATACACTTTAAAATTATTTTAATGCCGAAAAAGCACGATTTTACTTCAAAAAACGATATTAAAAAATGGAAAAATGGAAAAATATATTCGTTTCTTCAAGAAAATGGCTGAGTATAATCACTTATGAAAATAATTAAATACAACTATCTGATAGGTTTTTTTCTCACCTTTCAAACGCCGTTTTCAGAGTTAAAAAATTCGCAAAATTCGCCGAGATACAGCTGTTTTTGTACGATGCACTTTTTTGCTTAAAAATCTGCTTTGCTGGTTTCTTAATGAATAGAGCCAGCTCAGAATTATTGAATTTTAAGCTAAAAAAGTGCATCGTACAAAAACAGCTGTATCTCGGCGAATTTTGCGAATTTTTTAACTCTGAAAACGGCGTTTGAAAGGTGAGAAAAAAACCTATCAGATAGTTGTATTTAATTATTTTTATGAGTGATTATACTCAGCCATTTTCTTGAAGAAACGAATATATTTTTCCATTTTTCCATTTTTTAATATCGTTTTTTGAGGTAAAATCGTGCTTTTTCGGCATTAAAATAATTTTAAAGTGTATACTAATATATACCGTTGGATTTGTCATAAAAAAATCCTACATATTGGTGGTGTCAAAAAATTTCCTAGATTTTTTCTGTTCATTTGCCGCTCGCTCGAAAATGAACTTTGCGAAATTTGCGAAAAAGAACGAAGAAAACTAACTACGGCATTCGATTCCACAGACAAAAATACGTAAGAAAATGTATCGTTAAGATCATTTTTACACTCTGAACAAAGTTTGAAATAAATCGAATGGTTGCCCGATTTTGCTCTTTTTTAGGAGCAGGTTTTTAAACTTTAAAAATCCATCGACACCATCTAAAATCATTTGTTTGAGTTCTCGTTTAAAGGAAACTTCATTTTAAACCTCAAACTTTCAGATTCCGATGGATCCCCCGAGATACAAAAAAATTTTTGAAAAGTGGACCACCTAGACTTGTGGAACGCCTTCCACTCGGTGTGATGGAACGAAATTCTCATCGCTCTGAGCCAAATGGAGGTCCCAGCTCATCTACTGCGAATATTGACTAGCTACTTCTGCGACTGAGTGTTGGAGTTCACCACGGATGATGGAGCAGATATCTACGATGTTACGGTTAGCGTGCCACAATGATTCGTACTGGGCCCCATTCTCTGAAACGTCATGTACGACAGGATTATGAGGCTCAAGCTTCCGGGGCCCGCAAAAATCGTGGGGTTTGCTGACGACATTCCAGTCACAGTGGTGACCAAGCACCTAGACCTCGTCGAGTTTTACTCAAACGAGACTATACGTCTGGTGCGAGTAGCTCTTACTGACTTAGGGCTACAGACCGCGGACCAGACCACAGAGTGACTTCTGGTCACAAGCAGGAAAGTGAAAGAGACCATCAACATTCAGAGCCAGCGACCACTACATCACGTCGGCTCCCTGTGGCTACCTAGGCGTACATATTGACGCCAGGCTGCGATTTGATGAGCACTTTCGCATTGTCAGTGACAAGGCAAACCCTGTAGCAGGTGCCGTGCTGGGTCTTATGCCCAACATCGGAGGTCCAAGGAGCAGTCGACGCAGGCTGCATGCCAGTGTCGTCGACTCGATCCTTTTTTACGGTGCTCCGGCATGGAGTGAGGCAGCAAAGACGCATGCGACTACGTCCGTCATGTAGCGTCGATTCATCGACGTGCCTGCTTGCGTGTGATCTGCGGATTTTGCAGCATTTCACACGAGGCCACCTACGTTCTTCAAGCATTCAACCACTGGAACTACTCATCAATGAGCGCTCGAGGCTGTACCATCGCCGCCTTGAAAACGTTGGGAGTGAAGAACGGGCTAGGACGATCGGGAAATGGCAGGCCCAATGGACCCATTTGACGAAGAGTGGGTGGATACACTGACTCATCCTGAACATCATTCCGTGGATTGAGAGGAGACACGGAGAAGTGAACTACCACCTCACGCAGCTCCTGAACGGTCACGGCTTCTTTAGGTCATTCCTGTGTCGAACAAACAACGACACGAGTGACTTGTGCCCGGCGTGTCCTCTGTCAGTGGAAAATGACATGCTCGTCATTTTCCACTGCCCTCGATTCACGGAGGAAAGAGGGTCTCTCTACGGCCCCTCTCGAGGGCCCTTGGAGCCCGAGACGCTTGTAGTGTTCATGCTCGACGCTGAACCCAACTGGCTAGAAGTGTCCTCCTTTGCCCACTCTGTCATGACACGACTGGGGGGTGAAGAGAGGGCCAGAAGAAGAATAAAAAAGAATCAATTTTAATTGGGCATGACCGTGCCGAATGCCTCCATTAATGCGTACAACAGTATAACATTACAAGAATATAGGTAGTGTAAATCACCTTAACAAAAATAATATGTAATTTAAAATTAACAAACATAACAAAATTAATGAATAATAACAGACATAACGAATATAGTGAAAATGACATACAATTTACAAGAAGACTAAAAAAGAAACAAATATTTACGCAGGTATAAGAATCAACCGCACAATATATCACTAGACGATGCGATTTACACTCTAAATTATATTACATATCTTTTGGGTATCATTTTATAAATATGACAATTGTATAGTACAGTTTTTGTAATATGAGTGAAAATGAGTGAAAATGAGCCGAATGAATATTACCTCGCTGTAACTCATCGATCACGAGAGACCTAAAGCGTGCTAGAGATGGAGCACCCTGAGCCTCGTACGAAAGCGAGTTCCAACACCGCGCCACATACTGGAAAAAAGACCGCTGATATGCCGACGTGTCACTGTTAGGAATATGAACTCTCGCTCCATCATTCAGCCTAGCCGATCTGCGCAAGTCAACAACGAGCGAGGACATCTTCTCATAAAGTGGTAGAGGCAGCGTTCAGCCTATGGAGAGTACAGGGAACTCTGGAGGAAATCTGTGACAGATGAGCACCCCACGTCAGATCACTGGACAGCACAACGCCCAGGCTGCGCACTCGGTCGAACACCTTCACCACCTGACCGTTGACAACAATAGGTGGCAGTACGCGACCTTTGACATATTTTACAGAAGGATTGCTACTGAATATGATGGCCTCAATCTTAGCTGCGTTCAGACTCAGACCCAGCGACCCAACATATATCATATCATATCTCGTCAGGGCGACACTGAATATACAGCTGAGTGTCATCAGCGAACAACACAGTTATCTCTACAATACGTGAGACACACAGGAAGAGAGTTTATAACGGCAAAAAATAACACCGGCCTCAGAGAAGACCCCAGATGGTGGGACACCAGATGTCACCTTCACTAAATCCGAAAAACGCCCGTCACTGCCAATAACCGCTTGCGTCCTCCACGTGATGTACGAGTGTACGAATATAAGAGCTGAATCAGAGAACCCCAAGGATTGGAGAGATCTCAAAAGCGCCACATGATCCACAGTGTCAAAAGCCTTGCGCAGGTCAAACAACATAAGTAGAGTGACCAGGCCGTCGTCCATTCTGGCTCTAACAACGTCGGTAAGATGCAGCAAGGCATGCTAGGTGCTATGGCTCGAATGAAAGCCAAATTGGTTGGGTAAAATGATCTCATTCGATTCCGGGTAATTTAGTATCTGTCGCGTAAACAGACGATCAAATATCTTGGCAAAGTGAGGCAGATTCACTATTGGCCTCGTATCCGCCGGGCTCACCGGAGATGACACCTTATTCAATGGAACAATGAAAGCTCTCCTCCAGGCGTCGGGGTAAACGCACGATGAAAGGCAAAAATTAAACAATTTAACAATACAAAGCAACAAAGTGGACCAAACGTGACTCAAGTACTACAGTGGCAGTCCGTCAGAACTGCTTCTTTGTGAGCGCCTTACACAATCGTTGAAAATCAGACTTATCTCTACCGCAGTAACAGGTGTAAAGGAAAACCTTGAGTCCGTCTGAAATGGTTCAATGGCAATAATATTCGCAAGTTGAGTGAGAGAGCACGGTCGATGCGCGCTGGCCACACCACGATAAAATTCATTCAGCTCGTCCAGCGTAAAGTGACCGACAGCGGAAGATGACCTTGACGCTATCACCCCGTGGCGCTCAAGGAGTCACCAAACTACAGCCTGATCGGGATGTTCCTCCAGGCAACGATTTAGATAGTCGTGGTGTGCACACAACATGCGACCCCTGAGTTCACGTCGCATAGTATGATAGCGAGTCATAAGATCGGCTGAACCTAGCCTTTTGGCCCTCTGAAACAATCGATTCCTCTGACGACACTCTGCATGAAGAGCGTCAGTTATCCATGGTGCGGGTGACCATCTGAACGGCCTGAAAATCACTGGCGCAAAATGATCAAGCTCGGTCAAAATTGCCTTCGAGACAGCGTTCAATACATCGGACGGGCCATCAGCGCCCGATCAACTAAAAGCATCACTCACTCAATCGATCGCCCAGCAAAGACCACAACGCGTTCACGTCACATCTTGTGAAGTTCCTAAAACTTACGATACGCGATTCGAAAGAGCGAACAACAAAACGATACAGTAAAAAGGTGTCGCAGTGACCATACACAATAGGCGCATCCGACACCCTGTAATCGATCACCGTGTCCCCAGAATCAACAATCATCGGGTCAATCCAGGTGGCAGTAAAATTTCTAACATGCGTCAGGCCAGATGGTATCAAGGGCAGAGATCGATCGTCTATGAGTGCCCTCAGATCATCGGAGTATTCCGTAGCTTGCAACATATTCACATTAAAGTTTCCCAAAATAACAAGGCTTTTAAACGATTGAGTGTGCGCGCTGAGACACGGGAAAAAGTTGACAAAGCAGGACCCGCAGGCTTTCTGTTATATACTAATGCAATAAGCAAATGCGGGGAAAAGGCATCTGCGACTGAAGAAACGTCAATAATAAGAAACTCGTTTTCCTCCACTTGCGTGTTTGAAGAAGCCTGGACGGATACGGAGTAACGTAACGATGAGTGAATATACAAGACAACACCGCCTCCCCGCATATAATTATCACCGACAGTCAAATTTCAGTCATTACTTACAAGTAAGTAATTATCTATACTATACGATGAATCATCGACTAGGTCTGTAAGCCACGTCTCCGTGACTTCAAGAACATGCAGCCGATTATCGTGAATTAGATTATTTATAAGATGCAACTTAAGATTAATTGAGTTTATATTTACATGCGCGATTCTAAAACCTTAGGAATCACACGCGATCCCGAGACATGGTGTAATGACTGGAGGAGAGCATGTCCGCAAATAAATATAAGAATAGCTGGACGGCCCTCGCATACAGGACTTGCATACGCGCGAGCACATACGCTGCAAAATACACAGGCACAATGACACCAGCACTCATTCGAGCAGGCAACAAGTAAGCGCGCAAACACACAGATGCCTCAGCAGAATGGGTGTGGAGGTGCGAGCGGCTACACACATACTCGCCGCAACGCCAATGCTCGCACAGGCACTCAAAAGGTGGCGCGCACATACATGAACGCCAACGCAAAACGTGCGTAGAGGTATGAGCGGCCGCACGCACAGACACAGCAACGGCGCGCACAGCACAGAAGCAACATCAGGGTGTGGGTGCACGCGCGAGAGGCTGGATATGCACGCGAGTGCCAAGGCCGAAAAGAGCGCGAAGATGACTATGGGCTGAGTCGCGAGCAAGAACGGAGGCAGAAGCAATGAAAAGACATTTTTACGACCATGAGACGGCCTAAGCGAGCTTTTTGCATCTCGTCGATCCATCGATGACAAGCCCAGACAGGCAAAATTCCAGGAGGCGAAGCGATTCGTAGATTTCACATTTTTTCGACAACTTCAAATCATCAGCAAGAGCGGAGGCAAAAGTCGTTAAAAGGCATTTTTATCCATCGATGACAAAGCCCGGGCCGGCTAAATTCACCGAAAATGAACTTGTGTGAGCCCACTGGACGAACGAAAAATCACAACAGAGATTGAAACATCCTTTGGCAAACATGTGCAAGTCATGCATGGGGCCAGGCGACGAGGCAAACCGGACCCGGAATCTCATATAAATACCGAACCACAGCACGGCCTCAGGGCAGACCGTCACCGAACTCCAACAAGGGCCAAGCTACGCCCGATCGAGAAGTATCTTTGCTTATCGGGGCTTAGACGAATTTTGAGTTACGACTTCATCTTTGTCGGGACTTGGTCGCTTTCACGACAATCACTATTCAGCACTTACCCGAATTCGCGAGTCATTCCGAGCCTACAGATGTGCATCCGATCTGTACGCGCATCATAAATACGAAGTATAGAGTGCGCCGAGTAATCCCCGGTAAACAAATTTGTGAACGCGTGCGGGTGACAAGTATACGCGCGCCCTTCCAGGCGCGTAGCAACCGAGACTAACGACACCAAGCACCGAGCCAGCGAGCTTCCACCCCGTCAACCGACCGATCGACAGCCCACCTACAAGCCATCAGCAACTGAACAGCTGAATAGCCCCGCAGCCAACGAGCCCGCCAGCCGAACAGCCCCGAGCAACAGCGTCATCGCCACTGCCGCCGTCTGGCCCGAATCACGCGTGATTAATAACTGTAAGACATTTATGTAATTATGGAATAAGTTTCCCCGATCGCCGTATACTGTTATTTATGTTAGTGTTATAAATAATAATAGAATAGTCTTTGCGAACCCAACCTCTGTGTTATTCATTTCCTTACCTCACCTTACAGAGAGAAAACGCGTCTACAGTCGAGTCACCGCGTCATAGAGTCATTCATAATTGTATATCCTAGAGTGATTGCATAGTAACTGCAGTCAATGCATTAAATTATCAATAAATAGATGGTCAAACCACCCATAACAATGGTACTGCACCATCAGAAGGCTGCAGTCGTGCCATTTTATCGATATCTGACTTTGAATTTATTGGAATTCTTTGTAAGGTGCCATCCTTACGTACGAATATAACTCCACCACGCATCCAGACTCTCTGATAGCTACATGCATGAGCTTTGTTCCTCACCTCCTGTAAAAGTTCGTGCACAGGACGCGGGAGCCATTCATTTAAAAAGAGCTTTCGCTCGGCTGCAGATGCTTGATTCGGTATGATATTTGAAACAGCGATATCTCTCTTTTGAATCTTCAGACGCACGATCTTATCACGTACAACCGAAGATTTGCAGACAACGAGCAAGTCCGAAACTCAGAAGCACTATTCCTTGGCTTCATTCTCTTCACTTAAGTAATATCAATAAGAAAGCGCTCAGCGCCAATGCGCCCCAGACCCCAGCAATAACTGCGTCGTCATCCTTCTCAGGCAAGGTAGATGGGATACTGAAAATTCAGTAGTCTGTTGCCAAGAGACAGAGGAGAGTCGGTCGACCTGCTCACGCAGCTTTTCGATTTCCAAATACGCGCGTGACATGTCATTCTCGAGGTCACTAAGACGCGTCTCATACTTACCAATCATCGTCGTAAGGTTCTGTATAGCTCCATGAATATTTGCATTTTGAGGGCACAAATGAAATTGGCTCGAACAGCTTATCAAGCTTTGCGTCCGCCACAGGGTGTGAAAATTCACCAAGTCGGGAAGCACAGATGGGGCCTGAGCAAGGACAGGAACGCTAGTGGAAGCTCCACTTGAAAAAGACGAACCAAAACCCGACAAGCTGGAACTGATCGATGTAATTCGCGCGAAGGCAGAGGTGGTCGTAGGTACGGTAAAGCGAGGGACCGAAAAGGTGAACGATGAGGTGGTCGATGTAGCCTGATTCATTTTTAATCTATTTGTTCTAAATGCGATCTTACAGCAATCAAGAGCAGACAATGCTTCAGCGTATGAGTGAGCACAACCGGGATGAAAGGTATTTTTACATTTGACACATGTAGTCACTCTCCGGACTATTTTATGGCACTTTGCGCATTGGCACTTTGTGCATGTAGAATAGAAGATAACACTTATGAAATGAGCACGTAGCTCGAGCCTCAATTGCGAAGTAATGTCTAGCGGTGGTCCCACAGGGAAGTAAGAGGCAGGAGACAAGGATCGGTTTTAGTCTGTATTAGTAGAGAGGCACATTACTCGCCCCCACAACAACATTTGTACACGAACAACATTACACTACTTGAGTCCAACATATCCATGCGACAATCAAGAGTCGCATGTTGAATCCATAAATAGGATTTCCCTCCTTCCAATAAAAAAAAAAGAAAAAAAAACACACACACTTTCTCTTGTACCTGCTAGCGCATCGTTGGCCGCATCGTACGCGTTGGGCCGACTCACGCACCAAACGCAGCTTTTCGCTAGCACACCGATCTACCACGCGAGCACACATGTATTATGAGGTGCCCGATCGACACCCACACAATCACTTTCCGCAAATATGCTTACTCACCAAGATTAGTATCTAAATTTCGAAGTAACGCAAATGGTGTTTCTCAGCTTACGCGTTGAAACGTTAGGTCACTGTCCAATCGATATTTCAATCGTACTGCTACTGTTCAGCTACTGACTCTGACTTGCTGCGTGGCCCAGCGTACGGCCGCTCGCGCTTCCCCCACTCTGCGGCCCATATGTGGCCAGTGCTCCACTCTGCCGAGATCATACGATAAGATGGCGCTCGAAATGTGAGCTCGCTAACGATTGTACGAAGCAACAGAAACAAGAACCACACTCAAAATGGCAACGGAGAGAGAAATATCGCACCAGACTCACAGGAGGATTGTGCTGGAAGCGAGGCCCAATGAAATGATGGCACTAGTGGAGCGAGTTTTATCGCTTTACTCAAGAGGAAACTCCAGACAGTAGGAAAGTGGCTCACAAGAAGACTTCCCATGGAGAGCACCGACAAAATTTGTTCGCTAACAGTTCAACCTGGCATCGTAAGGTGGACGGGGATTGCAACACCAAGGAAGAGCCCTTACAGAGCAATGGTTTCTCCCCGCGAAGTAATACCTAACGGTGGTTCCGCGGGGAAAAAACAAGGGCAGGAGAAGTTAGGAAGGTTTTAGTCGGTAATAATAGTGCGCGATCAGTGCACTACTCGAGTCCAATATATTTATAAAGCAATCGCATGTTGAATACGTAAGTGGATTTTCTTCATCGATAAAAAAAAACACATACACAAAGACATCAGTCACAAATTTTGTCTAGTATACAAATATGTAACAGGGATTTACCAGACACAAAAATTGACAAAAGTCGATTCATTTTGATGTTTTTCAATTCATCAAATAATGCAGGATTTGAAGCAGATGTATCCTCATAATAATAATGGTAAGAGTTGATGGTTTAAAAACAAAATTTTCATTTTTGGTCGTCTGATGATGGTGATAAAGATATCAAAAACAAGTTTATATTATGTTGAAGAAAAAAAAATTTTCGGCCCAATATTAAATGTAGGTGTCACAATGGTATTTGCCAACCTTCTTTATGTCTGAAATATTGAAATTTTTTTCAGAAGAAAACTCAAAAGACTAAACATTGGTGGTAATGATTTGACAAGCATCCCAACATCTCCATTGATGACTCTAGATATGCTAAAGAAATTAGAGGTTCAAGAAAATCGGATTTCCGTTATAATAGAAAATGACTTTGAAGGTAACATTCTTTAAATTTTTGAAATTTCTTGACTTTTCATTTATGGTGTTCAAATGTGTAAAGATAGCAGTCAGGATAGGTGATATTATTTTATTCTCTAATTTCGTTAAAGTACATTTTTTAAAGAAAAAATTCACCATATGATATTTATAAGTTCAAATTCTTTCCATGGCGATTAAATACTTAGTATTGGGAAAAGTTATGAAATGAGCAAGGTTTCACTATTGAAAAGGATTATATTAACACATAGGCAAACTTGGCTTTGGCCAACCGAGCCAAATGTCACGTCGTGAGATGTAACTTGCGTACCGTTCGAGTAAAGGTTCTGTAATAGCTTTCAGAAACAAGATAAACGTCTTATAGTACAGAAAATATTCCCATGTAATCTACATTTGCAACATCGTGAAATTTAGAAATCACTTTACACGATGCGAAGTGGTAAATCACTTATTACCTCGGGGCACTGATATAATTATGATATTAGAAAGTGATAATATTACATTCTTTGAAGAAATATGAAAAAGCAGTAGAAGTATTTGTTTTGGATGTAAAATATAATATATCATCGTTTATAACAGTGAAACCCCATTACATGCGGTAAATTCGTTCCAAAAAGTACCGGATATGTGAAAGCATTGATTCTAATCCAAAAAAACGTGATTTCAAAAACACAATTTTTTCTTCTTTTCGAATTTTCTCATAAAAATCTTTTAAATCATGGCGTCTTTGGTACAAATAAAGCGTCCATGGGTCCTTCTTTTAAAGTTATGATGGTTCCAGTTAGTGGAATATGGTTTAAGTACGAAAAATGGTGACTAGAAAACGAAAATATATAAGAAAATTTTCGGAATTTTTAACTCAAAATCGATGGATTTGAGAAAAAAGTTTTACTGATAAATAAGTTCTTTGATAAATTTTACAAATAAATAATTATAAGAAAAATAAATATAATTATAGAAAGAGTATTTCAAAGTAACAGCAAGCGTGAGAGATCGCCGAGCAAGCGACTGCGCTGGCTCGAACTAGGGGATCAGATGACATGAAAAACAAAGCTATAAAATTGGAGAAATCGAGAGAAAATACTTGTAATACACTGTAAATCGAACACCTCCTCTAAGATATAAAACAGATTCAAAATCTAAATAGCTCAATAGAGACCAATGCTGGGATAAGGCGTTGTCAATTTAACTCGAAGAGCAACGAACTTAATCTGCTAGCGAATAAAAATATATGTCGTCAGATTCTCACGTACGAGCGGGCGCAGATCGTTCATCTCCCCCAAAAAATTGTGTAGAAACTCCGGGTACATATTGAGGGCCCGCGAAGGCCTC
Source organism: Trichogramma dendrolimi (assembly GCA_034770305.1). Taxonomy (NCBI): domain Eukaryota; kingdom Metazoa; phylum Arthropoda; class Insecta; order Hymenoptera; family Trichogrammatidae; genus Trichogramma; species Trichogramma dendrolimi. The sequence goes on along the minus strand of JAPMIB010000089.1, from coordinate 536,801 downwards.
GGCGCGATTCGATTATCATCTTATTCGGTGTGCAGAGCTCACGTCACTTTGTACCGCGATATTATATTAATCAGACTTGTATTAAACCGTATTGAAACTTATATAAACGAGCGGTAGTGTGAGGATTTTGTTAAATCGACTTATGTATTTGTCATATCGCTATATCTGTGCGTGATAGCGAGTGGTGAGAGTAAGAGTATAGCCAGTACGTTCCACACTACGCAAACAGAGGTTCCGGTTGTTTGAGACGAGTGGTCACCGAGCATCCACTTCAATCATCAGGGAAACAGCGAGACATCGTTCACACCAGAGAGTCGCCAGCAAATCTGCGCCCGCTCAGCACGTTAAGTAGTTTAAGTAGAAATATAGAACTCATGTAACTAGATATAAGTGTGTGTTTCCGTTGACTCCGAAAACCAGGCGAGGAGGAAAAAAAAATTATAAATAAAATCGATTAAAGGACAAATAAAATTAGACAGCAAAACATAGTTATTAATATTTTTATTACCTCGTAACTCGTCCGTATACAAAATTCCACTAACTGAATAAAACAATACACAACAACCCACCAAAAAAGAAAACAATCACCATAGCAACGGGCTGAGCGTGAATGTAGCAGCGTGCGGCCGAACGCCGATTTTAAACGAGCCTATACGCTCGCGCGTTCTCTTGATCATCGCCATATCCGATGATCAAGAGAGCAATTACGACCACAGCAGACAAAACCTGCTGTGTCAGAAAACTTTACCTAAATGCTACATTCCCCCTCGTACAAAATCATACATTTTGTACTTCATTAAATTTAACTAATTTGCGTGCCGGACGCACAAGCATACCATTCGCAGTACGCAACTCGACTGCTCGCACCTCATTGTCCGAAGAAGGTAAAAGACGCGTGATTACTCCTTTTCGCCATTCATTCCGCGCTGACTGCTCATCAGCAATGAGCACTAGATCTCCTACCGCAAGTTTATGACCTTCGTTAGCCCATTTTTTTTCGTGACAATAAAGTAGGCAAATATTCTTTCAGCCATCTTTTCCAAAATACATCAGCGAAAGCTTGAGCTAAAGTCCATTGTCTTTTTAGATTAACATTGCAAAACTCAAATCTACCAAAATTAACCGCGCCCGAAGAAGTGCCTAAAAGAAAATGATTCGGAGTAAGAGCTTCTTTATCGCTTGCATCGGGTGAAAGATGCGTCAGCGGACGTGAATTTATTGAATGCTAAATCTCGGCAAACGCTGTCGATAAAGTCTCCTCTCCGGTCCGTCCGAATTTAAGCGCGGACTTAACGGATCTTACTAGACGTTCCCAACTTCCACCCATGTGCGGTGCAGCTGGAGGATTAAATCGCCATACAAAACGTTTTTCCAAAGCAAATTGAGCTTGCTTGTCAAAATCTAACTGACTCAATTGAGCTTTCAACTCTTTGTCAGCAGCCTTAAAATTAGTTCCATTATCAGAGTATAAAATCAAAAGAAATCCGCGCCTCGCCGCAAATCGCTGTATCGCCATGATAGCCGAATTGGTATTCAACGAAGACGCAATTTCAATATGAACTGCTCTTGTGGATAAACAAATAAAAAAGCACTCCCCAAACCTTTTTAGAGCTTCGCAAGACTCGAACATGAATCGGACCAAATAATCAATACCGGTAAAAGTAAATGGCCGTTGTTTGAAACCTAGACGTACTGAAGGCAAATTTCCCATCCGAGGATCAGCCGGTTGCGCGCGTAACATACGACAAACTGAGCACTTAAAAATCAGATTCAAGAGAACCTTTCTAATCCCTACCATCCAAAATCTCTGGCGAATCTCATTTAAAACCGTCTGATGGCTTGCATGATAAAATTGACAATGAAAATGCAAAATTAAAAGTCTACTCGCTGGATGATTTGCGTCAAGAATTATCGGCCTAGATTTAAAATCGAAACCCGGAACTTGCTTAATTCTACCATTTACCCGCAACAACCCTGAGCATCTAAAATCGGTGTGAGTGCATGCAACTTACTACTGCGGTCCAGTACTTTTAACCTACGAATACTATCGAGCTCGCGAGCAAACATAGAAGCTTGAATTTTCGTAAACCATAACATTTCGGCTTGTTCTACCCGAGAAAGACAATCACGATCACTTACTCGATTATGAAATCGATCACTCGCCTCGATCACCCTAGCCGTGGCACCGATCAAGCGCGACCAAGAAGAAAATCTATTCACGTCTGGCAAAACTGCATCTCCACTAATTGAAATTGAATACGCTTGCACATTAACTGCCGCGAGCTCGCTTGGCATTTTTGCGCACTCGGTCGGACTATTACTTTTCGGCCAAAAGTCAAAAGATTGCACCAAAAATGACGGTCCTTGCAACCACCTGCAATCAGAATTAAACGTGTCTTTTGGCATTCGAGTAGCGTCATCGGCCGGATTCAGAGCCAAAGGAATCCATCTCCATTCTTTTTCCAAACTACCCTCGCGAATTTCTCCTAACCGATTCGCGACATAAGTCTTAAAAATTTTTGGGTCAGAGTTAATCCAAGAAAGCACTGTCTTTCAATCAGACCAAAAAAACGTTTACTCACCACAAAATCATGCTCAGACTCAATAGTTTTCGCGAGACGAACTGCCAAGAGAGCTGCTTGCAATTCTAAGCGAGGAATTGTCGTCGGCTTAGTAGGTGCTACACGAGCTTTTGAGGCGATAAAAGCAACTCTTGACTGGCCATCTGAATAAACAAAACGCCAATAACCTACTGCAGCAAAAGCTTTTTCACTTGCATCGCAGAAAATATGCATTTCTGGTGAGGAACTCTCATAACCTGACAATTGATAACATCTCTGAACCCTGCATGAACGAATTGCATACAACTCACTGAGCCAATATTTCCATTTTTCGAAATGAACCTCAAGTAACGTCTGATCCCAGCCTATCTTGCTAGCCCACACCTCCTGCATTAAAATACGAGCTTGTATTATCAGCGGCGATAAAATCCCTAAAGGATCAAAAACGCTCATAATTATTTTTAAAAACTCTCTCTTAGTAGGCGCGCGACTAAAATCACGAATGCTTTGATCGATCTTTTCTTCACCTACCCGAAAACCAAAACAATCCTTTCTCGTATCTCAAAACAAACCCAGCACTCTCTCATTTAACTGTGCCGAATCGTCAGAATCGGAGAACTGTAGCGGAACCGAAGTACCTTCTGAATCATTATTTATACTTTTTACTACTTCAGAATCATTTGATGCCCAACCGTGCATTTCCCAATCAGCTGCAGAGTTTATTTCAATTACCTGCTTTATTCTTTCGCACGCTTGCTGACTAGTAGAACAGCTGTCTAGATAATCATCTACGTAGCTATTGCGAATAATGCTTTCGGCCGCTTCCGGATATTGAGCAGCAAATTCTTTCGCGTTTTTATTCTTCACGAAAATTGCTTCACAAGGAGATGATTTCCTCCGAAAAGTAAACTTGACATAACGAACTCTTTCGGTTCTGACGCACGATCCCGACCTCTTCAAAGAAAACGTTGCGCGTTCCAGTCATGCTTACGTACTTTGACTTTCAAAAACATATCCCTCATATCTCCCTTGAAAGCTACTGCATAACGCCGAAAACGCATTAAAACTCCAATAAGCGAATTAATCAAGTCCGGCCCTTTCGTAAGCAAATCGTTGAAACACACGCCCGAAGACTTTGCAGCTGCATCGAAAACTAGTCGAACCTTACCAGGCTTATTCGGATTTTTACGCCAAAACACGGCAAATACCAAAGAATTTGATCAGGCAAACGATCAGAAGCTGGAGCAGCAAAACCGCGTTCGAAAAGCCTATCCATCTCTTTATAAAAAGCTCTGCGTAATTACTATCGCGGTCAAGTTTACGCTCAAGAAGTGATAACCTATTCATAGCTGTTGCACGACTATTCGGAATGTGTGAAATATCATCTTTCCAAAGTAAACCAATCTCCCAGCCAACATTTAAGCGATGACTTAAATTCTAAAATACTCATTTCGTGCCTACTACAACTATCAGTTTTTTCCACATGTTTTACACCTCACGAATCTAACTCAAAATAATTTTCTACTAACTTCTCAACTTTAGCCCAATCACACTCGTTTTCACTAGCAATCCCGACGCAATAAGAAGAGAAGCTACTCGAAATTCTATCCAAACGACGACCGTGAACTGACCAACCCAATTTTGATCTCGATACAGCCAAGCCAGTACATCTGAGACAACGCGTTTCCAGGCTCTCGATAATCTCCCAATAATCCTGACCAATTAAAATGCTCGGAGCTCCCTCATAAACGGAAACATCAACATTTAGCTCTTTACTACAAAATTTGCAAGCTCACAATCAACGCTCTGAAAAGGTAAACCTATCTGATCAACAGACAAAACATTTGACAGCAAAATCGATTCATCATTAACAATAAGACGTATTGATACTTTTTCATATGCTAGCGTAGTTGATTTGAATCCCTGAACGCTCGCTTTCATAGGAATTCCGACACAACCCAATTTATGCGAAACACTGGAACTAACGATAGAAACCGTCGTCGAACCGCCGTCTAAAAAAGCTAAAACCGAGGCTGAACCACTAGGCCCGGATAATACTACAGGAATCATTTTTAAAAGATTGCTGCCATATAGTCATGCGGGCAGACTTGCGGAATCCACACCTACCCTAATTGAGACTGTTTACCTTTCTCGCCCGTTTTGCCTTCTGGTAAGAAGTGTGCATCAGACGATGATGCGGCTTATTACACTTATCGCACCTAACGCCCGTGCAATCATCCTTAAATGACCAATTTTCAAGCACACGAACATAAATTAAGCCTTTTCACCGCCCACAATTTATACGCATTGGCTCTTTAATGAATTTACTACACGACGTGATGGAGTGATCGCGAAGATGGCAAAAAAGCGCATTCATTACTACGACGCCTCTCTATCGATATTATTCACCGAATCGGCTACACTCAGAGCAAATACAGCATGACTTCTGCTACGCGAAACTTTTAATATTTTCGCTTGAGCATTTTTCCGTTACAAAAGAACTTATTTTCGACAAATCAGCTTTCATTGCCTTCTCAGACTCTACGCACAAGTAATCAGCCAGTTTCTCTAAAGCAAATTTCGATACAGACACTCCAGCTGCATAGCTAGAATAATTAATATCATCACCGTTGGAAGCTTATTTAAAACGTCCTGCACAATCTCTTTACTTTGCAAACAATCGTTAATTGATAATGATTTCATTGCCACCACCGCATTTTTCACCGAACTAGCAAACTCAAAAAGCTCTATATAACCGGAAGTCAGACTAGGTAAATTTTTCAAATCTTGCGAAATTTTCTCATCTACTACTTGCGTATTACCGAAGCGAACTTCCAAAGTTTCCATAATCTGCCGAGCGCTATCACCAGCAATAAACAAATCTTTCACAGCATCCCGAGCTTTACCGGACAACGATTGATACAAAGCTAACGTAACCTCACTCGCTCCGATGTCATCGATTTCGAATAATAAATTTACGGCGCGCTTAAATATTGGAAATTGCCGCGGCTCTCCTGAGAAAGAAGGCAAATTCTTCAAAAATTTCATGCGATTACGAACGCAAGAAGCATCAGCACTACGCGAGACGTCACGCTCCGTATCTAAAGTACTCTTAATAGCATCAATCAATTCTCTATTACTATCAATACCAGCATAAGTGCTTTTAAAAATTTGCGGCTCCTGACTAACTAACGGACTCATTACTTGGCATAAATTTTCATCTTCTTTATCTTGAAATAGCCGCAACCGTTGACGCATATCAGCAACCGTTGTCACCCAATAAAGACTCGACGTCGACTTCCTGAATTTCGACACCGCTGCTTTCCGATCGCCGTGCCGAACCTGAAGCTCTGCCATCGGAAGCCAACTGTCCTTGATTGACCGACGACTCACGACCAACTCCACGAATCGCTCCATTGCTGGTTGGCAAAACGTACTGCTCTGGAACTGTATTATTCCCGGGGACTTGATGCGACAAAGACGTCTCGACACCGCAGAGCCCGAAGAAACGAGCCCATTTCAAAATTTCTTCTGCCCAAGCATTTGCAGGAGGCGAATTTATCGCCCGAAGAGACACGGAGTTCTGCGCTCCTGATGAGAGTAGACGTGGCATTCAAAACGTTCAAAGCGCCTGATGCTGGCCGCATCCGAGCTGCCCCTTGAGGTTGATTATCCGAAGGCGTTGACGAACTCGCATTGATTTCGGACCCCTGAACCTGCCTGGTAGAGATTGGCAAAGAATTTTCCTGACGACTCCGCGTAACCCGCTTAACCACGGGAACTCCCTGTGCCTTAGCTGCTTTTCTTTTAGACATGACGAATTTTTCCTCTCTCGAATTTTCGTAGTATCCCACTTCTGACACCAATATTTCCGTTGACTCCGAAAACCAGGCGAGGAGGAAAAAAAATTATAAATCAAATCGATTAAAGGACAAATAAAATTAGACAGCAAAACATAGTTATTAATATTTTTATTACCTCGTAACTCGTCCGTGTACAAAATTCCACTAATTGAATAAAACAATACACAACAACCCCAAAAAAGAAAACAATCGTCATAGCAACGGGCTGAGCGTGAATGTAGCAGCGTGCGGCCGAACGCCGATTTTAAACGAGCCTATACGCTCGCGCGTTCTCTTGATCATCGCCATATCCGATGATCAAGAGAGCAATTACGACCACAGCAGACAAAACCTGCTGTGTCAGAAAACTTTACCTAAATGCTACAGTGTCCCTTAATAAAATTATAATCGTCTGCCATTGTAATTGTGGGCTACGACAGGTGTATCTTTCATAATCCCTCATACTCACCAGCCAGATTAAAAACAATAATATTAAATGTCGCGTCACACGACGTAACACTCTAATGAGTCTATGAATCATATCTATGAATCATGTCTATGAATCATATCTATTAATCATGTCTATGAATCATATCTTCCATCCAAATTATCTAAATATCTTCCATTTTTCAAGGTAAATTATCACATAATAAATAGCTTATTCTACAAAATTAGCACGGAAGCCAAATTTTGGCACGATAAAGTAAATTTTGTCTTTGTTCTCACAACAGCAACTGTGTGTACTTCATCTTCTTTTTCTAAAAACTCTACAACGTTTATATTTTGGCAATATCCATCACAGATTTTTTTATTTATTCACTTTGTTATTGGCCTGCAGATAACGGACGCTACGGGCTCAAAGTAAGAAGATAGTGGTTAAATCGAGGTTATAGTTTCTAACTTAGTTTTTCTGAAAGGTTATCGAGGAGCATCCGGTAAATGTTAGACAAATTAGATATCGGATAAAAAAATAATTGCAAACGACTGTACATTTTTGGTATGCGAATTTGATGAAATTTCACTTTAACTCGCGATATCCCAACGAATAATGCATTTTTTGACATGAAATTTTTACAGGATTTTTTAAACTGCTTTTATTGACGTAACGTAGTTCCGATCCCTTCATCTTTTATATAAACAAAATGACGAATTCTTAAACTTTTTTTTTGCAAACTTAGAATTTCGAATATTACTACATCAAAGTAGAATACTTGAAGAAGTTTTGTGAAAAATTTTAGCTCGTTATGTTTAATATATGAAAAGTTGTGGTGATTATAAAATTACGTTTTCGCGCGCGGGTCGACTATGTTTACGCGTGGCGTGTCGGTTGCGGACCCCCCGCTAACATGTCGCAGCGAGTCAATATTCGTGTTTTTTGTCAAAATGTTGTGCCACTGAACGAGTTATCTGCAAAGAATACTAAAAAAGGTTTTAACCCTTTAACGCCCAAAGTGACCAAGTGCCTTAGACGCCAAAAGTGATTTGGACAACATGTTAAGCGATGTATTACGTGTACTTTTAGTAGTACAAAAAATTTCTAATACACTTTATCTGACGTAAAATTTAATGTACTTTTCAAATATGGCGTCAAAATTGTCGAAAAATTTGTTGTTAACATTTTATGAACAATTTGTAAAAAAAAACATAAAATTTCGACAAAAAAATCGCCTTTAACTCAAATTTCAGTACGGAAATATGGTTTCCTCGTACTTCTAAACCCACATAGATTTGGTCATTGGGTTATAAACTTTATAGAACCATCGCTATTTTTTCCGGATTTCCACGTGGAAGTCATAATATGACTCTCGAAGTCCTGAAAGTCATAAACTGTTTTGTCAATTTTTCCTCGAGAAATATCAACTTTACGAAAAAAGTTATGAAACAAAAAGTGCTTAGAATTGATCAAAGAACATGCCCGAATTTTTTCAGAATTTTTCGAGCTATTTTTGGATTTTTGGATATCACCATTTTTCCTGAAAAAATTCAGGCATGTTCTTTGATTAATTCTAAGCACTTTTTGTTCTATAACTTTTTTTCGTAAAGTTGATATTTCTCGAGGAAAAAATTGTTGAACGTTCTTAGCCTTAATAATTACGCCTTAGCGTAAATTGCCTTTCAATTGCGAAAAGCAATGCTTTATATGTGAGAAAGGTAAAAGTGAAAAGGAAAATGCATTGATGCGAGTTATATTTAAAGGTTAAGACATAAGAAATAATGGACTCTTCAGTCCGAAAGTGTCTGAAGACTGTTATAACCGATTACTATTACAAGAAGATTTATTAAGTGTAAAAGCTAGGTACCACAATACATGCCTCACGAAAACTGTAAAAAAGGAAAAAAACAGTTCACCAAAATCAACTAGACACGAGTGCATGAAAAATGCTGAAGAAAATGTTTTGAATGATAAAAAAAACAAAATATCTGTGGAAAAGAAGTTGAACGTTTATCCGTTCACGAAGTGGAGAAGATTTTACAAGATTATTCGAACGATAAATTTTTATTTCACAGTAGAGCGGGTTATTTAGATGTAATCATTGTAGCTCATTTGACTATGTACGACTTATTACAACACGAAAGAAAACGAACCGATAATCCAATGAAAAAATTGCTTTTTCTGAAAATCTTTTAAACAATGTAGGAATTATTTACAAAGCTGTTATAATAATCAACTGAACTTCGATTATGCTGAAAAATATGTGCCCAAAAGTTTACAATTACCCGTAATGTGGATGCTTGATAAAAAATAATTTCTTAAAGCTGCGAATACTTTCAACACTTTTGATATCAAACGTAGGACACTACGTTTAGCGGAATGTCTAAATTTATTGCTCTAAAAGAGGCAAAAATCAAGTGATTCCACCTTTCGTTTTGGGGTTGACATTACATCTCTAACACGAATATGGTAGTCGAACTCATCGAAACGTTAAACAGTTTCGGATTTCGTGTACTTTACGACGAGTTGCGTATATTTTTAACGTCTGCAGTTATGAATATACAAGATAACATACGTAATGGTTTAATACCTTGTGGTATTTTAAATAGAAATGATGGTGGTTTGTTAATGAAGGTAATGGGTGCGTCCACAGTAGCCATGTAACCCTCAAGAAGAAAAGTTTCAATTTTAATTTTTTCGTATTCGTTACCTGTAAGAACAAAGGAATCGAATGGTGTGCGCAGAATTTTTTTTCCATCGCGGACGAACATTTTTTGGGTTTAGGACACCTGTGAGATATTGATGTCGATGTTATCATTGGGTGCGTCCACAGTAGCCATGTTATTCGGGGTATCCCTGGCATAGCTGGAGCTACGATACAAATAAAGCCAAGTAATATGGTTATTGCAAGATGCTTATTAAAATTGCTTTTTTTAATTGTCCCCAACGTGGTCGTGGGCTTGAAGATCAGCATTGACCCTGGTGTCGCGTCGAGAACTGCAGAAGTGTTCTGAAGTCTCGGAAATATTCATTTAGGCAGGATCACTTTTTAGAAATAAAAAACTTCAATTATAGACGAAAAAGTTGTATAAAAAAAACCTCTCTTTATTTTGTAAATATTGTGCGATAATGTGAAAGAACGTGATCAGCGCGAGCTGTAGTCAAAAGAAGACTGTGTAGTGTGCAGCTCAGAGCCGCCGAACGACAGTATCTAACGACACTGGGAACCACGCACATACATGGCCGTGAGATGGAAGGCGTAGCGCGCGGACTCGTTCCGACGAGTCCGATTGACGCGAGTCAAGTCAGCGGGGCAATAAAACAAAAGTACATCGCGTGCCGGCCGGCGTGTCGAATTTCATGCGTAGAATATTTATACTAGACTATTCAATAACGCGAAAACGAAATACGCGCGTCTCACTAGCTGCTGCTATTGCCATGTATGTGTATGTGTTATGTATATGTGCTCGGTGAGAACTGAACACCTGGTGTTCTCCTAAGCGTACTCATTTAAAATTTTGTTTTTTAGAACGCATTCGAGTCTGGTAATAACTTGGGCTTTTAACTGATTCGCACCTCGGGTTTGAACCGATTAAAACCGGCTTTAATCCTGACCATTGGTGTCAGACCAGGTTTTGACTAGATTTAATCTTAGTTTTAATCTAGTCTTACCACCGGTATTCCATCGGATTTTCACCGGCGGTATAACCGGGTTTTAACCAGTTTTATATGATTTTTTAAATCGGGTTATCAACCAGTATTCTATCGGGTTAAAGCTCGATTATCCAACGGTTTTAATCCCGGTTTTTAACCCGGATTAAACCTGGCTTTTAACCCGGCTCTTAACCTGGATTGAACCCGGTTTTTGACCCGGATTAAACCTGGATTATTACCTGGATTAAACCCGGATTGTAACCCGGATTAAACCCGGATTAAACCTGGATTAAACCCGGATTAACCTGGATTAAAATTCGGTTTTCTCTACCGATTTTTCACTGGTTTAAATTTGTTATAACAGTTTTCATCGTGGCTTTGACTAGGGTTATGTGTGTCTCTATTTTTTGAGTTTGATGCGACTCGAAGTATACTGGTATGGTTCGGAAAAACTTGAGCTAACCGAGCTTATTCGCAAGCACTTAAGTTTTTTCTACGTTTTTTGAACAATATTCCCACCAAAATATTAATGCGAAAATTGAAGAATCTCAGTCTGAATGTCAGAAGCAATATGACCATAGTTTGGGACGATGCGCGATTCATGGACCTTAAAATGAAAATGTCAGTATCTTCTTTCACCTCGATATGTTTGTTGCCTCTTAGGAGCCTTGAATCTTACCCTGAGTTAAATGCGAGACTTTTTCGGAGGCTGCGAGAAAGTGGATACGATAATTGACTCAAAGATGACGATCTTTATTCGAGATACTTGGCCACGCCATGCGACAACTGACTGTGATACTGACTGTGCGCACCCGCGAATCGTCGAGAACGTCCATTTGTTTTCTTTTGGGCTGATTCCTCGGGTTTTCTTCGGTGAGTTCCTGATGTCAAAAGGACCCGACATTTTATTAAAATTGTTGGGACCATATATCGAAAAATTTTTTTGTAATCGGCCTCCAAGTCTAGCGGCCTGTACACCTCAACGAGTGTCAAAAAATGAGCTTTAACAGGTTTCATCCAGGTTTCATCCAGGTTTAATCCGGGTTTAATCCGGGTAAAAATCCGGGTAAAAATCCGTGTTAAAATCCAGGTTTAATCTGGGATAAAATCCGGGTTACAATCCGGGTTTAATCCGGGTTTCATCCAGGTTTGATCCGGGTTTAAAACCGAGTTTAATCCGGGTAAAAATCCGGGTTTAATCCGGGTAAAAATCTGGGTTTAACCCGGACAATAATCCAGGTTTAATCCGGGTTATATCCGGGTAAAAATCCGGGTTAAAATCCGGGTTAAAATCCAGGTTTAATCTGGGATAAAATCCGGGTTACAATCCGGGTTTAATCCGGGTAATAATCCAGGTTTGATCCGGGTTTAATCCAGGTTAAAAGCCGGGTTTAATCCGGGTTAAAAACCGGGATTAAAACCGTTGGATAATCGAGCTTTGACCCGATAGAATACTGGTTGATAACCCGATTTAAAAAATCATATAAAACTGGTTAAAACCCGGCTATACAGCTGGTGAAAATCCGATGGAATACCGGTGGTAATACTAGATTAAAACTAAGATTAAATCTAGTCAAAAACCTGGTTTGACACCAATGCTCAGGATTGAAAATCGGTTTGAACCCCGAGGTGCGAATCAGTTAAAAGCCCAGGTTATTACCAGACTCGAATGCGTTCTAAAAAACAAAGTTTTAAATGAGTGCGCGTAGGAGAACACCAGGGTCAATGCTGAACTTTAAGCCCACGACCACGTCGGGGACAATTAAAAAAAGCAATTTAAATAAGCATCTTGCAATAACCATATTACTCGGCTTTATTTGTATCGTTGCTCCAGCTATGCCAGTGATACCCCGAATAACATGGCTACTGTGGACGCACCCAATGATAACATCGAAATCAATATCTCACAGGTGTCCTAAACCCAAAAAATGTTCGTCCGCGATGGAAAAAAAATTCTGCGCACACCATTCGATACCTTTGTTCTTACAGGTAACGAATACGAAAAAATTAAAATTTAAACTTTTTTTCTTGCGAGTTATCATGAAAAACGATTAAATAAAAATTCATTCCTTACACAGGCATACAAAACGAAAAATAAATTCAATTTCAATGATTAAACCTGGTAAATTTTATGTTTTTGGGGTCACTGAATCCGAATTTTGTATCAGTTTTTCTAGATTTGCTCATTTTCCAGGTCATTTGAAGGTCAAAATAAGAAAAAATTATTTACAAATCTTAAAAAACATATGCGTATGTTCATGAGGATTCTGAATCCAAATCAGAAGTAAAATGACCTCTATCAACTCATCTTGAAGACTAATTCAAGGTCAAACTTCGAAATCATATTATAAAGTAACGAAATAAATAATTGATCAACTTTTGTTATGAACTGAGGTATAAAAATAAAAAAAGTAGACACAGTATTTTCATTGTGTTTTGATTCTCCCATTCTGCTTGACTCTCAGAGGTATTGGAATAAGCAAACCTAGATCTTTTTTCTTTTTGTGTGTCTGTGTTACTATATTTTTTCATATGGTTATCATTGAAAATTTCGATTATTTTTAGAAAATAGTTACTCATGTAACAATTGCCCTAAAGACTTATTGCACACAGTACCATGACGGCAATACCAGTGCTACGTATGTAGATGTATAAAGCCGTGAGTATGTGTATAGGAGCGTAAGGAAGGACACAGTGTATAAGTGTATAATATTGTCTTTATTATCTCGTGCGTCTTGGACCACGCTCCGAGTCAATCTCACACACACACACACACACACACACACACAACACACAAAAACACACACACACACACACAAAACACACACACCACACCACACACACACACACACACACACACACACACACACACACACACACACACCTGGACTGGAAAGCAAGCAGGACGTGTGTTGCTCGCGCTCCTGGTTTTTTAATTCCTAGTGCGGTCATACGTAGTACCGAAGTGTCTGTGTGTGCGCAAAGTGTGCAGCTTGACGCGCTGCGTCGGTGCATGTGTGTGCAAGTTCTGTGGCTGTGCGTGTGCAGCTGTAGTGTGTTTTTTTTGCCCCGCTCTGTGCTTTCCCGCTACTGAGCTGTCGGTGTGAGCTCCGCGCGTTAGTGTGAGTGCTACAGACTCGCGCCTTGGCGCGAACACCGAAGGCGTGTGCGACTCGCGGCATGTCAACAGCCGTGAGCGACGGGCTACAGAGCCCGCAGGGGCAGACGTCGGTCGAGGGGCCCGGCGAGCCGAGCCTGATGGAGCTTGGGCCACTCCCGACGCCGCGAACGTTTCCTTGCGCAATGAATGCGATCACGGGGAAAATAGTCGCTCCTTTGCATTGCAAGGAGAAAGACTTCAAGCTCCCGTCACCCGCGGAATTTGCGACCGGGACCTTGGATGACAAGCTGGAGCGGCTGGACGGCCTTATACGTGGTCTTGGCCAGTTCATTCAAGGCAAGTCTAACCTACATAAGGAGGTGATCAGCTACCAGCTGAGCCTTGGTATGGCCCTCTCAGCGCTCGAGAAGTTCTGGCGAGCCAAGAGCCGCCTCGCCCGCTCGCAGTAGATAAGGCGGTCTGCACTTCGCCTCTGTTCTCGGGCAGTGCAACCAGCAAGCGGCCTGCAACGTCACCGCTGGCGTCTCACGCAACACCCAAGCGCCACGCCGTGTCAGCCGCACCCAAGCAGCATGACGAGAACAACAACGAGGTTGGAGACCAAGATGGGTTAGTACTCGTCGACCACCGACGCCATCGCCAGCGTAAGCGGACGGCGGCGACACCTGGAGCGGTCCGCGCCCGGCAACAGCCGAAGCCACGGCCAGCGCAGCGTAGAGCTCATCACCGATCAGACGCAATCGTCATCAAGGCGAAGGATGCGTCGAAGTATGCAGACATCCTGCGATCCCTCAAGTCGGACCCGACGTTGCAGCAGAAAGTCGGCAGCAGCGTAAATAACTCAGACGCAGCGCCGCTGGAGCCCTAGTGCTGCAGCTGAAGAAAGGCGTAGAGAACGCCTCCGACCTAGGCGAAGAGCTAGGCAGGGTGCTCGGCACTGCGGCTACAGCCAGTGCCCTGCTTCACACGTCCACGATCGAGATCAAGGACTTGGACGAGTGTGCCACCAAGGAGGAGGTTACCGCGGCACTGGACGCTCTCCTGGGTTCCGGTTTCTAAGCGCGACCCTGTGAAGTCTCTGCGGAAGGCATATGCAGGAACACAGGTGGCTGTGGTCGCGCTCCCGGATGACCTGGCTGCCGCAGCGCTGAAGCTCGGCCACGTGCGGATCGGCTGGGTGAATTGCCGCATCCGTGCTCGCGAGGAGGCTGCGCGCTGCTACCGCTGCTGGAGCCCTGGCCACATGGCCGCTCGCTGCAGGGGTCCCGACCGCACGGGGCTCTGCCATCGATGCGGCCAAAAGGGCCATCAGGCAAAGGACTGCAGAGGCCAACCATCATGCGTTCTCTGCCAGGAACGAGGAGCTGACGACCATCGTCACGCGTCCACAAGCTCGAGCTGCCCCCTGGCCCGGAAGATCACCCAGGACCGCCGATGATGAGAATCCTCCAGCTCAACCTCAATCACTGCGAGGCTGCCCAGGACCTGCTTTGCGATACCATCAGCAAGCTGCGCATCGATGTGGCCATCTTGTGTGAGCAATACAAGAACCTTGCTCCACCCAATACATGGCTCGCCGATGCCGACGGCCAAGCAGCTATCTGGGTGCATGGAGGAATTCCGGTGCAGGAGCGTCCAGCGCGAGTACATCCTTACTTCGCGTGGGCCCGAATCGGCGGAATTTTCTTTTTCAGTGTCTACGCTCCACCAAGACTCTCTGAAATGGAATTTTCCGCCCTCCTTGCCAACATCACCGAGGAGGCCCGCGACAGAAGGCCCCTTGTTATTGCAGGGGACTTCAACGCATGGTCAACGGAGTGGGGATGTAGGGAGACTAGACCACGGGCGTCCATCCTGCTCGACTCGCTCGCTCTCCTCGATGCGGTGCTGCTTAACACCGGTGATGCGCCAACTTTCAACGGCAGGCAGGGCAGCTCGATCGTCGACCTGACGTTCGTTAGCGAGACTCTTGCGCCCCGCGTAAAATCATGGACGGTGAGCGAGTGGTACACGCACAGCGACCACCAGGCCATCGTCTTCGAGATCGAGGACACCGAGACTTCCACCAGGCCCTCGACGCGCCGGAGCTGCAGATGGAACGCCCGTACACTCGATGCGGACCGTTTCTCTGCCGCCGTGTCCGGCGCGTCGGTCGCTCCCGGGACCGCAGAGGATATGGCGTCGAGCCTCATGTCCGTCATCACCAGCGCATGTGATGCCTCGATGTCTAAGGCAAACCCTCGCCGCCGTCGTGAGCCGGTGTACTGGTGGACGGCCGAGATCGCTGATCTCCGGCGCTCCTGCCTGCGGGCTCGCAGACTCTCCCAGAGATCGCGAGGCCGGCATGACGAAGAAACCCACAGCGCGAACTACGCCTCCGCCAGGCATCTTCTGCGCGTGGCGATCAAGACCAGCAAGCGTCGGTGCTGGAGGCAGCTTTGCGACGAGGTCAACAGCGACGTTTGGGGCAAACCTACAAGATTGCCATGTCGCGCCTGCGATGCCCGCAGACCAGGCAGCCCAGCTCCCCTCTCCTGGTGCGCGGCGCGGTGGCGGCTCTGTTCCCGCGGGTGCCGAGCGGGCCCGCCCTGCAGCTGCCGCGTCGAGCGGAGGAGCTTATACCGGCCGTCACCTTGGGCGAACTCAGAGGAGCCCAGACGAGGATCAAGGAGCGCTCTGCGCCCGGCCCGGATGGCATACCCAACTCGGCGCTCAAGATCGCCATCGCCGCACGACCCGACATCTTCTTGCGGGTGTATACGACATGTCTGGAGACCGGCGTTTTTCCAACTGGCTGGAAGCGCCAGAGACTCGTCCTGCTCCCAAAGCCAGGCAAACCTCCCGACGAGCCGTCCTCGTATCGTCCGCTGTGTATGTTAGACACGGCGGGCAAGATTCTCGAGAGAATCATATGCGACCGGCTGGAGGCTTTCACAGAGAGACCCGGAGGCCTCTCGGAGCGACAGTATGGCTTCCGGAAAGGGCGATCAACGATAGATGCCATCGAAGACGTCATTTCCACCGCCCGTGAGGCCATCGCCGGCAAGAGATGGTACCGCGGCACCAAAAAAACTGCGCCGTGGTGACACTCGACGTGAGGAATGCGTTCAACTCGGCACGGTGGGACAACATCCTCGCCGCTCTACGCCGTTTGCTCGTACCCGATTACTTGCTGAGAATAATTGACAGCTACTTCTCGGCAAGAGTGCTCGACTTCACCACGGACGAAGGTTCAGAGTCCTACGAAGTCACAGCAGGAGTTCCACAGGGATCGGTACTGGGCCCGATCCTGTGGAACGTTATGTACGACGCGATCCTGCGACTCAACTTCGATGGCGATGTTCGTATCGTCGGCTTCGCGGACGACATCGCAGTGGTGGCCGTCGCCAAGCAGCTATGGCAGATCGAACACGATCTGAACGCTGCGATACTACAGGTGCGAGACGCGCTCCAGGCTCTCAGCCTACAAACGGCTGACCACAAGACGGAGGCTCTGCTCATCACAAGCAGGAAAAAGGGAGGAAACCATCACCATCACGGTAGGCGACCACAGCATACGCTCGTCCCCCTCCATCCGCTACCTGGGCCTGCACATCGACGCCAAGCTGAAGTTCGACCACCACCTCCGAACAGTCAGCGCGAAGGCAGCCGGTGTGATCGGTGCCCTTACGAAGATCATGCCCAACTCTGGCGGGCCCAGAAGCAGCCGACGCAAGCTGTATGCTCACGTCGTCGACTCCATACTCCTGTACGGAGCCCCCGTCTGGAGCAACAGGCAGCACAAAAAAGCGAGCCTACATTCGACAGGCGGAGTCAGCCCACCGACGAGCCTGCCTGCGGGTGATCGGAGGCCGGCCGCATGTCTCTTACGAGGCCACATATGTCCTTGCCGGCATACCTCCGCTGGCCCTTCTTGCGGACGAGCGAGCGCGATCTACGGCCGCCGCGAGAGGACGCAGAGGACGAGGAACGCTTGGCAACGCTAAGCAGGTGGCAGGAGGCATGGGACCGGTCGACGAAGGCCCGGTGGACGCACCGACTGATCCCAAGTATCAGAGTGTGGATCGAGAGGAGGCACGGAGAGCTGAACTACCACCTCACGCAGCTCTTGACCGGGCATGGCTTCTTTAAACATCATAGCCGACGCTACGACCACAACCAAAGCGCACAATGCCCGGTCTGCCCCTCATCCATCGAGAACGCGGAGCACGTGTTCTACCACTGCCCGAGGTTCAGCGAGGAGAGAGCGAGACTACACTCCCTGCTCCACGAGGTCATGACGCCGGAAAACCACCAGGCTCATGCTCGCGAACGAGCCGAACTGGCTCGCTGTTGCTTCCTTCGCCTGCTCAGTCGTAACAAGACTGAGAGACGAGGAAGCGGACAGAAGGTGACGACCGGACGATGCTGCTGGAAGAAGACGCCACCTCAGCCAAGCCTCAATGAAGCGCATAACGCCAACCCCTCCATCCCCGTGAAGTAATGCCTAACGGCGGTTTCCGCGGGGATGGAACAAAGGGAAACCGACGTGGATGTATGTACATACACTATGTACCCTAAATCAATGTTACACTCTCACTTTTACTGCTACATTTTATGCAATGTAAACTTCTAATTTTACTTTCTGCTAAATAAAATATATTAATACATCCAAAAAAAAAACACACACACACACACACACACACACACACCCCTTGCGGCTCGCTGCGTACTCGCATAATGCGCGTACATTACAACCAGTATAAGGGGGTGTTTTTGTGGGTTGTTTGAATAAAATTTTGATTGGAGTACAAAATCTCCAAACCAAAAGCTCCAATCCAAAAGATCCAGACCGTAAGATCCAACGGCAAAAGTAGGTCCAAAATCCAAAATATCCAAAAATCGCGAAAAAATCAAATATCCACAGGAAGAATAAAAGAAAGATATGTATAAAAAATAATCCTTTATTAAAGGTGTAGGTGATGGCCAAGGTCCTTGATATATTTTAGCTGCGAATCGTCCTCCACGTATTCATCATAACGCATCACGATGTTCATTATTCGATCCTTGACTGCGACGAAGTGACCATCAGGCTTTTTGCGAACGGCTTGGCCCAACTGAATTTGACGCAGCAGTGTTTTCGGTGTCGCCTTGCTCATGTTGCAGCTCCGTGAGGAAATATAAAGGCTTGGGTGTTCTTGCCCACAATCACCTGGAACCGATTGTGCCAACCTTCTGACGCGTTATTAGTTCTTGCGGTACCATCAAGCACAGCCTGATAATGATTCCATAGGACTGGTGCATAACGGACTGCCACTGCCTTTGCTCTGCCTCGGACATACGTTTTCTGTAATGATTTAAAAAAATTAAGTAAAAGAGATAAAAAGTTAAGAATATACGACTTACCTCGAAATACGGTACAACTTTGATCCTAAAGACTTCAGGCAATTTTTCTTGTTCCTTGAAAAGATCAAAAACTTCTTCAACGTCATCCACGGGGACAAATGCCAAGGCGCACATCATCCTTGATGCTGTGCGTACGGAGTCATCATTTGAATCTTTGTAGGCGCTCTGAAGTCCAACCTGGAAAAGTATAAAAGTAATAGAAGTGAGTTGATAAAAAAGAAAGAAAGAAAGTATAAACAATCGTACTTCACAAAGAAAGCGATACACGCTTTGACAGAGATGAAACAGGCATAGATGAACATTTCCTCCCAACTCTGCTGCTGCATTTATGATGGCCAGTTCGAAGTCCAACATAATACGAGGCGGTTGACAAAGTTGGATTCCGAATTCGCGTCCACGGTCACTGATAATTTGGAAAATTTTCGCGTAGCCAATCTGTTCCTTTCCTCCCATCAGAGCATACACGAGAGGCAATGCTATAGTCTGCTCGACTCCTTTGTACACTTGGTTGAAGAAACCTACCACATCAAACATCTGAAAAAAAATAGAAGGCACGGTGCTGAAGGTACCATCAACGTACCAAAGCGGAGATCTGAAAAGAACTTTTAAATTTTCTCGTGTGGTGAATATTATTATTCGGCCACATGTGAGAGTAAAATCATCGTCTTCAAAAGAGTCATATAAAAGAAAAATATCACCCATCTTCGTCCTCCGGAACTTATCAGGCACGCTTTCCAAGTCCTCGATGTCTACGGGGTTTGACGGCATTTCCTTGAGGCGCTCCCTCTGCAGTTGCTTCCTGACGTTCATCCGATCAGGAAGCTGAGCCAACACAGCGGGGGAAGCATCCTGCAACCGTCGTATTAACCTGGACGATGGAGCTTCGGGATGCTCGTGTGCTTCACGCTTCAGGGTCCGATAGAAGTTTCAAAGCTTCTACTTCTTCTGGGTTTGGTGCATGGTTCGGCACGTGGGACTCCGCGTCATCTCCTGACTTCACGATGATGTCATTCCCATTGTGAATTATAGTTATTTTGGCAGCACACTGTGGTTTTCTCTGACATCTCCAATAACTAGTTGAACCTGAGAGTAGACAGAGCGCGAGAGAGAGTAGGCAGAGCGCGCGAGAGATAGACAAAGAGTGAGATAGAGTAGACAGAGAGTGACTTACCTTTTCGAGAATGACGGAGGTACAAAAATCCATCGTAGTGGAGATACGTGGTGCCGCCTTTGTGGATAAGCTCAGCCGTTGGTTGTTCAGCCTTCACGAAATTTCAACACAAATTTTACACAACACAAGCGTAACGTAAAATTTAAGCGAACAAAACTAAGCACGATAAATCAATTCAAATTAACCGCGACATGATTTAAATGTACCGCGCAATAATAAATCTGATTAACCGCGACCGATCGTCGCGAAATCGTACTGTAAGTGACGGGGTAACTACGCCGATAAACAAACGTAGTTACGTACATATACATATGTATATTATATATATGTACGCATGTGCGTGTACATACGCTGCAGCTATGCATTTTTCATTATTGGACTTTTTTTGGGTTTGGGCAAATTAACTTTGGATTTGTATTTTGTTGGACATCAGATAATTGGATCTTTTATATATTTGGACATTTTTTTGAATTTTGGGTTTTGAATATTTTGGCATTGGAACTTTTGTTTTGGAGCTTTTGTCTCCCTACCAAAATTTTATGTAATAGCAAGCAAAAAATACTTACTACATAAAAATACTTAATACATTAAAAAACGAGGCATTTTACTGTACACTAGCGTCCAAAATGCCTTTTGCGCACTGAAAGTAGGCAAAAAGAGGCATTTTTCGCTGTACTATTGCATAAAATATATAACGCAAAAATATATTTTTTTATTATAGTACGTGACTTATTGTACATGTATTGAAAAAAATTTGCAATAAAGGCAGCTTTTTTCTATTTTTTGTAAAAAAAATTTTTTTAGAATACTTATGATTCATAAATTAATTATGATTTGGATTCAGTGTCCTTAAAAACATACGCATAAGTTTTTTCAGATTTTTATCTTTTTTTTTTATTTTGACCTTTAAATTACCTTGAAAATGAGCAAATCTAGAAAAACTGATACAAGATTCGGATTCAGCGACCCCTAAAACATAAAATTTACCAGGTTCGATCTTTGCGATTTCTCTGCCACTGCACAAAGCAGGAAGAGCGATTTTTGGGCCACTGTGTATGAAAAATAGTATACAGGCCTATGCCGCGAAAAAAGAAAGCCCCAGAGCACGTGTTTATCGGCCTCAGCTGCGCCTCGGCCACTAATTACACGTACTCTGGGACTTTTCTGTTTTTCGCGGCCTAGGGCAGTAATATACTATTTATTTAATCGTTTTTTATGATAACTCGCAAGCAGAAGCAGTTTAGATTTTAATTTTTTCATATTCCTTAATTTTAAGTATTAAAGAATCAAATGGTGTAAGCAGAACTTTTTCCCATTACGGATGGCTTTTTTGGGGGTTCAGGACACCTGTGACCTAGACAATTCTTACTTATCATTGTATGGTAACTAGTAATTATCATTGTATGGCTAGAGTTATTTTCCATTGTCTCTTAAATAGTGAATTAAGAATTACGTCAGTAGTGAAAAGATTTTCAGAAAAAACCTTGTCAGGAAAAAAAGATTTTAAACTTATTTCTAATATTTTAACATATGCAAAACCAAAGACTCGGCCTAACCCTTTACGTTATTATGATGCTTTTGAAAAAATTCAGAAAATACAGCCTTATTTTAAAAAAAACATTTTTACATAAGATATTGCATGGGTTTTATTGCGAAATATTTCAAGAAATGAAAACCACAATTTAGACACAATAAATCAATGTATTCCTTTATGGACAGGATTTCACACGAAAATTTTTAATTTAACTAATTGCAAGACTGTCATTACCTATTTACCTTCCATAGATGAAAAGCCATCATACCTCCAATCTATCTACACCGTTTTAAAACGTGGTATAGAAACAGCTAAATTATGCAGTCAAAATTACAATATTCACACGTTCACACGTTGCATCTGACGTGTATGCTCGAAAATTGTCAGAGCAAATGCTTGAAGGAAAGCACGTCTATAGATCAGTTCGAGCATGAACAATAGCTTATGAAGCCTTGATGTAGTTAATAATTTTCTTCTTTATTTAGAAAATGAAAGTGAATTTTTAGATCTTATTAAAAATGTGGAATTGTTTATCACCGATTATACGAAGAATCAATTTTCAACTTATGAATATAATTATATCCTTAACAAGATCAATGAAATATTTCTTCTGGCTTTAGAAAAATTCAAGCAAAAGAGAAGATCTGTTTCACCTACTTTTCGATTTTGGGATGACTGCTTAAATGCGATTCAAAGACTTTTGAGTTTTATTCGTGCAGAACATAAAAGCAATTGGGAAATTCATTTATCAACATTCAGTGCAATAGTACCCTATTTTTTCATTTTCAATCGCAATAATTATTGACAATATGCTTCTTTATATTTACTTCAAATGCTTTGCGATCTACCTGAAAATGTGAAAAAAGAATTCGACAATGGTAAATTTACGATAAAGTTCTCCACATGTCTTCCGAGGTATTTGGTTTGATATGGGTGTAGAAATGTCAGTGACAAGAGACAATAAAAGTGCGTGTGGTATTGTGGGACTAACTAGTTGGTGAAGCTATTTTGCGATGGTCCCTTACAAGACATATTGTTGGTGAGTATTCAAGAAATATTCGATTACGGTCCTGTGATAGTAATGCTCAAGATAATTTTATAAATAAACAAGAACGTCCAGCTCAATTACTCCAAGATGAAAAAGATCTTATCAAAATATTAAACCATATTATTAGAAATATGACTAATCCTTTTGAGTTAACAAACTACAATCCATCGTTGATAGATATTTCAAGTGGTGTTGTGGCTGAGGAAAGTCTTTGTTAGAAGCCATCCCTATCGGTTAAAGTATGTTAAAAGATTTTGTTTGTGGACAGTTGGAGAATAATGATAAACCCGTTGATTTTTAAAATTCTGTTGAACGATAAAAACTAAAGACATCCTCAGAAATGCCAAAAAAAGTGTCATTAAAAGATCAGATAATACTTCAAGTAAACAACATGTTTCTCCAGAAGAAGTGTATCACAGAGCACTGATTTCATCAGAACAAAGAACTTAAGTAAGCTTTGATAAGATTTTATGTCCCAATGTATGGAATTCCTTCTGCTCTATTTAAGGAAGATGTCAGTCGGCGAACAAAACCTACGCCCGATATTACATGCGATCAAAAGTAGTATTCAAGCATCTGTAATTATAGAACCATGCTGCTAGTGTTTCGATACAAAATATATGAAATGCTTCGAAGATACGGTCAATATTTTTTGAAATATTCGTAAAATTATTTGAAACTTTTTCTTAAATACATGTAATTTTCGATCGCTATAACAAATGAATGCAACCTAAAGCGCAAGAACGACCAAAAAGATAAAAAAATCACTCTAAAGTTTACGACATAAATCCGAGTCGATTTATTCCAGATTGAGATGAAAGTATGTTCACAGATGCGAATAAGAATGCTTTAAACTTATTTACATGCGATTATATTGAAAAAAATATAGAACTTCCTGAAAGCACTACACCTAAAAAATTATATTTAGCTGGAGGATACGAAAATTGTCTCGTGACCAAAGAAATAACTCATTCACTCAGTCTAGAGATCACAAATTTATTTTCAAACGATACTGAAGCTGATACACTCATCATTGCTCATTTGTGTTACATTTCTTCTCAATATTTAGATAATCAAGATCTAACATTAGTAGTAAAGTCACCAGATACCGATGTGTTCATTCTTTTATTAGCTCATTACAGTAAAATAAGTCCAAGAATTCAAATATGTGTTCAATACTTGTTTGTTTTTAATAATATTAATGTTTAGGCCTTGGGTTTTACCCCAAATAGCCTAGGAGTGCCTTTTTGTTTCTTTCTAGTAGGCGCGACTATTTTTGTGTGTGTATGTATATGGGTGTGCGTATATGTATCGTGTATGTATGTTAGGGTGGTCCACTTTTTCAAAAATTTTTTGTATCTCGGGGGATCCATCGGAATCTGAAAGTTTGAGGTTTAAAATGAAGTTTCCTTAAAACGGGAACTCAAAAAAATTATTTAAGATGGTGTCAATGGATTTTTGAAGTTTAAAAACGTGCTCCTAAAGAGGAGCAAAATCGGGCAACCATTCGATTTATTTCAAACTCTGTTCAGAGTGTAAAAATAATCTTAACGATACATTTTCTTACGTGTTTTTGTCTGCGAAATCGAATGCCGTAGTTTGTTTTGACCTAGGAGCACAATTTCATTGAAAAAAATACACTTTTTCGATTGTTCTTTTTCGCAAATTTCGCAAAGTTCATTTTCGAGCGAGCGGCAAATGAACAGAAAAAATCTAGAAAATTTTTTGACACCACCAAAATTTAGGATTTTCTATGACAAATCTAACGGTATATATTAGTATACACTTTAAAATTACTTTAATGCAGAAAAGTACGACTTTATCCCAAAAAACAATATTAAAAAATGGAAAAATATATTCGTTTCTTCAAGAAAATGGCTGAGTAAATCACTCATGAAAAAAAATTGCATAGAAGTATCTGATAGGTTTTTTTCTCCCCTTTCTAACGCCGATTTAAAAAATTTGCAAGTTTCGCTGAGATACAGCCACCCTAGTGTATATGTCTCGAGCGACTGTGCGGTCATGCGTGTCGGTGTTGCTCTCTGTGCGTCGGCGCGGGATCTTGTTATAAATCCCGGGGCCAAGCTACGGTCTGCTGTTATAGCAGCCGATACACGCATTCTCAGTAGCAAGATGTGCTACGGAATACGGTTTGTCTGTTCACTTGGTAAGCAAGTGTGCTTACAAGCAACAAGAATAACGAAGCAACAACCAAGAACAATAAAAAATTACATTCAATTTTGACGCACATTTAGTTAAAAATAATGTATATGTCGCAACGACTCTTACGTATACTAATCATGAAGCAAGCGCTGTGAAGTGAGAGAGTACAGGGAGAGATAGAAAAATAGAGCTGCGCGATGCGGTATCCCCTCGGTTCTCGATCACTCACTCATGAAAAGTGAAAGGGTTTCTCACGTCCCACCCTGGAACACAAAAGGCAAATGATAGGGAAAGTGCAAGCAGGTGCCCGACTAATGTGACTGGCCAAAGGGTTTGAATAACTCGAAATAAACCAAAATAAGCCGGTGAAGTGATAAATTAATATTTATAGATACCTAAAAAACATAAAAAAATTTTAAAAATGCGGTGGAGATTTTGTCGCGGAGATTTGTCGCGCGGATATTTTGTCCCGAAGATTGAGTCGCGGAGATTTTGTCAGGATCCCGGCCAAAGACCGTTAAAAAATTGCCTTAGGTTCATCCATTCATTTTATTACAGTTCTAATCAGTTTTTACACTTAATTAACGTATCATTTAAACTTGTTACAATTTCACAAGTTGTAGTAAATGTAATCTTCACCTTTGTGCCGTGATTATAACTCAATTTGAACTTATTTAAATTTCGTGTGAACAGAACGCCATCAAGTCACGACGACTTTTCCTGTTAGTAAATTGTACGAAGTTTGTAATCTTGATTGTCACCTATCGTAAAGTGTAGTGCAATGCTATTGGTAAGTCGGTAATCGATGTGAGTATCACTCTCACAACTCAAGTCATCTCATACTCATCAATTTACTCATTTGTGGATAATATTCATCACTTGGAGACTCATAAGCTTGTGAAAAAACCCGTTGATTTTCTCCTTTATCAACCCAGAAAGTCTACACCGAGTACCAGTCTAGAGTGTCCATCAAACGAGAGCCACTTTTCGCTTCCCCAACAGATAACACCATTACAGTATCTTGTACATTCATTCATCGCAACTTAACTTCATCATTGACGCATACGCGTTCACGACAACAAAATTCTAAAAAACACGTGACGTCTGACAAAGCTTCAAAACTAAAATTGTCAGCAAGCAGTAAGGGTCATATTCAAAGATTCTGTTTTTTGTTATCAGGCCAAAAACAATAAAACCCTTTTGTAGGTAGTGCTGTTGGAGTGAAAGGCTTATGGAAATAAGTATTTTAAATATCGAGTGATTTAAATAATAAAGATTTATTTCAAATAAGTCAAGCGACAGTGTAAATATGTACAAAATAGCAAGATGCCTAGAAAACAGTATGAAGAACAAAATATCAATAATATCAGCGAATTTACAATTTTTATCCGTTGATCAATTATAATCGCTATACCGGCAATACCGGGCAAACTAGCTGTCTTTCGCTCTGCAATTCAGAGAGAAAGACACGCTGAAGTAGATTTCGTAATGCACTCGAGTGACTACCCAACGGAGGCGAACCTCCTCAGCGGTCAATCTGCAGCGACTACCCAACGAAAGCAAGCTTTCTCAGCGGTCGCGTTATCGCAGACTTCGCATACAATGCGAACTCGAGTAGATCTCTTGTATGCGGAAGCGAGGTTTGCCGCTCGCGCGAGCGACGGCCGGTGCCGACGCCACTTAGCGGCGGAGTACTCAAACATACTCCCCCCGGAAATGCCTCTTAGAAGGGATTTCAACTAAAGCTATAAAATAAACAAAATAAAGATTAAATTCTATGAATCAAAAATATAGTTACGTCGGAGCAGCATCCTACTGTAGCGGGCGTCGATGGAATGGGTCGGCCCTCCAGGCCTTGTAGGCGGCGTCGGAGATCGGTTGGCCGGTGGCGAAAATGTCCTCCATCTCATCAGGCGGTCGGAGCAGAGCGCGTTGTCGTGCAGCAATCCCGGTCGCGTACAGCCAGCACGGTTCGAGGGGTAGGGGTATAAGCCACGGACGGTTCTGAAACGTAGTACTCCTCTTCTGGCGCTTCCTCAAAGCTCATAGGCTTCGCAAGCTCGGACATGCCCGGGTCGAATCGAGCCGAAGAAAGCCGCAGCGCGGAGACACGTGGCGGCATTGAGGTTAGGGCCGCAGAAGCTTGCGCTTGTCTCTCCGACGAACGGGACACACTCTTTTCTTGCGCACGAGGAGGTTTCACGATCGTTATCGACTTGATGCGCACACCCGACACTGACGG
This sequence comes from Trichogramma dendrolimi, assembly GCA_034770305.1. Taxonomy (NCBI): domain Eukaryota; kingdom Metazoa; phylum Arthropoda; class Insecta; order Hymenoptera; family Trichogrammatidae; genus Trichogramma; species Trichogramma dendrolimi. The sequence continues at coordinate 509,647 of JAPMIB010000089.1, read as the reverse complement.
CACTGCCACACTCTCGGCACGACCACTCGGCGGGGTTGCAGAAGATGACACACACAGAGTAGACACTGATACACTAGACGCTGCGGGGTCGCCGTTCTCTAGGGGGACCGATGAAGTGATAGCAGCGGATGTAACTCGGCCATTGCTCTTACCTTCGCGTAGTCGATTGCGTAGCCTCGCCCTGACGATGTCCTCGGTAAGAAGTGCAGCTCGACGTTTATTCTTTTTTGAGTCCACTTTCTGATACCATCTGGCCTTGCTTGGTTTTACCTTGGGAGCCATGATGTATTGTCTGCCGCTTTCGCGATGCGAGGACGTAATGCGAATCACGGCCGAACGGCGAGTTGATCTCACAGTTGAATGGGGTCAAACCGCTTGCAGATTGCGATACGCCCTCTAGCTTCGAATCATGAAGCACTTTAATCATGATCGACTAGTCGGACCAATTTTACTATCGGTCGTTTGTATGAACCCTTGGCAGTCGTCACGGTGACCGAACGCACCAAGCCGTCGCTGCCAGGGTGGACAGCGCTGACTCGCGCTAATGGCCAACGAGCACAAGGAAGAATCTCGTCCCTGACCAGCACGACATCGTCCACGGCGAAGTTCTTCGCTGAGTTTAGCCATTTATTGCGCCTTTGCAAGGTAGACAGATACTCCTCGCACCAGCGCTGCCAGAAAGCTTGAGTAATTTGCTGGATTTGCAGCCATCGTTCTGAAGGGCTAAGCTTTGCCTCAGTGAGCGGTGGTTCAGCTATGACCACTGAGGATTCGCCGATCAATGGGTGGGCCGGGGTAAGCACATTCTGCGGCTCGAACGAATCAGGCAACGGTGTGAGCGGACGCGAATTCAAAATGGCCTCAATTTGAGCCAGGAGAGTCGAAAATTCTTCGAACGTGAAGGATCGATCTCCGACCATCCGTTTTAGATGGTATTTTACGGACTTCACACCAGACTCCCAGAGTCCACCGAAATGCGGAGAGCTCGGTGGATTAAAATGCCACACAGTGCTGTGTACGTCACGCAACTGAGCGCAGATAGACTTATAGTAGCCCGACCCTTCGCTATGCATACGCCGCAGCTCAGAGTCGGCACCCACGAAGTTCGTGCCTCTATCGCTGTGTAGAGATGATGACACGGCCCTCTGCGGGACACAAACCGTCGAAAAGCTGCAAGAAAAGCTGCAGTATCATAGGCTGAAACAGCCTCGAGATGCACAGCTTTAGTAGCCATGCAGACAAATATGGCAAAATAGCCTTTATATGAATAACTGCCTCGATAACGAGAACCTTTCAAGAGAAAAGGGCCGGCATAATCAAGTCCGGCGTTCTTGAACGGACGACATGGAGTGACTCGAACGCTGGGCAAATCAGCCATGCGTTGGAAAGCGGTCTCAGCGCCATAGCGAAGACATATTACACATCGTAATAATCTTGCTCTCAAGACGATTTTGAGGCGGGGGATCCAATACCGCTGCCGAAGATGAGCCGTAACCAATTGGGCTCCCCCATGGAACATCTTTTTATGCATGTCGTCGATCAAGAGTCCTACTAAATGGCTCGTTGCCGGAAGTATGATGGGGTGCTTGCGATCCTCATTAATTTGAGCGTTTCGCAAGCGTCCTCCAACACACAGCAGCCCGTCGCGGATGATAGGACACAACTTGGCGAGAGGATGACTCTTCGGTAGTGCGCTTTTCGCAGAAATACATTTGATCTCTACGGACAAGAGAGCATTCTGCGTCATTCGACATAAATGACGTTCTGCCTGCTCCAATTCTTTGACGGAGACCTCAACGTTTGCAGCTGCCTGAAACTGTACAGTAAGGGGCCTCTCACAACGCTGAGCGAGCTTGGTCACGAAGCGCAGGCAGTGCACAAGTATTTTACTCAGCCGTCGGTAAGAAGAATATCTGAGTATCAGATCGCAATCAGGGGGAACGTCTGAACTCTGCACGAGAACGTTTGACTCTGCTTTCTCGGTTTCTTTGGGAACAATTTGTGAAAAATCGTCACAATTGTTCGGCCAAGGCACTGTAGTTGACGAAAGCGTCTCTGGCCCATTCCACCATAGCCGATCCTCCCGCAGAACGGACACCGGGCATCCTCTCGAGGCGACGTCTGCAGGATTGTGCTTGGTATTGACGTAGTGCCAACTGGCTTGTGGCAAGAGTGTCACGATCTCCGAACACCTATTCGCAACGAATACGGGCCATCGAGAGGGCAGCCCGTGGATCCAGTGCAACGCAGTTTTGGAGTCCGACCACAGATGGACCGGGGCCTGATCAAAGTCAGCAGTGGCCAAGAAGGAAGTAGTGAGCTTCACTAGAAGGAGCGCAGCACAAAGCTCGAGCCGAGGTATGGACAGGCTCTTAAGAGGGGCTACCTTTGTTTTTGAAGCCAACAAAGTCACTCGCGCTCCTCCACCGTGTACAATGCGAACGTATAGAACCGCTGCGTACGCCAGCTTGGAGGCGTCAGCGAAACCATGCAACTCCAAATAAGCACCCTTTGTCATGCCGCTCCATCGAGGAATAGATATAGAGGGCAACCCCTGTAGGTCGTCTTCATACGCTCGCCACTGTGCTGTCTCGGCGTCGGGCAATGCTACGTCCCACTCCTTCGTAAGGAGCCACAGGGACTGCATAAATATTTTCAAAGGGATTAAAGATGGAGAGATCCAACCCGACGGATCGAACAGACCAGCGATTCGTGACAAGACCTTGCGCTTCGTTATGGCACCAGTCAACGGTGTCAGCGAGACATTGAAGTAGAAACGGTCGGCTTGAGGCTCCCACACGAGTCCCATCACTGAGAAGCCCAGCCCAACTTTGAGCGTGGCCTCAGTGGCACGAGCCGATGGATCAAATGAACTTAAAAGCTCGGGGTCGTTTGTCATCCACTTGGCTAACGAGAACCCTCCAGCAGAAAACAGCGAACACAAATGTCGTCGCTTCTCGAACGCTGTGCTCAAATCGAACGCTCCGGACAGTACATCGTCCATATACATCTCGTGGTGTACAATAGGAGGAGCCAGAGGGAATTTATTTCCATCATCCTCGGCTAACTTCCTCAGAGTGCGACTGGCCAAATATGCCGAAGGGCCGCAGCCGAAAGTAACCGTAGTCAGAACGTAGTGTTCAATAGGCTTGCGGGGATCTTCGCGCCACAAGATTGACTGCAATTTCCAATCTTCAGGGTGCAGACGCACTTGTAGATACATTTTCGAGACGTCGGCGACAAAGGCGATAGGATAACACCTCCAATGAGCCAAAACGAGAACGAGTTGCGGCAGCAGATTCGGCCCGGTCAGTAAATTCTCGTTTAAAGAGTGCCCAGCAGCATTTCTTGCCGATGCATTGAAGACGGGACGAACACGCGTAGTCGTGCTGCTCTCCTTGACGACTGCGTGATGCGGAAGAAAGTAATGCGAGCCGTAATCTTGAGGCTCGATCGAAACCTTGCGCATCTGATTGGAGTGCACCATCTGATTCATGGCAGCCACATAGTCGGAGCGCAACGAGGGGTTTCGAGAGAACCTTCTCTCAAGCGAGAGGAGGCAGCTCTTAGCTATCTGCCGAGAGTTTACCCAGTCGGTCGGGGCATTGGGCTTCTGGGGCAGACGAACCTGATACCGTCCGTCAGAGAGTCGCACAGTGGTATTCACGTAATGCTCTTCGCACATTTTGTCCTCTGCGGACAGAAGAGGAGCGTGAGGCGGCTCCTCTACTTCCCAGAAGGACCTCAACAGATCGTCCAAGTGCCCCTCGGTCTGCAAGCACACGATGCTACCTCCCATATCTGAGCCATCTGTATTACCAGAGAGTATCCACCCAAGCCTCGAATTTGTAGCAATAGGCATGTTCTCATTACCCACTCGCAGGCCCTCCTGCACGACACGCGCATGAATCTGCGTGCCGAGCAGTAGGTCGATTCGCCCAAGTTTGGTGAAATCAGGGTCTGCGAGCTGTAGGCCTTTGAGATGCGGCCATTGCCTCGACTCGACGCATGGAGGGCGATACTTTGTTATCGTGGGCAGTACATATGCCTTGAGCGTCAGTTTGAAGCTCGACGGGAAATGCGGCCGAATAGCCACGTCCACTTCCGAACGGCTGTTCGAGAAGCCTTCGCCTATGCCTGAAACTGGCACATTGACCACGCGCCTTTTTAATTGGAGTTTCTGGCATAGCGCCTCACTGACAAATGAGGATTGAGCGCATTGGTCGACCAACGCCCGGACAACAGTGCTCTGTCCGTCGCAAGAGGACACCTGAACGCTCGCGGTCGCCAACAGAGCTTCCCCAGCTTCGTCCTGTCGAACAGACGAAGCAGCGGCCATAGCAGTCAGCGGCGGGTCATCTACTTTCCCCGCACCAGAGCTTTCTTCGTGAGCTTGTGCAGAAGCTCTTTTCTTATCGGAGAAGCCCTTGCCGCCCTCTTTTTTGTGAGACGGGTGCAACAAGGTATGATGTCGCCCATTGCACAGGAAACATACTGCGCTGGTCTGACAATCCTTTGCCATATGTGCTCCGAAGCAGGTATAACATAACCGCTTTTGCCCGAGAGTCTGTTTTCTGTCGACGACGCTCTGCTGCCGAAACTTGGCACACTGTTCGACGGTATGCGTCTCCTTACACACCGGGCAAATCGATTTGTCTCCACTGGCCTGCACGAAATTGGAGGACCTACGACCCTTACTCGTCGTAGCCCTGCCTTCAGTTTTCTGCGGAGAAGACTTCCTTGTCGATTCTTTGGCATCTTCTAATAACGACAGTGCGTTTCTTTCAGCCTCGAGGAATCTACATAGGTCGTCAAACGAGTCGGGGGCAGTCGGATCTGCCCTCTGCTTGACACTATCCTCCCACTTCGAACGACATCTGAGCGTCAACTTGCGCAGTGTCAAGAAAACGGACAGGTGGCCCCAATGGTCCACCGGACTGCCAAGCGCCTTCAGCGCTCGCAGAAGATTGCGCACTCCGTTGAGCACGCGCATAAGCTCGCTTGCACAGTCGTTGCTCATAGACGGCAACGAGATCAATCTATCAAGCAGCTTGTTAGTGAGTAGCCTCGTGTTGTCATAATGACCTTTGAGCACTTGCCAAGCGTCGGCGAAGTGCTCGCCACCCGAAGGGACCTCCTGCAGCAATTCCGCCGCTTCGCCCTTTACGTAGCTTCGAAGATAGTTCATCTTATAGATGTTCGGTAGATTAGGCCGTTCAATTACCATTTCTTTGAACGTGTCCCTGAATCTCACCCAATCTTCGATGTCGCCCGAGAAGTCGGCGATCACAATCGTTGGCAACTTAGCTCGATTGCCTTCCATATCCTGCATCAGACCGCTGATGCCCGGCTGCGCTGTACTGCGCGCAGACTCTCTCTGTACTCGGAGAAGATGGTCTTGAAAGAGACCCATATTGTTTAGATAGGCCTCGAACGTCTCGGAGAATTTATCCGAAGCGAAGTACTCATCCTTCTCGTCCATCTCTGGATCGTTGAGCATTTCCTCGTGCTTACGCTCGAACTCGATCCAGCGAGTTTTCAGTTGCTCCATCCTAGAGAAGCACGCACCCTCGGTCATCAGACCTTTCCCGAGTTTTTTGAAATTACTGAATGCATTTTTGATAATGCCTGCATTCCTGTCATGTACCTGCATCTTGAAGACCTGTTCGCTATTTAACAACTTAATTCAAACAACCAGTCAAATCAACAGCTATCCGGCTCGAAGGACCATGTTTTTTGTTATCAGGCCAAAAACAATAAAACCCTTTGTAGGTAGTGCTGTTGGAGTGAAAGGCTTATTGAAATAAGTATTTTAAATATCGAGTGGTTTAAATAATAAAGATTTATTAATAAGTCAAGTGACAGTGTAAATATGTACAAAATGGCAAGATGCCTAGAAAACAGTATGAAGAACAAATATCAATAATATCAGCGAATTTACAATTTTTATCCGTGATCAATTATAATCGCTATACCGGCGATGCCGGGCAAACTAGCTGTCTTTCGCTCTGCAATTCTACTTCAGCTGAAGTAGATTTCGTAATGCACTCGAGTGACTACCCAACGGAGGCGAACCTCCTCAGCGGTCAATCTGCAGCGACTACCCAACGAAAGCAAGCTTTCTCAGCGGTCGCGTTATCGCAGACTTCGCATACAATGCGAGCTCGAGTAGATCTCTCTACTTGCCAGCGTGCGCTAGTGAACGCCCCAGAGAGAGACGGGCCCTCTTTTGTATGCGGAAGCGAGGTTTGCCGCTCGCGCGAGCAACGGCCGGTACCGACGCCACTTAGCGGCGGAGTACTCAAACAGATTCTATATAAAATTTTTTGTATGTACAACAATTGTTTTAAATCATTTACTCAGTCTATTACATACGCCGATAGCAGCGTTATAACAAATAATGATTAATTATTTTCACTCTTGTTGCTGAGGTGGAGTGATAATAAAAGAGGACTATTTTTGGTAGTAGTTTTATATTATAATTTGCATGGTTTAAAATAATAATATTTGTTTATAATGATATTTAATAAGTGTCATTGTTCGCTACAAATCATACACACACGAATACTCATTTTTGTATTAGTGTTTACACTTGTCGAGGTTATTGGCTGCCTGCAATACCTCTTGTCTAGTTGAAGTCGTAACTTGCTTGCGATAACATTTGGCTGGTTGAATGAAGACTTAATCCCACAGATGCACTTAAGTAGTTACAATAAATTATTCGCACGACACACCCGTAAAATAACAGAATATTTTAAGTCCCATTGCTGACTATCTGCCGGAGCAGAAGTACAGCGTTGGGCAACACTTTTCGTTGGAAAATTATAAATGTTTTTGTAAAACAGTCATCACAAACAAGCTATGCGATACGCACTTTACGAAATTGGTCGTATAATACAGAGGGCTCCTCTCATTTTCGGGCCTTTTTTTGTACCTTGGTGTTTTATCCCACCTCTGATGTTGTCATGCAACAGCTCCGAGAAGGTGGCTTGACCGTCGGAAATAGATGACCCCCCATGATTTGCCTTCACCATGCCCTGTGAACGTGACGGAGGACTGGTAATTTTTACAACTTTTTCTCGAGAGTCTTACGCAACATACCTTATATTCGCACTTCCACGCGAACTTCCCAAGGTTCCCAAGGTCGTGGGACTTCCCAAGGTTTGACCGATCCTCGCATAATAAATATCTACTAATAAAATATCCTCGCAAAATAAATATCTACATGTTACGTAGCTAGAGTTTAATGATGCACCCGCGCATCTGTCGATCGACAAAATGACGACCTCTTGTTACATCCAGCCCGCAACAGGCCGTCAGGAAGGTACGCACGACGAGTCGTTGCACAAGACGGTGCAGGTGCGCATGCATAGGTGCCACGGCATGAGTGTGTGCGCTCGCGTAAGCATGAGTGCACACGGGCATCACGACAGCGGTACATGTGTGTGCGTGTTCGCGTAAGCAAGAACACACACCAACAGGACGGCACGAGTGTGTGTGTTCGCATAAGCAAGAGCACACATAGGCATCACGAGACCGTTGTATGTGTGAACGCGTAAGCAAGTGCACACACACACGCAAGCCAGCATGCATATTAAGCTTAATTCATAAACGAGCCGACTCCCTGTCAGTCGGCCATACGCATGAAGCCGTCGGACCCTCGCGCACGCCTAGTGTAATCCATGAGACATACTGCCGAACGAAGATTCAAGTATGTGTGGGCTCACGCACAGATGCCCCCTCATGAACGTGTATGTGCGTGAGTGTATGTGCGTGTGTGCACGCGTAAACAAGTGTGCACGCGTAAGCAAGTGCACACACACAGGCTGACTCACGAGCATAGAAAGAGACGACATATGAAATCAGCATACACGCTTGTACTAAAAGACAGCACATATGAGGCTGGCTCTTGACTATGTATAAAAAGTTGCGGAATATGATCAGCATAATACTAAGCGCGGGCGCGAAGAACACGGGCGCGAACCGAAGTGCGAAAACCGTTGCTCCTCAGCCAAGGGGAATACCTATTCGTGAGAGCCCACGCATGCTCATATGTCACCTATTGCAGACTCAAGCTCGAGCACTCAAGATAAGCTACAACCGAAACAACGGTAAGTGCGTAAGCGCGGGCACGATCTAAGAAGTGTAAATCGACCGTTGACAGAAATCATGTTCCTAGGGGAACCGAGCGCGACCACGAACACGGGGCAACCGACTCTACGCACTGACGTACCTTAAGTGTCTCGCAGACTTTTTAGGCATGCGTCGATTGATTAGAGGCCAGATCTAAGAGATGCCGAACGATCGCCGACAACAAACTTAGCATTATGTATCTATGTACCAAGGCAGCTTAAGTGCCTCGCGGGTCTCTTTTACACAGGCACCGATTGATTGAAGACGAAGTCAACGCTAACCAACTGGACTTCGGCTACGTGACCCAGCGCACATCTCAACCCAGACGTGGAGTGAAATGTCCTCTGTTGAACACATGCAAGCAGTTCACCGGGTCTAGGAAAGAGAAAGATCCACCGAAAAATCTGGTATATATACTGGGCCAAAAATCAGCGTTGCGGCAGTGCTATCCCAAACTTTTCGAAGGGGCGAAGCTACATCGGTTTGGATCAAAATTTAATAGAGGGACTTAGACAAAAATTGGAATTTAAAATAACAGCACTTAGAGCCGTTTAATTGGTCTGGCATTATTGATAAAGCTAAGGTAGACTCAGTATATAAATAGATGGTCAAACTAGCCATCACACTCTGCGCGTTCCTGCAAGCTGTGTTTGCTCATTTCTTCTCGTTGATTCAAACTGCTTCAAAATTGACTTATTGAAAATATACAAAGTTAAAAGGCTATATGATAGGAGCTAACAAGTCGTAAAATTTTAAGCGACCAATGATCACTTAAACTCGAGTCGCAGCACACGTTCGTCTTGAAACCTGAAAGCATATACTTACGGGTGTCTTTATTCCCCACGCACGCTCTAGAAAAAAATGTCACGTCCATAGTACTATTCTACTTATAATAACGAGAACGGCCGAACAGTGAATCATCGTATAAAGACCTCTGATTGGTTGACACTGACGACGACCCCCGATGCGAGCCGACTCGATACGAGCGCCTGCGTTGCTATCTGCAAAAAAACAGTTAGTACTTAAGGGGAGTCATACACCAATTGGTTCTTATTGGGCATTTTTGTGATATACATCACAGTTTGATGTCAACCTATATTTTCAACATCAATTTTACATCTTTGGACCCAACAAAATGTGTAAAAAAGTGTCAGAATAGGCTTCTGCATCTAAAAATAGCTTATTTATGCTATTTTAGGATTTGAGCACTGTGCGCAAGGTTCAGACCAGAGTTTTTGAGGTACAGACCTCTAGTACGTCTCAAAATCTTCATAAAATGACACTCTATGGGCTGAGTTTTCTGGAATTTTGATTTAGACCTTTATATCAGTTCTGTTACTCAATGTGTGCTCAAAAACAACAATAAATTTTCTTGAATTTTGCTTTTTTTCACATCTATTAGTGTAAAAACTTTTTTATAACTTGAATCAAAATTCTACAAAACTTTTCAGGAGAAGCAAAAGAAAGAATTTATGGTTTAAAACATTGAAATCTTTCACTACACATTCTCAGTGGCCCATACATAAATCTCACTCACACTTTACTCGTTCTCAGACTAATTTGAGCTTTTTCACATCATTTCACTAATTTGTTTCTATATAAACTTCACTCAACCCACATACAATTCAGGTATCATGCGTGCATTCAGTTTCTCAGTGATGCATGTTGTAAAGTACTAAGCACAAATGTTTTAGATTTGAAAGTTGCATTTGAGCATTATTATTTCAAATGTCTTTTCTAAAAATAAAACATGCTATAGTGTAAAGTATATATTTACAATTTGAACTGTATCACTTGTATAAACATATGTTTTACTGTAAATCAATTACTACACAGCAGCACTGAGAAACAATATAAACTAAATAAAATTAAGAATCTTTATTTTTCTCCAAGGCAATGAACTACTCTAAATTTTTATTACAAAATTCACTTTGCAACGTGCGAGGGTTTGGGCCTTAGCCTATGCTCGCCCTGCAGTCGTATTATTTAATTACTGAGGCTCCGGTTAGCCTACCTGGTCGTCTTACCTCAAAAGGGGGTCGAGCCTTCCACCAAGTGTGCCTCGAGCGTCGGCAATTCATTGCTGAAAAGTCGGAAAAAGGTTCGCTAAATGACCACAAGGGGGAGTTAGTTTAAATCAAAATTACTTATTTTATTAATCAAAGTCAGTTAATTATTACTCTATGATTTATTCGTGATTATTCAATTACGATTCGATTGTATTCAAATTACAAAGAAAGTCTCAATAATTGCTTCAGTGACGTCAAATTACCATAAGGGTACTCGCGCAATGAAGTCCAAGGGGATACTGTCGAGTCATAATACGCTCTCGGCTCGAATCCCGATATCGTGCCGCGCACTTGCACTCGCGCGTCTCCGTTCCAATGTACACGAAGCCTAATGCCACGTGCGTTCGCTCGCGAAAGTCCAAGGGGAATCACAGAGTCACAACACGTGCTCTGTTCGAATCCCGTTTTCGTGACGCTCTCTTAGCTACTGGCTAGCGGTGACTTCGTACCGCTCGGCCTACGACGGCTCCGCGGCTTCGTGCGAACGGGCACGGCAATGTACAAAGATGGCTGCTTTTCGACGTCGGTACGTGCGCGGCGTAATAGCGACTTGCTCGCCTCGGACGACTTTCTCTGCACAACGACGAAACACACAATACTAGATTCGACTTTACTTCGCGATATTCGTACACATGCAACGACATACAATACTACTTTACTTCGCGATTTCTCTCTTACACATACAACAACATACCATACTACACGCACTCCTACATACACGTCGCATACATGACCGACCAAGTTAATACGATTATTTGATGCTATTTGCTTACGGTGTCGTTGGCGTTGCTCCGCGACGCCATGCCTGCCGGCTGTCTGCTGCTGCGCGCTTTTGTCCAAATTCCTAGGGAAAATGCTGGATTGGCGCTGCTTCTCGACGGTCGACCTGACCTCCTCGTCGTACGTTCGCACTGCTTGTCTACGATGCCACCTCGGCAATCGCAACGACGTGGCTCGTCCTTTTTACGCGGACACACATACACAGCACTGCGTGGCACGCGGCTATTGCTGCTGTGGTCGTCGAGCTCGGCTGACGTAACCTCGCTCTCGTGCGGACGACTCGCCGCTGCTACTTTGCGATACTTCGCCTCGGACACTTTCGCACGTTATCTCCACGAGTGTAACCTCACTCTCGCACTACAACTTCACTCGTCTCCACGTGCACTTATTTCTCGCTTTCTAGCCTCAGACTCGTGCTACTGCGTAGTCACGCGATCACACTCATTCAATTTTCTCGCCCGTTCTTAGCCTCGAATTACTACCTCTCCGTGCGGCAACGTGTGTCATAATAATCATGGTGGTCGTCGTCGCTTCACGTGGCTTCTTTCCGCTGCCTTCGTTGCTCTTCTCTGCTGCTGCCGCTGCTGCCGAAGTTGCGGCTGGTCGCCGAGCCGTTCGTTCGGTCGGTAACGCACGTGCCTACGCTGTCGCGGCGTGCGGAGGTTAGAAGAGCTTGGTTCTTCCTTCACCCTGCACGGTCGGTCGGTCGCAACTTTCACACGCTCATACACGCGGCATTCGTTCATTTCAAGGCAAACTCGTCGCCAGTGACATCGTCACAACTTTAAAAAAATAATTTCAACTCTCAAAATATAAAACATCACTCACACAGCCTCATTACACAGCTGATTTATGTTGACATTTTAGTTGTACATGTGACATTTTTATCAATTGAATCTTAACATGAGCAACATAATTAATCTTTCTGATACTTCTGCTGGGGCAATTCAATACTGCTATATAAGAGAGGCTAGCTTTTTGTTTACAAATTTGATTCTCAAATTTGAACACCAGAGGCAGCACCAACAGCAGTAGTACTGGCAGCCGAACGCCTAATTGATGCGCGCATTCATGTCTCAATTAGATGATCGAAATGAATTAAAATTTGACATGAATTATTTCCTCTCCAACAGCTTGTCTTTGATATTCTTTATCGCATTTTATATTGATTTTGGATTTACATATGAACCATATCACGTCAGATTACTCGCGCACCGCGCCGGCTGAACTTCCAAAGCCACAAAAAAAACACATTTTTTCTTCTTTCTCTCGCTATATTTTGCTGAAATCAAAAAATGGTCTTCTGGAAGATAGCTACTTTGATGGAAAATTTACTCCTCTTTCCATCTGAACTATTTGAAAAAATCTTTAAAATGTCCTTTTTGAGATATTCGACTTTAAAAGTTTCCCGGCGATTTTCCCGAGGAAAATGGAAAATTTTTGAAAATATGACCCCACTATCAGAAAGCTGAGGTAATTTCCTATCGAGATGATGGGTTACTTTTTTCTTTTAGGTGCATTTAATAACTTTTACAGCGAGTTAGAAATTGTGCGATTTCGCCTAATAATGCTGCGCGGGCGAGCCATTCGAGACTTGACGTGATATGGCTCGTACACACTATAGTAATATAAATAATTTGTTTTGAGGGCTAAAAATTTGGGAAATGATACTTCAAATGAAAAAATTTACGTGCGTGAAGCGCGTTTGAAACTTACTATTTCTGAACTATTTCTGAATCTTAAACTAACCTCAAAACATGAATGAAAAAATTGACGCGCGTGAAGCGTGTTTGAAACTTACTATTTGTGAATCTTAAACTAACCTCAAAAACGCAAATAAAAAAATTGACATTCGGAGAGCGCGTTTGAAACATCGTCTAGTTTAGTTTAGTTTCTCGTTATTTTAAATAAATGAATTACTCTTTACTGAAAATATTTTGGAAATATGTTTTGAATTATACACAAAATTTGATTATTATGTTTTACATGCATTCCAATCAAATCCAATTCAAATTCAGCGCGCTCAAGATTCCGGCCTTAACCACGTTTGCGCACACAAGCTACCGTCGCTGAAGTTAAAGGTACACGGTGGGCGGCGACGGGCGACTCGGACTTTGCGGGCAACGCAGGAGAGAGGGCATTGCGTGCAACATTATAATTTTTTTTTTACTTATCTGTATAAATTCAAATTTTCATGCAAATTGCACACTTATGAATAATAAGCCTTTGGCAATAAACAGTGTGGCAAGCTAAACTCAAAGAAGTGTGGACTATTATTTTTTCCTCCAGTCAAGAGCCGCAAAAAGAACAAAATGTAAAAAAAACGTTTGATCACTCATGTATTTTTAATTTTACAATAAACATCAGCTTAATTCGAAAAACTTATTTTATTCTTTGAAATTTGAAAAAAAAATTTAACAAAAAATAATTTTTCCTATGTGGAATCCAATTAGTAATCGACAATCTACCGTCAAATTCAGAGCCAGCCCTTGACCACTCAGGTGCGAAGAGATTATCATTACGCGACTAAACGTTGCTTATGAATTTCAGGCTTACAAGGAGACCTTCTCACCTTCGGGTCATGGATTTTGGCCCAAACTTTTTCTGGTGATTCAGGACAGTTAGAAAACATGCCCTGTTATGTTCGGTTGTGTGAATATGCCCTAGAAGCCTTAGATAAAAAATAAACGTTAAAATAATAAAAATAATAAAGCACAATAATATTCATTTCCTATCCTTTAACTATTTTGGTTACTTATTTTAGACACCTGGTTCTTGAAAAAATTACATTTCATTGTTAAGAAGTTGTTGGTTCTCACTCATGACCCAAAACATTGCAATATTGTTCAATTATGACATTATAAAGCGTTTAATTTCGAATTTACGCTTCAAATAATTATTATTTTAATACAAGCACTGGAGATCCAACAAGGTCTTTATTTATTATTAAGGGCTTATATACACCTTAAATTTGAAATTTTTTTTATTGAATTTTTGAATAGGATTTTTCCTCCTCTTTCCATTGCTTTTTTCGAAATTCCAAAATTTTGATTTTGCACTGAGATACAGCTGTTTCCGTGAGCCTTTTTCCTATACTTTACGTGTTAAATTTTTTCTTCTTTTGCGTTTTCTGGAAAGTCGTGTTTTTGGTCACGTGTCGTATATATTCAGAG